>OZ030022.1:44847500-45402500 GCA_964023405.1 Apodemus agrarius | reverse complement strand
GTAAGATGATTCTGTGAGAGATGATAGCCACAACCTCTGTCTCACGAAAGAGGAGGGAAGGGTAGTCACTTGTTGTCAATAGAACCAGGATTTGGATCTGGCCCCTCTTTAAGTGTAGAGCTTTGCTCCTCAACAAGACACATCTCCGTTGTCCTGGCTCTGCTGTAGCCCACAGTGTCCCAATCTCAGTCCCACATCTGAGGCTGGTCAGTTCTGCCAGAGTCGGCTGCTCTGTGTGTGTTTCTTTAGCAGTCTCCTGGGCCTTCCTTCTCCTACCCTTGAGAACTACTGATGTAAATGATCCCGTCCCCAAAACTCAGTGCCACATCCCGGATCTTGGCTTCCTTTAGAAATAGCTCAGGACAGTGTCCGGACGACGAAGCCTCAGGGCTTCACTACTTACAATCTGATAAGCTTGGAAGGTGGCACGTAGCTGCTTGTAGCTCCTCTTGGCCAAGACTTCATTGAAGGCCAGCTCGTCGGTGCCCCAGCGGCCTTCGCCTGCCTAAGGGCCGGGTGCAAACAGCGCGGTAAGAACTGGTGCAGGCACACTGAACATCCATTGCTGGATAGGCATTGCAGTTAAACGTGATGTAGAAAACTACAACTGTCACGGTAGCTGTGTCAGAATGTCACTTTGTGGGTGAGCATCTTTGAATCTGAGGCGAGGTTGTGCCCAATATATCAGAAACCAATGTGACAGGGCACCTTCCCTGTTATACTACCCATGCACATTAACCAAAGGTGTGTGTTCTCAAAAGCCCCAGGTGTTATTACAATATCACTTACATTATGGTTTGGACTTTCCACCTTGTGGGCTTTTCTAGAGGTCCCTGGGAAGATATATCCCCCAAAAGAAGTCTGGCCCATCATGGCATGAGAGAGAAAAGGTACCGCCTTATCCCACCAGTATGCTACCATCTCATGCAACACACCCTTAAAACCCTCACTGCAGATCTCACTTGGGGTATTCCCTTTTGGGGGAGTCCCATTTGGAATCCTATTCCAATCTCTCTTTGGAGTGTCTGCTTTCCTAATAAACTTCTGCTTGAACTATCTATGCCTTTCAGCTGATTTCGTTCCTTTAAGAAGACAAGAACTGAGAGACCCCATAAAACCATGAGTAGGCCTCACTTACAGAGAAGTACAAAACACACAATATATACAAGTCAATATATAGAATATTTAGAGCTCCTAGCCCATGAAATATTGACACATTTGGTGTATTATTATCTATACCATTCTGTGTTCCAAAATGGATCTGAGGTTAACCCCAGAGTGTAAGAACAAGAGTAAGACCTTAGCATGCAATCTATGGAGACTGTAGGAAGTATTTAATCATCAAAGGCCACACATCTCATTCCAAAGCAATTCTCATTTGCACCGAAACAAAGAAATGCTCGTTAAAGCAATACTAATAAGTCAAAGCCCCAAAGAGTGTGTGGGGCTAGGTGCGTGCACACACTTACGTCATACAGGTCTTTGGCATCCCGATCAGCCAACTCTTTGTCCACAGAATCTTCTTCATCACGACTGGCCTACAAAGATTGACCGGATTGCCATTAACTCAAGTACCTGCTGGATCATGGGAAAGCCAAGTGAGCCTGTGACTTTGGGGGAAAGGGGAGAAGGAGGAGGGTGAGTCTCCGCTCAGTCTGGCAGAGCGGCAAGACCTGCTCTTTGCTGCCATCTTTTGGGAAAGACTAAAACAGTTTAATTTCTGTAATTCTCTCTCTCTCTCTCTCTCTCTCTCTCTCTCTCTCTCTCTCTCTCTCTCTCTCCTCCCCCCCTTACTCTCTCCCTCATCTCTGTCCAACCCCACAAAGGTCAAACATCAAATCCACTGTCTTCAGTGAAAGCTAATACTGACCCGGACTCTACTAGGAAGCAAGATTTCTTCCCCCTCAAATACCAGATGCCACCAGTCAGTAGCCAATGCCCAAGAACTTTGAAAGCTGGTCATGGAAGACTATGTAGGTCTAAAGAAAGGCCTGGCTGGGTGACAGAGTGCTGAAACGACCCCAGTGACCTGACCCCTAGTATAATCTCCTTTCCCTGGGCGTGGATGATCTCATGATGACATCATGTCAGATAGCATTTGGGGGAATTTTGCAGTTGTAATCCAGGTCTTTAATCAGGCAAATGAAATCCAAAGGGAAACTATCCTGGGTGGGCCCCTGGCCCAAGCAGATGAGAGTTCTTAAAGATCAGAGGTGGAAATCCCAGAGGAACTCTTGAGGCTGGCTTTGGAGAGAGCAGGCAGCCTGGTTATAAACTGTCCCGGTGGTGGGAAGGGTAGAAGGACATGCTGTTAGGGATCTGGAGAAAGTCCTAAGAACTTCTGGAGAACAGCTAGCAAGAAAACAGTCACATCAGGCAGCAGGCACCAAAGAAATGAAATCTCGCTGAACCTTGGGTAGCTGAAATGCTGACATTTTTATTTCATCCTGGTGAGACACCCCCCCCCCCAGGAAGGAGTTAGCTAACAGATATCTGTAACATTGGCTCATGGGCATTGGTGGATAATGGGCCACGATACATTGAGCTGTTATGTTTGGGGCAGTTAAAGAGAAGACCCTCCGTCCGTGGTTGAATTTATACACGTGTTCTCTGCTGTCACTGGGCCCAAGTGGGAGAGGTGAAATGGGGAAGAGTGGACAGAGGTCTCTCTGTCCGTGAGAACTGAGTGCCATCTGTCTGGAGCCTCAGAGCCTATCACAGAAGGTCCAGATCTTAAAAGAACCTCTCTCCTGTCTGAGAGTTCGTGGTTCCCACACATCTAGATTTTAGCTATATCCTGTAAGCAAGCAGAGTTGTGTTTAGAAAGGGCTTTGTTTGAGGCCAGATGGTTCTTGCTCCTGGGTTGTTGTTTTTTTTTCTAGCTCTGCTGTCCATCTCTGGGATCTGGGTTTCTCTCTTGAACAAAGGAGGCATCTGTTCTAAGTGTCAGAATTCAGCTAAAGGTAGCCTTCAAGTAGTCGGGTGGAGTGCTAGGAGAGGTAATGGCTTCCCGGGCCCTGAGGAGACGGAGCAATGGTACCTGGGCTCTCACTAATACTGTCTGTTATCCTTTCTGAGATGTGAACTTGGATAGCCCAGGCTGGCCTCAGACTTGATATGTAGCCAAGGATAACCTTGAACTTCTTATCCTCCTGTCTTTACCTCTAAAGTACTGAGATCACCCATGTGAACCGTCACTCCCAGTTTACATGGTTCTGGGGATTTAACTCAGGTCTGCCTCCATTCTAGACAAGCAGTCCACCATTGGAGCTGCATTCCTGACCCCTTCTCTAATGTTTTAAGTTAATGCTTCTTCCCTTTGTCCGCTATTTTCTTTTCTTTTTTTTTTTTTGTTTGCGTGTAACGATAGCACATGGCCAAGCGATCATTCTTAAGATCATGAAGTAGGCAAAGCCTGTTTCTTCTCACCTGTAACAGGGACACCAGAATCTTTCTCAGGTTCCCGCTTGTGTCATCTTTGACATCAGATTCAAGGCTCCTGCCAAATACTTTTGAGGAAGGAAAAAAAAAAAAAGGAAAGAGGAAGGTGGATGACTGAGTCCCTGGTGGTATTTCGAAAGAAACATAATCAACCCAAAGCCAGAATAAAAGTTACTTACACCGTTGGTAAGCTTCTTTGATGGCGACGATTTCCTAGGAAGAAGATTGGAACAATTAGAGTCTAAGCCGAGAATCAATAGGAAATAGGGAGGTGAGGCAGGAGTCTGTCTCCCAACGCAGGCCTTTGTGACTTTCTCTTGAGATGATGTCCCCATAGGGCAGGGCACAGGCCTGTGTGTAAGCATTTCAAACATGTAAGTAATGTATGTGTACACTCTCCTTAGAAATGGAGTCAACTTGGGGGATCTATCACCAGACAAATGAAGACAAAATATAGTATGTTCATACAATGGAATACTATTCACCCATAAAAAAGAAATTCTATCATCTCCTGGAGGATATTTAGGTTGGATGAAATCATCTAGACATAGAAAGTCATGAACCTCATGAACTCATTCATTTACAGAGCATAAAAAAGTTAACCTCACAGGCCCAGGAAGTAGAATCGTGCTTACCAAAGGCTGGAAAGAGTAGGGGTTGGGGAGGGGCCAGTGGTACTAAGTTACAGTGACAGTGTGTGGTGGTTTAAGTGAGAAATGTCCCCTAATAACTTGGGACTTTATAACTCAGTTGCTGGGTCTGTTTGTGGAGGCTTTGGGAAGGTACAGCCTTCCAGGAGGAAGTTACTAGGAGAGGATTTTGAGGGTTTACAGCCTCACTTTATACTGCTTCAAATTTGCAGTTGCGACCTCTTGGGCTGGAGAGATGGCTCAGCAGTTAAGAGCACTGACTACTCTTCCAAAGGTCCTGAGTTCAATTCCCAGCAATCACATAGTGGCTCACAACCATCTGAAATGGGAACTGATGCCCTCTTCTGGGGTGTCTGAAGACAGTTACAGTGTATTCATATAAATAAAATAAATCTTTAAAAAAAAATACGGCCTCTCAGCTTCCTGCTCATGCCGCCACACCTTCCTGCCATCATGGGCTTTGATCCGTTAGTCACTGTATCCCCTTCCTGCTATGAGCTGCCCTTGGTCATGATATCTTATCATAGTCATCAAAAAGTAACTGATACAGGGTGAGATAGACCTGAGGAGTTCTATCTAGTCTACACAGTAGGATGGCTGAGGTTAACAAGAATTTATTGTATATTTCAGCATGGTTAGAAGAGAGGATTTTGAGTGTTCTCACCATAAAGGCATGATAAATATTTAGGGTGATGGATTTGCTGACTATTTAAACTTGACCGTGACACTTTGCCTATACGTATCAAAATATCCCACCCGAGCCCAGACATAGCTACAGCGATGATGTGTCCATAAGAAAATAGAAAGGTAGAAGAATGATGGCTAATATTTTTCTCCATCTCTTAGCCCAATCTCATTCCTTCATCCCTACCCATACATCCAAGGTTAGAGTTCAGTGTGTATCTCCCTGGTGTCTATCACAGTCCTGAATACGTGTATATATGGCTAGTGTACTATCCTCCAAGCCAAATGTCAACCATCTTTGTAAGTGTGACTATGCCCACTTGCAACATCTCAGCCGAGCTTGTTGACTCTTGACCTTCTCTTATGGGAGAAAGGGTGTAGAGGGTCATAGGATCCTCACCTAAATATACAGCCACTCCTCCCAACTAGTTGTAGGTAATTCTGCCCTAACCATAATGGTACTGTCAAGGAGAGGCTGGAGGTCTATAGGCTGAGGGGGACTAGGGAAGGGAGATGCATCTGTGTAGCCATGGGGGAGTGGGCATCTATGCTGGGTACAGACCTTCCAGTGTGGATGCTTTAAGACCACCCACACTCATGCCTGTAGCCCCTCACCAACTGCTCTATAAGTAAGCCTAATAAACTCATTGGTTCCCCAGAGTGAACTTGTACTTGATTTATCATTGGGGCCTTAGGGGAAGACGTTGTCATATCTCCCTTAGGAAATGCATCTTAGCAACAGAACTAGAACTATTGCCTGCATTGTACCTTTAGGCAGTGGGAAACAGTGCTTATTCGTTCTGTGGCTTGTTTTTAACTCTATGTTGTCTTGCGACCCAAGCTATCCTCTAACATAGATCATGGATGTGTTTTTTGGAAGGGATAAGAGGGTATCCCATTCTGCATAAGACACAGTTGGTTTATCTAGCCTGCTCCGGGTGGCTGCTTGGGTGGTTTCCAGTTTGCCTGTGCTCTAAACAACTTGCTAGGTCAGCAGGGCAAGTCTCCCTCTAGAACGCGTTCTGGCAGGAATTGTTTTACATCCTCTGTGTCAAGTTGCCCACCTCAGAGCTGTCTCAACTTTCACTTGAGCGAGCAGTAATTAAGAACTGGCATTTCCCGCTCTTAAGTAGGTGTGGGGAGGGCACCAGTGGGCAGGTATGGGCTGTGGTGGGGGAGGGAAGGCAGACCAGGTGGTGGGAGCTGCTCACACCGTTGCTTATGCAGCTCCCCCCGAACCCCCACTTCACCTTGTGTGTTTTCCTGTTGTTGTTTTTTTAAACCACTAAGTCTATTTGAAAGAAAAGCTTTGTTGGTAACTTGGATCTTAAAGGAGCCCTGCTAAGATTAAGAAAACAATGAGGAAAGTAACGGATCACAAAAGCAGGTACTGCTTGCTCTTAACATTAGATACGTCATTGCAGGGACCTTGGCATCTCTGGGAAGGGTGAGTATTCATGAAGAATATGAAGTGATATCCGTTGGGTCTGTGCTACTCCTCTTCTGAGCTCTTACCCTCTCTCCTTGAGATGGAAGGTTTAGAGGCTGGACATTTAGCTCATTGGTAGAGCATTAACCTGGTAGGTGTTGGCTCTGAGTTCAACTCCCAGCTGTAGGGGAGTGGTTGTGATGCTTTGATTTAGTCGGGAATCTGCTGAAGGTCCTTGTCCCCAGTTGGTTTTTGAACTGTCCATCAAGATGCCGGCAGCTAATGGCTGGGCACAGGTTAGGACACAGAGAGGAATGGAAGGAGACTCCCCCATACTTGGGTGAGAGAGGGGGAACAGACTCAGAGCTGCAGGGGAGACCATCCAAGATGTAGGGAGAAAGGGAAAATGGCCCACGC
The DNA here is from genome assembly GCA_964023405.1 of Apodemus agrarius. Classification (NCBI taxonomy): domain Eukaryota; kingdom Metazoa; phylum Chordata; class Mammalia; order Rodentia; family Muridae; genus Apodemus; species Apodemus agrarius. The sequence continues at coordinate 45,395,879 of OZ030022.1, read as the reverse complement.
AAGGGCAACCCGGAAGCATCCTAGGCAACAAAGACCAATGGGTACCACAGAAGATATCCAGGCAGCAAAGGTAAAGGTAGATTTGGAAGGTGGTTAGCTAGGTGTGCTGGAGGGAAGGGCACTTTAACTGTGGGAGGCTTAGAAGTGCCTAGCCTCTGAGCCAGTAAGGCATGTTAAAGATAAGCTAACGTGTGTGTGTGTGTGTGTGTGTGTGTGTGTGTCTTTCATCTGAGAATCCAAAGATTTCCTGGGTGGATAGCTGGAAGCAGGCCCACCCAGGATCATAAAGTGGGATCGATAAAACTACATGATACACCCAGCACTGAAAAAGGAAAAAGAAATGGAGAGATCCTGTTAACCCCAGAGATTCAAAGGACTGGAGAGCGCTGTCGTGGTTTGGTTCCTAGTGGTGCTGCGAGGACTGGACTGAGCTAAATTTTGGTCGAGCAGAGGAAGCAGGTGGCCAGCTTCAGGGGCCGCATCATTCCCCTGAGGCGTGCAGTCATGGTCGGGCTTCCAGTTTTCCTCGCTATCTTTACCCTCCGCCACTCTCCCCCTCCTGGGAACCTCGGAATGTTGGGCTTTTCTGGCACTTTCTTGGCCATACCTCCCACTCCAGTGGTTGTGGAGAAGGGTGGGAGATCTCTAGAAATGATGTGTGGACTTGACTCTCAACTCTCCTCACTTGGGAAACCAAAGACAAGTTGGCTGTGTCCCCACCATAACAACTTCCGAAAGGGCGGTGCATTCTCAAGGGATATGTGGGGAGAACTCTGACGAAGGACAGGACGCAGGATCAGGGTTGGGGGTGTGGCTCCGTTGGTAGAGTGCTTGCCTATCATGCGAGAAGCCCTCGGTTTGATATCCAGTACCACAGAAAACTGGGTTTGGTGGTGTGTGCCTGTAATCTCAACACTCAGAGACAGAGGCAGGAGGATTAGGAGTTCAAGACCATCCTCATTACACAATGAATTTAAAGACAGTCTTGGTTACATGAGCCCCTGTCTCAAAAAAAGAAAAGAGAAAAAGGGGGGAAAGAAGAGAATAAGTCAAACAGCAACCTTGAAACCCCCAAGCCCCATCCCCCCATCCTCCACACACATAGAAAGCAACAAAAATCTACTGATACAGAATTGCCCAGGGAGATACTAGCCCCACGGAGTCTGTTCACTGGAATCCTTAGTTCCATACACCTTGGCCAGTGGTGGTGCACGCCTTTAATCCCAGCACTTGGGAGGTAGAGGCAGGCCGATTTCTGAGTTTGAGGCCAGCCTGGTCTACAGAGTTTGTTCCAGGTCAGCCAGGGCTACACAGAGAAACCCTGTCTCGAAAAACAAAACAAAACAAACAAACAAACAAAAAATCTGCTCTATGCTAAGTAACAGCCATGTATAAGGCAGTGACTCGAACATACTTGGTTACTTATTGATATTCACAGCAGAGGGCCTATGGAGTCAGAGTGAGAGCAGATACAATAGAATTCTGCCTTGTGTGTGAAAAGCGTATCCATTAGAAAAACAAAACCTGGACTGACGTAGCTCCTCCCTCCGTGAAGCCAGGGGCAGCAGCAACACAGAGAATGACCTCTGGAGGACTTTGAAGAGTTGTTCTTCCTGCATCAGCTTAGCAGGTATGTTTCTGCCCGGCATCCTGTCCACTCATGGATACCAGGCAGGGGATTAGCTTCCTCCAGCGGGGCTCAACCATGCGTGATGCATGAATGAGCTGTCCTCCGGGAGCTGGGACTAACTAACCTTGTTGCTTCTTGTGCATAGGATCTCTATGAGCATGGCCTCATTGGTGCCCAGGCCCTTCATTGCTTTCTGCAGCTGCCGAGCCGCATACTCATTGGGCCGATCCAGAAGGGCCAAAGCTGTCTTCTCGAAGTTTCCACTCAGTTCACTCTTGAGCACCTCCTCTAAGTCCTGCAGGAAGCACAGAGCAGTTGGTTGGGAGAGTCATGGGAAGAGGCGTGGGTGTCTCTATAGCCTACATCGCTATGTGAGCTTCAGGGACAGGATACCTGCTGTAGTCATGCATAGGAGTGATCTGGGTGGGAGCTACTTGATCCCGAGGACAGTGGTCCCCACGATTGCCTGTTCGTTTCTCTCCTACCCCTAGGTCTGGCTGAGAGGCATCTCACTCAGAGCCCCAAAATGAATATAAAAAGCTAGAACATTTACAGAACATTTTAGAGTTCAGAGAGCTTTTTTTTTTTTCAGCTGAAGTTCATCACATCCCTTCAAAGCTGGCAGATAAATCGCATTATCTCCACCTAGTAAATATCAGAAGATGAAGAATTTGCCCCCAAACATTCAGCTAGAAAAGACTTAGCACTTTCTGCGGATGGTCAATGTTTCTACACGGGAGAATAGCAAGACTTATTTATGTCATAGGGTTGTATGGGGAACGAGAATCCATGAAAAAACTCAAGAGTACTGCCTACCTTCGATGCTCAAAAGATATTCATGGTAATATATGATATGTAAGAATATTATGATTCCTTCCTAAAAAATAATTTTCTGAGAAAACAGAAATCAGCCATTTCTCTGATAGACCTCTGAGCTCTGGGTTGGGGAGGGGAAACAAAGCAGAGAATTTTACATAGGGGTCTGCTGTGTCAAAGAGCATGTGATGTCATGCCTTTGTCCCTCAACCTCACGTCACTTTACCTAACCCCGCATCCTGTGAAGGCAGGCCTTCCTTTCTCAAAGCTATCCAGTATGGGTCCATGGAAACATTTGAAATATTTTTTTTCAAGTCAGATAGGCATCGTTTAGAAATGCAGACCCATCTACTCAGTCTTTTGATTTATGAACACGAAAGCAAATCTGGTGGTTTTATACGTTTCTGAGCCCAAGAAGCAGGCTCCCGAAACCTGGACTCTTGTCCTGGCTTCTCTAAAAACTACCTGTGGAACCTTGGTATCACAATTCTCAGAGCTCAGCTGGTGTGTGGACTTAGAGTTGATTATCTGAGCTTCTCCAGCTGTTTTAGCATCCTTGGTCTTAGCTCCCAGGAGATCAGCAAATAAAGTCCAAGAGACTTTCCTGCATCAAGTACTTGCTAAATACATTACTTTAGCATATAGACCTTCTGCCATATGTGTGCTATTGTTTCCGTCTGTAAAACTTAAAGAATCTAACTGTCATAAATTCTGTTTACTGGTTTGTGCTGGGATTATTCTGTTCGAAATCTAAGAAGAGTGGTAAGTGACTGTTCTCATTCCGTCTCCGAGGGAACTAAAGCCTAAAGAATTGACTATGGAACCTTTATCAATACGAATGAGGATATAGTATAATGATTTTCACTCTGTATAATGATAATTCCAGTGTCTTGGGGCTATGATTCCCCCCACACACTATTGGGGACTGAGGCAGGAGGATCTCAAGTTCAAAGTCAGTCTGGGCGAATCATGGGGATTCTTTTTCAAGATAAAAATAAAAAGGGGGGGTGGGACTTAGCTCAGTGGTAGAGAGGCTTAATAGCATGAGTGAGGCTCTAAGTTCAACTGATTTCAAGTGAGCCTCAGCTCCACAGGAATCCTGTGAAAACTGGGAGTGGAAGAAACACTCTTTCTCAGGGAAGAGTACACTGACTAGTTATCCAATACCAAATAGTCAGGCCTGAAAACATACATACCAGTAACATTATACAGACTGGATAGTTGCATTATGAACTTAGGAATATACACATACATACATACATACACACACACACACACACACACACACACTATGCATGTGTGTGTGTGTGAGACAACAATGAAATAAGAGGCCATGAATTTGAAAGAGATCATTGAGAATTATATAGAAGAAAGGGAAAGAGAAATGATGACATTATATTATCACCTCAAAAAAATAAAAGAAATAATTTTAAAAAGTTTTCTGTACCAATGATTTATGAAGATACATGAACCTCGGAGACAGCTGAATACACAAACATTTCTATACAAAGCCCCGTTTGTGGGAATCGGTTTTCCAAGTCACTGTCCCATCTCTAAGTTATCATGTGTAATTAGTCCAAATTGAATGAAAACCGAGCAACTTCCATAGAAGAATGAAGTCGGTTTCAAAAAGCCAGTGAGTTTAGGAGTACTGACATGTAGGCATTAAGCTGATATGTTAATCTTTGTCTACAGGTCAGTCAGAAGTTCTGGACGCCCTTCCTCAGACTGCGTTCTGACTTTAACCGTGTTCTCCCTCCCGGCGTGTGTACTGGGGGCCGAGGCCGAGGCTAGCGCATCTCCGAATACCTTGCCGTATTTCTCCTTGTACTTCAGCTTTATCTGTTGTCTCTGCTCCGATGTCCTGCTGGATAAGACTTCGATGATGGCCTCCTCATCCGTTCCTGAAGTCCAGGAGATAGAAACAAAGTCACAGTGATCAGGAACAGATATGGAGGTTCTTGTTACTCGGGTCTGAAGGAGGCACATCTCTGGATTAAAAAGGGTCAGAGGCTAGAATGGACTATTTGGCCTTGGTGCTTACTGTCTTCTGCTGTAACCAAACCATGTTCTTGCCCCGCAGACGAGTGTCTATGGAGACCTCACCTTGTGTGAGGGGCAGTGAGGGTCACTCCTGGAGAAAGGCCTGCGGCAGGCCTGTTCCCTAACTTAATTCCTAGGGGAGTAAAGAAATTGGCAGGACACCTGAACATGGATGTGCAGAGCTGCGTTGGTCAAAATCATCCAATGGTAGAAATATCCCAAAGACCATCAGAAGACAAATGGCTAATTAAAATATGAGGTGTCCATATAATAGAGGACTAATGGGTCACAAGAAGGACAGAAAAATATGAATGAACCTTGGAAATGTTATAGTAGGTAAAAGGGGCCAATCACAAAAGACCACGTACTGTGTGGTTCTATTCATATGCAAATCTAGAATAAGGGATCATAGGGGCAAAAAGTGGATTAGGGGCTGGGGTGGATAGAGTAGACAGGACTATAAGGAGATGAAAGTATTCTAAAAGCAAGCAACTGTGTATGGCCACCCCGCTCTGAACATACCCACTCTCATCTAAAATCAATCAACAGCCGGGCGTTGGTGGCGCACGCCTTTAATCCCAGCACTTGGGAGGCAGAGGCAGGCGGATTTCTGAGTTCGAGGCCAGCCTGGTCTACAGAGTGAGTTCCAGGACAGCTGGAGCTACATAGAGAAACCCTGCCTCGAAAAAAACAAAAACAAAAACAAAAACAAAAAAAATTAACTAAAATCAATCAACTATGGCGGGGCTGCGTATGAGTATGAATACAGCAAACGTTGAACTGTATATTTCCAATGAGTAGGTTATGTAGTATGTGAATTATATCTCAATACAATTATTTTTAAAAGCCTAATAAAGAGTATGGTTTGTGCCTTTTCTTATAGGTATAACTGAATGGATAAGATTGAAGCCCAAATCTACTGAGTGTTGATCTTATCCATAAACCTCTCTCTCTCTCTCTCTCTCTCTCTCTCTCTCTCTGTGTGTGTGTGTGTATGTGTGTAAAATACTTTGACACCTCTAGCTCCTCCCCCACAAGCTGGGATCATGCCGTTCAAGGGTATGTGAGAATTAAAAGACAGTCCAAAGGGGGCCATGTGGACGCAGAAACGAACTGTATACCACAGACAAGAAGCAGCATAAATGCCCAAGGACCCGGCACTGCCTTGAGTCCATGGAGGGCTTATGTCCAGGCCACCCTGCAAGGGATGTTCAACAGCAACAGAATATGCTACAGTCACATACCGCAACACTCAGCAGCTGCGAGCTCTACACAGAACTTCTGAGGTCACCTCGTTCTTAATGACAGATGAGGGAACTCAGGGAAGAACGTTTGATTGGTTCCTGCGTACTCTTTTCTATGCTCTGAGCACTCTAACTAGCTTGCCCCCTTGCCTCCCGCCCCCTCCCCCACCTTCTCAGCACCGTATGCTGGCTGGTCCTTCTTTTCCCTGCCCTCTGACATCAGTTCCAATCCACCTTTCTGGCTGTGGTCTTCCTGGTCCGATGACCACAGCTCTTTCTTGTCTTCAGTCGAGCTCCAGATCAGCCCCTCTAGCCCAGCTCTTTCCTCTGAGTTGCCATCTTTTTCCCAGTGGCCTGTGGCCACATTTACACGGCCCTCCGAGCTGCTAGGAATGTGGCTTAGCTAGATTCATTTGCTAAGTTTTAAGTCCGTTCTCTGCATTATTTCGTTTCCATGCACTGCATCACCTTAATAAGAAAATCCAACGTCCCCTCAGGGATCCATCCCTGTTTCCTTTGCTTTCTAATGCCGCTTACCCATACCTGTCTCACCTACAGGTAGGCAGTAGCTCTTTCACCTGAGCCTTTCCTTCGCTTCCGCTGCCATTGCCAAGTTAAGTCCTGACTGGTTCTAGTCTCCCCGATACAAGGCCCTGATCTCCGCCATGTTGGTCTCACGTCACCTCATAATCCAAATGCTGTTAATGAGTCTTGATGACTCCTAGGATTGGATCAGCATCCCGAAATGGAATAAGACTTCCTGAGATTTGGTCTCAAGCTGCTCTCCTAGACCCATCTCGGTGATGACTAACACGGGGCTCACTTAGCTTCTCGGAATGACATTGGTCTGCAGATCAGTTACTTTCATCAGCCTTGAAGAGGCAAGTTCCTGTTTACTCTGTTCTTACACAGCCAGTTATGTAGCCAGTGTTAGGACCAGTCATTATAGGATTGTATAATGTGATGCTGTGAGCCTAGTGGCTGGGCCCTGGGCAGTGGTCACTCAATGGTAGTGGGCACTGTTACATTGCTTGGGCCATAACTGGGAGCTTGGGGGAGATGAAGGTTCTGCCAGGTCCCCCAATATAGTCTTTGCTAAGCCATATTACTGGAATTATAAAACCAACTTAGAAAGGCTTGACACATAACCATTTCTATATTTAATAGTTATGACTTAATGTGAACTTGTGTTTTGTGAAAGAACAAGGTCTAAAATAAATTGAATGAGCAGGAAATACTAAGTCAAACAGATTTGTATTGGCAAAACTTGGGAGAAGCAAGTATTGGAGGTCCAGATACCTTGCTGTAGATTATCGATTCTTCAGGGAGGAGGGTGAGTCTGCCATAGACTTGAATCTCTTTACACAGTGGATTATGGTAGCTCTGGCATATTCTGTGTAAGTATGGGTTGCATTGTCCTGTGCTGATTTATTCAAAGAAAGGTGTTGTGATGTGTTGTGTGGGTAGCCCTGGGCTTGTGTTTTGATGTTAATTCCACTCCTCAGAGGGGCTGCAGATGAGGAGTTGCCTTGTGAACCTTCTCCCCACCTTAACTTTTTTTCAAATAAAGGCTTGAGCCAATGATTGGGTAGGAGGAAGTGGGAGGAGCTGAGAGTCTAGGGGAGGAGCGATGGGGGGGATAAACAGGAAGGGGAGGAGCTACAGGAGATCAACGGAGAGGTGGCAGAGAGAAAAGCTCGTGACCTGGAGAAACCGCAAGTTGTATGGGATAATATAGATGGAAAGAGAGTAGTGTCGTGGGAGATCTGCCCAATCTAGGCTTGTAGCTTGTTTTGTTAACTGATTGAGTTGAGCTTTCTTTTACCAGGGAATTGGGTTGGAAACAAAGTAGCAACGGTGATGCAAAGCTGTGGTCCTGCACTTTTGGGCTAAGACTTCCTCCTGGGATCCCATTGCCTCTTCAGAAATGGCTACAGCCCAGAGACATATAATGTGGCCCACAAACCCTTTCATGGTGGGCTTCTGGTGTCCAGAACTATAACATAAACACCTTTCCATTGCTTTGGGCCACTTAATTTTTTGGCGAGTCATTGTGAGATTCTAAGACATGCTCTCCTCAGCAACGTCTCCAGACTTTGCAGCAGGAACCAAGACCTCTCTCCACAACCCCAAATCTGGAGAGTCCTGAAGTTGCTGGTGACCTTACTTTCAGTTGCAGGGGAAGGGTGACGGCAAGGTGACCACTGAGTGGAACTGAATGAACTCACTGCATGAGTACTACACTGCTCAGAGACTGGGGTCTTGGGATACTAGTAATTGGAGCTGACGTAGTTCGACTGAAGAATTGGGAGCAAGAAAAAAAAATCAGACCATGGTAGGGGACAAAGGAGCTGCTGGAGATGAGGGTGGAAAAGATGGAGCCCGGTCGACATTTGTGGCGTCTCCCCTTCACTTTGGCTTTGTATCAGCTCTGAAAACTGTCTTTGGAAAGACCTAGCCAGAACTTAGAAGGAGAAACCCCGCCCAGGGGAATAGAGAGCCCTTGGATAGCCGCTGCTTGGTGTTCTTGGGCCATTCACTTCATCTCAAGGATTATTTCCACCTCCGTAATTCTAGGAAGACTTTAGCCATTTGAGTCCGAGTAAAGAAAGAGAAAAATCCTTGCAAAAATAGCAGGAGTAAGTTGCCTGCATCTTTCTGACTTGATTTCCACACGTTGTTATTCATGGTGCCCTCCCCCACCCCCCACCCCCCGACCCCCCGTTTCCTACAGGGATGTGTATCTGCTTACTTACTCTGTGATTATCTTTTCACGATAATCTTTTAAATGTCTGGGTGCCAGAAATCTCCCCCCCCCCCCAGAAAAGATTTCATTTCCCTTTAAATATCACAGAGCGTACCCTTTCAATTTCGTCGACAGTCTTGGGGCTACTCTTATCCTTGTCAAAGGCCTCAGTATTTCAGGCTTAGATCCTAGACCCTGCTTCCTTCCTTTTGGTACATGCGTTGAGGCCAGTGAAAACCTGGGCTTCCTCCCTGCCTCTTTCTCCTTTCACTCTGTGTCCAAATAATCCTTTTCTCCAACCTTTCAACCCCGGTCCCTTCGTGTATGGGAAAGTCTTAGAGGAGCCCACGGGACCTTTTACTGTACATCCTATTGCTCACCCCCTCCCAAGCCCTTACCATCCACTCTAGAGGGAATTTGCAGCTGCGATTTGGTTTTACAACACAACAAGGAAGCGGTTAGCAGAAGGTGACCTCACTCCGCGTGTCACGGTCTGCGTGTCTTATAAGCAGTCTGTGAAGCTGAGCCTTTTCCTGCAAACATTTACAATGGCTCGAGGCACTCAGGGTTCTGGGAAAGACATTAGAATTGGAAGGAAAAAAAATAGGCCCTCCGTACGAGCTGTGCATTAGACACTGGAGGGGAGTAAATTACATCACACTGTCCGAGCCCTCGTGGTCACCGGCCTGGAAGTATCCATGTGCATCTGTGGTTTGCTTTCCCAGGAATTTTCTGGGAAGCAACTGGGTGGTGTTGGAGTGTTGGCAGGATGGAGCCACAGCGTTTGAAGGCCACAAGATCCCATGTGGCAGATAAACGAGGCTAAATTAAGTAGCTTCTAGCAGAACACCCGTCCAGGCTGACCAGGCAGACCACAGATAGCTGGGTTTTAGATCAGGTGCTGGAAGCCATGCGTGCCCCACATTCTCACACTGGGATGCCTGGTCCCCAAATTCCTCTGGAAGGAGGACACAGGGAAGGCAAGTGAAATAACGACCAGGGGTGAATCCTGTCTGCCTGAGGGGACCACGGGCTCACACTTGTTCTCCGCATTCTTCTCCAGTCCTGTTAACCCCCAAATTCAATGGCTTCAAACAGCACAACCTAATACCACCACAGTTCTGATACTGGAAGTCTGAAGTCACTGTGTCAACAGGGTTCTCCCTGGTCATTGCTGTCCTTTGACGGCGAGTACATGAGAGCAGTCTCTACCTGTCTTCATGTGTCCCCAAACTGGCCACCAGATTTTAAAGATGTATATGTGTATTTGTATGCTCTGTCTTCATGCACACCTGAAGAGGGAATCAGATGCTATCAAAGATGGCTGTGAGCCACCATGTGGTTGCTGGGAATTGAACTTAGGACCTCTGGAAGAGCAGCCAGTGCTCTTAACCCCTGAGCCATCTCTCCAGTCCTCTTCTGTCTTTCTTAAGGACACCTGTCATAGATTTTGCACCGACTCAGGTATCCCAGGGGACTTTCTTCCTAGCATCTTTAACTCAATCACATATGCAAAGACCCCCCCCCTTTTTCCAAATAAGGACAGGGTCCTTCTCCCAGATCCTGGGGGCCTAACCCTTGTAGATGCCTCCATTTTTGTGATGGAGAACAGGTTGGGCCTGCTTAATGATCTAATTGGATCTGAGCTCACTGTTCAGGAGTGACTTAATGGTTACCAATGGGATGCTGTACCCAGCACACAGGTAGTGTGGGGGAAGGGTGCTGGGCTGAAAGTTAGGATCTGAGTTCTAGACCGGAAGCACATGCTGAGGTGGCTGAGAAGTTTAACCACCGCCACTGCCACCATATCTCAGCAGACCTGAGACCCAGGCTCTGCAGAGTTCTTACTGAGACCTGTTAGAAATGCAAAGCAGACAGTCCCCTTCTCCCCATGTCCCCAAGAGCCCTTGAGGACTAATATGCCTTTGGGCATTTGAGAAGCCATGCACTAGATGATCTCCAGTGGCTCTGAGGTCTAATTTTATGATTTGGGGCAAATGTGTTGCATCAAGCCTTTCATTCTCCTCTGATAGTCCTTATAACCACACCTATTTTACAGGCTTTCTGAGCAGGATGATGACGGTTAAGGGACACAGGTGCTCTACATAGGAACAGGCATTTTGACTCCATTCTGTGGTCACATGCAAGAGGGGCAAGAAAACTCTGATTCTGGCACCCAGTAGGCGCTCAGCCCAGGTGTTTTAAAAATGAACTCTAGGTTAAAAAAAAAAAAAAAAAGCATGCTACCCAAACAAACCCTGTCTGCAACCCATGGCCAGGTATCTAGACCTCACCACAGAGCACCAGAGACATCTCAGCTGCCTGGAGAGTACCTTGGAGATCTCTTTCCCTCAGTAACACTCAGGCATAAGCATCCCAAGGCTTCCACACAAGGCCTTTCCTTGACAGCTGTCTGCCAGGCGTGAGCCGAGAGACAAGACAGAGCAGGAGGTGAACAGGAAGCCACAACCCCTGGGTTTTCCCTCTGATTTCCCATGGCTGTCACTGCCAAGCAGGGCTTGTCCACTAGCTGCCTCTCCCTCACTATGAATCCAGCTCTGGCCAGATCTGATTTCTCACTTCCTTCCATGGAAAAGGCCAACGTGATTTAGATAAGATTAAGATAGAATAAGCTTCACTTCTGATGGATTTCCCCATGACTTCAAGGTCTAATGAAGTGTCACGAGATTTAGCTCCCAATAGCCTCAAAAACAATGAGCCCCCGTGATAACTTAGTGACCTCAAATGAAGAGATCCCTGGAAGAGGTCAGAATACACATGGCAGGCAGGTCACCTTCCCGTCACAACGGGAAAGTTGGCCATGACATCGAGCTTAATCGATTTCAAAAAGAAATAAGTGAAGAAAAATGATTTTCCTACCCATTCCTTTGCAGGCTTTGTATAGCTTTTTGGCATCTCGGTCTGCATCAAAGCCCTGGTGGTGATGGCTTCTCTCTTTGGCCTGGAGAGGGAATAATTCAAAGGGTGAGGTGGAAAATGCAGTAGTTCTTAAGGTAGTTTTGACGGATTTGACAACCAACTAGAAGATCAAGCCATCATCCAAGCACATGGCAGACGGCAGACGGCAGATACCACTCTACAAGTGTTTGCGGAGATCAGCTGGGGAAGCTTCGCCCTCAGAGAGATGGCTGGTGCTCCTTAGGGTCGGCTGGCCTCGGGTGGCCGTGGGAGAAGGGTCTCCTCTGTCCTTGAGGACAATTCATTGCTCTGGCTAACTATGTTAAGTGATTTTCATAGTAACCCATCTTGTGTGTCCTTTTCTCTTACAGAGCCGTGGGCCGGTGTCCCTGAATCATCTGTCCTCCATGATGGATAGGCCGAGTATAGCCGAGGAGCAGGATTTTCTAGCCAAAGCAGAGGGAACCTTATTACATTAGCTTGCTGGCTGAGATCAGTGCCATCCACACAGGAGGGACATCGGTTCGTTTGTCAGAGACTCTGTGTGAACTAATAAGGGAGTAATGTTTAGCCTTTAGTTCTCGTGGGAGAGAAAGGTCCTGTTTATATACTGTCTTGCGTTTCAATCCTTGGATTACTCACCCACTGATGTGTTCTTTCATGAATACCTATCAGCTTATTATGTTAATAATAATAATAATAATAATAATAATGTTGCAAGTGTGAAGGTTTTCCTTCACTCAGTCAATAAACTTTGTTTTTCCTTAGTTTTTTTTTTTTAAGATTTATTTATTTTATTTATATGAGCGCACTGTCTTCAGACACACCAGAAGAGGGCATCGGATCTCATTACAGATGGTTGTGAGCCACCATCTGTAATGTTGTAGCTGGGAATTGAACTCAGGACCTCTAGAAGAGCAGTCGGTGTCCTTGACCCCTGAGCCATCTCTCCAACCCCTTCCTTAGTTATTTTTTAAAAAGATTTATTCATTTTATTTATATGAGTGCACTGTCTTCAGACACACCAGAAGAGGGCATCGGATCCCATTACAGTTGGTTGTGAGCCACCACGTGGTTGCTGGGAATTGAACTCAGGACCTCTGGAAGAACAGTCGGTGCTCTTAACCCCTGAGCCATCTCTCCAGCCCCTTCCTTAGTTAGTTTTAAAAGACACTGTCATCAGCACGAAACTGGAAAAAATACATTTGCATAAATAACAGATCACCATCAAAGTAGCAGGTCACGGTTAGAAATGTAAAGACAGGAGGCCGCGTTGCCATCCTCGAGCTGGTAGCTTTGAGGACACCTGAGTCCTCTCAGCTCCTTGCCTTGCCTCACCCAGTGAGGCGTCCACGTGTTCCCTTCAGTGAAGCCGCCTTAGGTCCACACCCCCTCCCCTCCCCTCCCCTTCCTTGCACGGAAGAAGTGAAAAGTCAACCATACACACACCAATGGCCGTGTAGCATTTGTCTGGTTGACATCACTATTTCTTTGGTGCCTTGCCCTTCCCACATTCTTAGTGACCCAAATGGAGCTGTCAATCATGAGGCCTGGTTCTTGTCATCGTTGGTCAGCCATGTGGACACTGACCCCGTCACTCAGACTGTCACGATCCGTTCAGAACTCGGCATGCAGTCCAAAGAGAGTCATGCAGTCTCTCCCTTGGTTACCATACTGCTCTAGGTGTACGAGGTCATCTGCTGGTCCTGAGGAGCTGGGTGGCTCTTAGGTTAAAGCTGTTGGTGGCCATTTTGCTTGCTCATGCCACAGAGAAAAAGTGTGAGAGAGAAGAGAGATGATAGCGAGAGTCAGTGAGGATAGTGGGCAAGAAAGAAAGAGGAAGAGGAGGAAGAACAGGAAGAGGAGGAAGAGAAGGAGGAAGAGGGTAGGGCAAATATCACATCATGGCAGTATCTGGATCCTCGACTCTGTTTCATTTATAACAACCACAAACCTCCCCTTTAGCTAAGAAATTATGACTTGGGTTTCTGCCCTCAAGATCTTGAGTGTCCTGACCAAGTCAGTGGTCCGAAGAAGGTTTCCATGAATGAAGAACCATAGGTTCTGAGAGTCTGGGGTGTGTGTGTGTGTGTGTGTGTCTTGGGCCCCCCATCACCATTTTTGGATTATGAAGACATGGGCTATCAGATTTAAAATAAAAAACAATTCCTTTAAAAAAATTTATAGTCATGTATGTAGTGATTGATTGATTTTGTTTCCATGTGCCTGTGGGTGCGTGCATGCTACGGCATCTGTGTAGAGGCCAGGGGATAATTTGCAGTGTAATCTTCTTCTACCATGTAGGTCTCGAGGCTTGAACTTGGTGGTGGGTGTTTTTATGCACTGCCACATCTTGCCAGCCTGACATGACCGGTAGGTATTGAAGTATTTGAAACAAGTCAGGAGATGGGTTGGCATTTTTAGAACACTTGCTACACGCCAGTCAATTTATAGACCTTTGCTATCCACAGGGGAAACAATGACTGCTCTTCTAGGTAAGGACTCTTGGCTTCAGTTTCCATACAATCATGCTCCTCCACCCGCTTATGCCACAGGCCTTCTGCTCAGGCAGAGGACTGGCGCTCCCAAGATCCTTACCAAGATCTCATGTGGGTTGGAGGACCGATGCTTTGGGAGGCTTGTTGGGAAGAGCTGCCATATTGTTTTCAAGGCTCATTACCAAGTGATGCTTAAAAAGGGTGAAACATTCCAACACAGGGATGTCAGAGGGCTCAGGCAAACATGGAGCCTACTCAAAACACATACTCATGGAGCCTATGCTACTTGTATGTATACTTGTGCATGTAATGTGTGTGTGTGTGTGTGTGTGTGTGTGTGTGTGTGTGAGGACAGGCATGGGTTTGCCATCTTGCCAGCATGGAGGGCAGAAGATAGTCTTGGGCATCAGTCCTCACGTTGTTTGAGACAAGGTCTCTTGCTGTTTGCCATTGTGCACACCCACCAGGCTAGCCAGCCTGATAGCTTCCCTCCATGCTTCCTTCTCAGTCTCCCATCTTTCTGCCGGAACTCTAGAGCTATATAGGTGTGTGCCACTGCATCCAGTGTTCTGTGGATCCTGCGGATTCGAACCCAGGTCCTCAACGCTCATAGATTTCAATGTTTGGCCATCAGAGAGCAGCACTATTGGAAAAGACTTAGGGGTCGGGCAGTGGTGACCCGTGCCTTTAATCCCAGTGCTTGGCAGGCAGAGGCAGGCAGATCTCTGAGTTCAAGGCCAGCCTGGTCTACAGAGTGAGTTCCTAGGAAGCCAGAGCTACACAGAGAAACCATATCTTGAAAAAGTAAAAAACAATGAAAACAAAAAAAGAAAGAGAGAGAGAGAGAAAGAGAAAGAAGAAAGAGAAGAGAGAGAGAGAAAGAAAATGATTAGGAGATGTGGTCTTGTTAGAGGAAGTGTGTCATTGGGTGTGGGCTTTGAGGTTTCATTTTATTTTTTTTTTAATTTTTTTGGGGGGCAGTTTCAAGACAGGGGTTCTCTGTGTAGCCCTGGCTGTCCTGGAATTCACTCTGTAGACCAGGCTGGCCTCGAACTCAAAAATCCGCCTGCCTCTGCCTCCCAAGTGCTGGTATTAAAGGCATGTGCCACCACCGCCCAGCATGGGCTTTGAGGTTTCAAAAGCCCAAGCCACTGCACCTGATAATGAACTGCACCTCTGAAGCTGTAATGCTTTCCTTTATGAGTTCCGTTGTCATGGTGTCTCCTCCCAGCACTAGAACAGCGAGTAAAGCGCTGGACCTTCCTTATGAATGTACATGCCTGACATATAGTTTAGAGTGGAGTCCATATCAGAAACACCGTCATTGACAGGGAAGGATAAGGACGCAAGGCCCTGGCTCCTTGTAGAAACGACCATTAGCCTTGCCAGCTACCCTTTCCAACTATTCGAGAAGAGAACGGGGTCTTGTTCTTTGTAAGAGTGGGGTCTGTAATGTTGAAGTGAAGGAATTGTACCATGTCGTGATTTTAGAGAGACAGGAAAAGGGGGGTGGGAAGAGAGACGGGGAGAGAGAGAGAGAGAGAGAGGGAGAGGGAGGGAGGAGGAGGGAGGGAGGGAGGGAGGGAGGGAGGGAGGGAGGGAGAGAGCACTCAGCCTATTTGGACTTTTCTTCTGTGTGTCTAGGTCTGTCTCCACAATGAGTATATTTATGTTCGTCAGGGGCTCCTTGGTTGATCCTGGGATGTCCTGGAGCTCTTTTAGAGGAGCTGGAACAGGCTCTTTCTGGAATGCACAGGAAGCAGGCATTCCATAGTCATTGTTCATTGTTGAATGGGTGGCTGACTTCGGGGCCTAGTCCTATTTGCCAACAAGGGGATTTCGCTCTTAAAACCAAAGCCATGGCGCAGAACTTCCACATAGAGGAGGAATGTGGAGTCAGATACAGAGCTGGTGGCGGGGGGGACTCCAGTGTGGGGTCACGACACTCCCCAGGTTTTGAGCGAGCACCCACCTCCTCTTCCTGCTTTGCCCATGGAAGGCAGAGTGACATCCTTTGTATTGACGTGTTTGACCTGAGCAGCCCTGGCACACGCAAGGGACACTCAGGAAACAAAGATGGCACAAGAGATCGAGTGCCAGCACCAAGCAGTGTGACGGTCCGGGCTCTGGGCCACAGGGATCCCGGCTCGAGTGTGACGCTGCCACGTGGCTCTTTGTTCCCCGAGTCAGTACCACGGTCTGTGAAATGCAGGCCGAGGCCATCTTGCGAGGCACAAGTGGCACGAGGCGACACTTCGGATGCCAGCTTCAGACCACACAACTGCTTCAGGCCAGCATTCACTGCCCCACTGTTACAGGGCGGGGTCCCTGCTTCTTTCAGCCATGTCTTTTTGCCCCTTAAGTCTGTCCACAACATTTCAGGAAGTGATATTCTTGTAGATATCAGTTACATATACGTTTCAGAGACAGGATCTTTACGCATCTCGGGATGTTCCTGAACTCACTAGGTAGCCAAGGATGACCTTGACTCTTGAGACTCCGGCCTTTACTTCCAAGGGCTGGGGTTGCAGATAGATGCACACCAACCATCATGCCATGCCTGGCTCAGTTATGCATATTTGATCAAGTTTGGAAAGTTACATGAACATATATGAGGATACGTGAGTTTTGTATTCTGCGTATTTTGATTCACAGATACTTACCATACATATATGTGTGTGTGTGTGTGTATACATACACACACACACACACACACATATATGTATATATACATACATACATATATATGTATATATACATATATATATGTATATATATACATCCCAATATCCAAACAATATTATTTATTGTAATTGGCTACTGAAGACCTACTAGTTAGGCTGAGTAGATTGTAAAATGTTACCCATTACTGGCTGTGTAATCTACCTGCTAGCAAAGATTCTGGGTCTTGCCAGACTAATTTACTACAAGCCTAGTTGACTTTGTTGTATCATCTACCATTTAAGGAAGGAAAATATATTTTTTTTATTTACAAATTGATATCTTGCTTTAGTATTTTTTTTTCCCCAGTGGGCTGGAGAGGTGGATCAGTGGTTAAGAGCACCCAGCTGTGATTCCCAGCACCCACAAGGCAGGTCACAACTGCTTATAATTCCAGTTTCACAGGCCCAGATGCCCTCTTCTGGCCTCCACAGGCACCAGGCTCTCGTGTGGTACATAAACATATATGCATTCAAATGCCTGCCTGGGCCACCATTGCTCCTGACCACTTGTTTGCAGAGGAGAGTAAGAGATGCAAGAGGAGATGGAAAAGGCATAAGAAAGGCTGGGGAAAGGGAGAGCCTCGTATGCTGTGACCTGTCTTCATGACCTATCGATTCATGTGGCTCTTACACAGTTAGACTTTCTTTTTAGTCTTTTGTTGTTGTTGTTGTTGTTGGGTGTTTTCTTTTTAAAACCAGGGTCTCACTCTGTAGCTCAGGCTAGCCCAAAACTCATTCTATAGTCCAGAGTATCCTTGAAGTCAGAGCAATCCTCCTGCCCCAGCCTCTGGAGTCCTGGAGTTCTCTAACAATATACTCATACTTTCTAGTCCCAGTGGACTGAGGGTAGACAAGTCTGAGTTACTGGAATCCAAATCCAGCCTGACCAGGAAGCTCTTAAGCCTGACTCTCCCCCCGCCCCCTTAGAAACAACAGTTCGTTATCTATTTAATCAGAGTCGCCAGCTCATCTTTTAAAGCTCATGTTCTTGCTTATGTGTAGTACGGTATTCAGATGCAGTCGTGTCTGGGACCGGGTAGCAAGATGCCGGATTACGGTAAATCGCTTGGTTGGTGGCACGTAGAAGGTGGGCTGCCTGGGGACGTGAGGATGTAAGGGTCACTTGTAACTCTCAAGTACCGTTGACCTGTCATGGGAGTGGTACCGGGATTTAATAGTTCCACCACAGGTCCCTGGAGGTCCTGGCTTGGGGCACTCTGCTTGGTAAATATTTGAGTATGGTTGCCTGGTGTCCGGGCTCTGAGCCAGAAGGGCTCAGGAAGCAGAGGGCTGCTGTGCACTGATCTGCCAGCTGCTGCTGTTGGGGGCCACTGTGAAGTACATGAGGAGGGTGAGGATATTAAATATCATCCCGAGTGAGGTAACTCAGACCCAAAAGGACATGCATGGTATGCACTCACTAATAAGTGGGTATTGTCCCCCCCCCCCAAAAAAAAAAAGTACAGAATACCCAGGATACAATCCACAGGACTCAAGAAGGTTAACAAGCTGAAGGGTCCGAGAGAGGATGCCTCAATCCCACTTGGGAGGAAGAAGAAAACAATTATGGGTGGGGGTAGAGGGAGGGAGGGACCTGGGTAGGAGAAGAAGAGAGGGGAAAGGGGAGCTTGATCAGGCATTAGGGAGAGGGAACAGGACTGAAGCCCTCGGGGCCAGCAGAAAGAATGGAAACAGGCAACCTTGGGAGATGGGAGGTGGGGGGGGGTGACCCTCTAGAATGTATCAGAGACCTGAGAGGTGACTCTCAGAATTCAAAGGGAGGGACCTTAGATGAAATGCCCTACAGTGGGGAGGGAGAACTTGTAGAGTCCACCTCCAGTAGAAAGACGGGGCATCACAGTGGAGGGATGGGGCTGCCATCCCACAGTCAAAAACTCTCATCCAGAATTGTTCCTGTCTGAAAGAACTGCAGAGGCAGAAATGGAGAAAAGCCTGACGGAAAGGAGGTCCAGTGACAGGCCCAAATTGGGATCCAGCTCAAGGGGAGCTCCAAGGCCTGACATTATTACTGATGCCATGAGGTGCTTACCCAGGAGCCTAGCATGGCTGCCCTCTGAAAGGCCCAACAAGCAGCTGAAAGAGTCAGATGCAGATACTTACACCCTACGAATGAACAGAAGCCAGGGACCCCTGTGGTTGGATTAGGGAAAGGCTGGAAGAAGCTGAGGAGGAGTGTGACCCCAAGACCAGCAGCCTCAACTGACCTGAACCCCAAGATCTCTCAAACACTGAGCCACCAACCAGGCAGCATACACCAGCTGATATGAGGCCCCTGACACATATACAGCAGAAGACTGCCTGGTCTGGCCTCAGTGAGAGAAGGGAAGATGCACCTAACCCTTGAGAGAGTTGAGGTCCCAGAAAGTGGGGAGGTCTGGTGGGATGGGATGGGGACATCCTCTTAGAGACAGGGGAGGGGGTATGGGATGAAGAACAGTCAGAGGGCGAACCAGGAGGGGGGTAACAACTGGACTGTGAAAAGAGATATAATAATAATAATAATAATAATAATAATAATAGCAGCAATAATAACAATAATAATAACAAAACAAGCAACAACAACAACAAGGGGCAGGATTAGAGGAAGCTGTTGTCTAAGTCTATGAAGCAGGAGCAGGGCGGAGAGAGGCTGTCCTGGGGATAGCCCCAGACATGTCTAGATTCTTCTTAGTGACAACAATTATGCCAACATTCCTGGTGCATAAAGTAAGGTTAGCTCCTCAGGTTTAGCTTAACCGTGCACCGTTTTATTTATTTTTGTTGTTGACGCCGTTGTTTGTTTTGTTTTTAAAACGCAATGTTCTTGAAAAAATTAGCAATTTGATTGACGCTTACTTGGCGCCATACGCTGCATCCAGCTCGATGCCTCTAGTGATCCGCATGTACCTGTGGAGCTGTCTCCACAGCCAGGGCTCCAGACACACCCTCACCTTCCCCAAGTCCCTGTGCGCCCTTGAGTGTGTGGTGGGAGCACTCTACACTAGATCTGCATGCTGGCTACTTTGATGTGTGTGCGTGTGTTAGGATATCGTTGAGTTGCGGTTGCGTGGTGCATAGCACGTCTCTAGAACTAGCTCGCTGTGCATGGCCGAGTCTGTACGGCGGCTGAACAGCAGTCTCTCCTCCCTGCCTGGAAGGGAAGAGGTACAGGAGACACTGTCCCGCCCATCAGCGGAAGGGTGCCGTGCTGGTCTTCTCGTGACTGGCTTATTTTACACAGCAGAGCGCTTTCTACACTCATCAAAGTTGTCACAACGGGCACCCTTGTTTCCTTTGTTAAGGCTGAAGCAAATCCCATTGTAAAATTGCCTTGTATTGATCTTAAGAATGTTGTAACGTTGAGAAAACCGAGTTCTAACGTGGGAAAGGACTTCTTCGAGACAGAATAGATTTGCTCTCTGCCCTTGAAGACATTTACCCTTGATCCAGGTGCAAAGCTATTTCCCCTTTTATCTTTTTTTTTTTTCCTTCTGAAAGTTAGTAAGAATTCCACCTGTTACGGCCTGTTGTAAGGAGATGGACATGAAGCATTTGACAGGATAGGTAGCGTGTGGTGAGCGCTCAGGGTTATTTTGGTTATCTCCTTCTGGTTTGCACAGAGTGAATTCCTCCCATGGTGCTTAACACCTCTCTCCCCTCTCTCCTCTCTCCTCTCTCCTCTCTCCTCTCTCCTCTCTCCTGTCTCCTGTCTCCTGTCTCCTGTCTCCTCTCTCCTCTCTCCCCTCTCCCCTCTCCCCTCTCCCCTCTCCCCTCTCCCCTCTCCCCTCTCCCCTCTCTCCTCTCTCCTGTCTCCTGTCTCCTCTCTCCTGTCTCCTCTCTCCTGTCTCCTCTCTCCTCTCTCCCCCTCCCCTCTCCCCTCTCCCCTCTCCCCTCTCCCCTCTCCCCTCTCCCCTCTCCCCTCTCCCCTGTAATATGGTTAATGGTGTTTGGTAGTCAGGTTCTAAACGCCACGCTCAAATCATGTAGCCACGTGACACTTGAACCAGCGAATGGCTGTGGGTTTGTTGGAACTGCAGAACCTCAAATGCCTCTGCAGAGCCAGACGTTAAGACTAATATGCTAAGTGGGGTAACCCAGTCTCTAAAGAACATTCACGGTATGCACTCACTGATAAGCGGATATTAGCCCAGAAGCTTGGAATACCCAAGACCCAATTCACATATCAAATGATGCCCAAGAAGAAGGAAGAAGAGGCCCCTGGTCCTGGAAAGGCTCAGTGCAGCAGTGTAGGGGAATACCAGAACAGGGAAGTGGGAAGGGGTAGATTGGGGAACAGGGGGAGGGGAGAGGACTTATGGGACTTTCAGGAAAGGGGGATCCAGGAAAGGGGAAATCATTTGAAATGTAAATAAAGAATATATCGAATTTTAAGAAAAGACTAAGAAGCACATCAATGATTAGGAAGCACTATGTGCCGAACCTCTGCACGGAGAGCAGAGCCCCTTCCCTTATCATTGAATCTTCTCATTTCTATCAGAATTGGACCCTTGGCCTGTTGAGATAGCTCCTTTGGTAAAATGCTTGCTTTGCAAGCACTTTGATCTGAGTTCAATCCCTAGAGCCCATGTAAAAAAAAAGGCTAGGTGTGGTGCTGCACACAGGTGATTTGGGTACTGACAGGCAGGTGAGTGCTCCCTGGCCGGCCAGCCACACCTGGCTGACTTGGAAAGATCCTGTCCTAAGGAAACAAACAAATAGTAAAAACAATATGGGGAGCCCCTTAGAAATGACTTTTGTGAGCCGGGAGGTGGTGGCGCACGCCTTTAATCCCAGCACTTGGGAGGCAGAGGCAGGCTGATTTCTGAGTTTGAGGCCAGCCTGGTCTACAGAGTGAACTCCAGGACAGCCAGGGATATACAGAGAAACCCTGTCTCAAAAAACCAAACCAAAACAAAAACAAAAACAAACAAACAAACAAAAACAAAAAAGAAAAGAAATGACTTTTGTGGCTATCTGGGTGTGGTTTGGTCTTCACACAAATAAGCACACACTTGCACTTTAACATGCAAACACACACACACACACAAGTAAAATCTACCTTTACCACAGTGAACTCAAAATTTTGAACTGTATATTTGGCCTTACATCCAAACTGTTTTATTCTTTCAATTAGCAGCAAGGACTGAAGGCCACAGAGAAATGTGTGGGAAGAAAGCTTAGCACTAAAAACAACAGCCAAAATCACATCACTCATTACATGGCAGGCCCAGGTCTACGTGATTTACATAAAACCCATGTTTAATCCATGCAGCAACTGTGGAGACAGATGCTATGACTCTGTAAGTCAGAAGAGCAAGGCAGAGAGGTGAAGGACCCGCCCAAGTCAAGTGATGGAGTAAGTTTGCACATCCACAGTCTGGGCCCAGAAACTCTGCTATTGACTTCCCATTACTGATTCTTTGGTTCCCTATTAAAATTATTTTTTAAAGAATGGAAATTGTAGTCCACATCTCTGAAAGATGGATTGTCTCTTGCAGAAGCATCATTTGACACTTGTCCCCTGGCCAGAGAAGTCAAGAGGCTCTCGAGTAGATAGCTGTGTGATCAAGAAGCGTTTAATGAAGCAAAAATAAAAAGTGAAATGAAAACTGAAGCCTGAGTAGCAACACTCTTTGCAAACGTAATATGGGTAACCATCTCTTCTAGGGCAGGCTGGGCACACAGGATGGTCACTGTGTTCCTTTTCATTCAAGTAGAACCATGTGTCCTGCTTCTTATTTGGAAACTGAGATTAACACCTGGCCTGAGATTAACAGTCACGGAAAGATTAACTGTTGGCCATTTGGCACCATGACCAAGAGCTGGCAGGGGAGAAGTCAGCTCTTCAGTCCTTCACGAGCTCTGAGGACACTTCCTCCTCCTCTCCCCACTCCACACCGCGTGCTTTCAAACGCTCCACTTTTTCCAGAACAGAAAGTACTACAGCATGGTGTGTGTGTGTGTGTGTGTGTGTGTGTGTGTGTGTGTGTGAGAGAGAGAGAGACAGAGACAGAGACAGAGACAGAGACAGAGACAGAGACAGAGAGACAGACAGAGAGAGAGAAGACAGAGACAGAGATACAGAGACAGACAGAGAGATAGAGAGACAGAGACAGTGACAGAGACAGACAGACAGAGACAGAGGCAAAGTAATTTTAGCAAAGGCATTCTAAGAACTGGAAAGTGACCAGGAGAAGGTCACTTCTAATGTGGATATTTGGAGGTAGATGGGAGGTAACTGACTTCCAGCCAAACTGTCAAATATTGTCATTGGTAAAATGTCACATGTTTCTCTGATAGAATGTATAAATTGACTCTTGCTTTGTGCTATTCCCAAGACGCCATCATGGTGAGGCAAGGGAGGAGGAGAAAGTGGATTCTTCACTGTGATTTCCTGGGTGGGGCCTCGTGATTCTCCTTTTTTTTTTTTTTTTTTTTAAACAAGTCATTGCCAGGGACTCCATGGGTACTCATGGAGAGTACAGTTCTATATGGGAATACACTAGAGCCTCTATTCTGAAGCCGTCTCTACCTATCTGCCTAGAACTGGGGGTTTCCTGGGCCGTGGGATTCTCAGTATTCAGTACTGAGCTCTGGGGTAGATGAACATTGACCATCCCATCGGAAGCTGACTAGGTAAGCTTGCAAGCATCAGTAGTGAGCATCTCACCCTAACTCTGGGCTCAGAGAGGTCCTATCAGGTATTAGAAATCAGCCATCTAGTTAGCAAACCTAGAAATAAGGCTTTTGGTTATGGTCTCATTTCCTAGAACATCCACTGACGTCGTCTTTTGTGTTTACATTCTACATTAAAGACTTCTACCATAGTCTCTTCACTGTGACGTTTACCAGCCTGGCTTTTTCCCTGGACTGTAGAGTTCTTGGGGGTAAGAATCATTTCATGTCTACTGTCACATCTCCAAAACAGCACACTGGACCCCCACTGAGGCACTTGGTCAGTGTAGACATATTAGTGAGGGTAACGGGACCCTAGGCTGCCAATCCCAAGCATACGGCATGTTAACAAATAGAGGAACTTTTCTTAGGCAGACACGTTCCTCTGTCTTTTCAGGGGCCAGGATCCTCTTCTTTATACACCGTGTAGCGTGACCTTATCCTACTTTGTGTCGTCGTCAATGGCCAAGGGCAATGGTGAGGACAGAGGAAGGGGAGAGAAAACCTATCAGGATAGATATGCCGAGTTGCAAATGACACCAAGCCTCCTGGGCACAGAAATGAAAGACAATAAGTGTAAGTGGAGTTCCCGTTCCCTCGGGAAGACAGGACTCACGGGAAAGCGACGGCCTCAGATACTCAACTGTGGGGCGAGACTGAGCTGAATTGAACTTTGATCTCTTAGAATTAATGGAGGGAAAGTGGGCTCTGAGGGAGATGGCCTAGCCAGAATAAAGTTGAGTAGTTTCTCAACCCTGGCTACATATCACAATCATTTTTGGATGCTTAAAATATACAAAGGATAGAGTCATACTTCAGTCTCAATAAACCAGGAGAGGCAAGCTATAGGCAGGTCTTATGTCAGTTTGAAATTCTCCAGACAATTCTAATGGATAGCCAAAGGCCGAGGGCCATCGATTGAACGATGATTATAAACATTTCCTATTCATATTCCAAAGAAGGCAAAGGAAAAGTAGAAGTGTACTGAGGATTTATGTAGGCAAGAAAGCCTGGTCCATCTCCAAAACGTTCAACACAGAGACTTTTACCATTGACTCTTATGGTAAAATACAATTAGAGTCTTTCCAAGTAGGTGACATGGAAGTCATTAGAACTCCCATCAGAAAAGGACTTCCCAGGCCTGGGAGGTGACTCAGTGGGCAGATGTGACTGCCATCACCTAAAGACTTGAGTTGGATCCCTGGAACTCATGTGGTAAAGAGAGAAATGATTCCCAGAAGTTGGCTTGGGAACTCTACACACGTGCCTCTGACCTCCATATGTATACCATCACCTCCATATGTATACCATGATACACACATGCATGCACACACAAAATAAACAAACAAATAATATAATAAGAAAAAGAAAAACAATTCCCTTTTAAGGTCTTTCTTAATTCTTCTGGTTGTCTTTGCCTGATATCATGAGGGTTTCGCACCTTTTAGCCTAACAGATGCGACATCATAGGCTGAGGGCCACGCCTTCCCATCATGTGTGTGTGTGTGTGTGTGTGTGTGTGTGTGTGTGTGCTTGGAAATGAAGTTGTAACACTCAGTCTGTCCGGTTATGTCTGGTCCATGGCTGCTTCTGTATGATAACAGGATGTAAGTGATTTCATGCTGGCCCAAGGCCTCAGATATTTACTGTGTCAATTTCTATTCTATCCATGCAGAGGGGAAACTTTTTCCCCTCACTTTAAAATCTGAGAGCAGGTGACAAGATCAGAGCCTTTAGTGGGTGGCGGCAGACTTAGTTAGAATTTAATACTGTCTTCTGTTTTCACCTTCTTGCACATACTCTGATACTAGTTCACCATTCATGGTGCTAATCTGGAGTTTCCTCTTAAGATAAATTCACTGATGCAAAACAAAAAACAAACAAACAAACAAAACCAAAAAAACAAAACAGAAAAAAACAAAACAAAAACAAAAACAAAGATTTAAAGATGGTAATTAGAACGGTTAGAAGATCGGGTGATATGTATATCCTGCCAACATCATGAAGGTTGTATTTAAGTTTGAACCTTAGGACACTGTATCTAATCCTGTCCTTTCACAGGAAAAGAAACCGCAGTCTAGTGATTAAGTCACCTGCCTGTAGTCACCTACTTACTTATGGGATGGATTCCTGTCCCTGATGCAATAATGGTCCCGTATCTCTAAATGGTTAGTCATTTGTACTTTGAGCCACTTAGTCTGAACATAGATTGTTGCACAGTTAAAGTTCATGGAGTCAGAGCCAGAAAATATCCCCATGACATAGCCACAAACAGGGACAGTAGAGATTGACAGACAACTTGAAACAATCAAGGGACCATTTGCGTTCTAAGCGCGACATGTTGGTTTCATTAAGTTGATTTGTTTCTTGGTCCTGGTTTCCTAGGGTTAATGAATCTGATTGAAAGTCTGGTTTTATTTAATAAAATGCACTTAAGTGCGTGTATGGGAAATGCAAAATCTAAGACTCCTAAATGGAAAACTTTTATTTATTTATTTATTTTTTGTATATTCTGTTGGGCACGTTCAAGCACAGTGTGAATCTTCCAGGGATATTTGGTATCCGATTCCGTGATTGTAATTTTATTTCCACTGGGACTCTCCATGGTCACACCAGCTAAGGACAGAGCTTCCTCCAGTCTCGGTACCTCTTCCCACTGGTACCCAAGACATTTACTGCTCTTGGGACGGTTCATTATGGAAACCTGAGCTCTGTCCACGCAGGGGCGTTGGAAGTGTGACCATCGCACGTGCTGCCCTGGGTCTGGCTTTCAGGGATGCAGTTTTGAAGTGGCACTGTGACTCTTAAGTGACTGGTCATCATGCTCCGTGAGTAAGCTGTTTGGATAATTTGACAGATAAGGATGAAGAGAGACAAATGGGGCTGGAAAGGTGGCTCAGTGGTTAAAGTGCTTGACATACAAATGCGAGACCTGGGGCTGTGATCCCCAGCACACACACACATGTAAATGCTTCATGGGTGTTGTGGTCCTCCTATAATTCTAGGGTTGGAACAATCTGAGGAGGTAAAGGAGTGGAAACTGGTAAGGTCTGCGTTCACTTGTGCCTCTCTTGCACACGGTGGAGAGCATTTGAAGAGGACCCCTGATGTTCGCTCCAGCCTTCACACACATGCACACTGACGTGTACCCATTCACATGTAGGACGTGTACATACACACATATAACACACACACACACACACACACACACACACACACACCACAGACACATGAGAAAAAGAAAAAAGGAAGGAAAAAGACATCCACTTGGATCAGAACCTGACATGCACAATTACATATACCAGCTGTCTCTTGATACATGATTAAAACTTATAATAGAAACAGCCTGGTCTACAGGGTGAGTTCCAGGACAGCCAGGGCTACACAGAGAAACCCTGTCTTGAAAAAACAAACAAACAAACAAACAAACAAACAAAAACTTTAACAAACTTTCTTTTACATGTATTCTTTATGTTTGGACCATTTTTTTTTTAATTGAGTTTTTGAGACAGATCCTCTCTGTGTCGTTGGCTGTCCTCAAAATCACTGTGTAGACCAGACCGGCCTCAAACTCACAGAGACCCTCCTGTCTCTGCCTCCTGAGTGCTGGGATTAAATGGGTGCATTTTTGATACATTTTAATGCCAATTGGTATAGTTAGGGTATTTTCTATAAAGACACGTGTTCTTAGGCTATCTGTGTTGCTGTGACATTTATCTATCAAAGGTGACTGTGGGCTTGGCCAGAAGCAAGGAAGCCTGACCTAAGACTCTTCAGCAGCCAGCACCTTGAAGCAGTAGGTATTGTTCGTTGTTCCTGGAGTGGCAGTAAACACTCCAGGAACAACGAGTGTGGCCACTGAGCGGGAATACGGGGAGCGAGAGCCAGGCAGCCTTTGGTGGGTTCCAACCAAGCAGGAGAGGTGTGTGAATGAACCCATGAGCGATCACAGCAGTGTCTTCCCCCATAGTGTCATTCTGCTCAGGGACACCTGTAGCCTACAGTCCGTCGGCCATGTCACTGACTGTGCAGTGAGGTCTTCCTCCCCTGGCCACCATAAATCACTAACCCAGAACAACTGCTGCCTCAGGGCTACTGGTGCCCTCATCGGGAGACCAAGGGTCAGTCTCCAGGAACTTTTCCCCTGTGATAAGAGATGGGGGTCGATGTGAAGGGGGGAAGGCGACAGATATGACGGCAGACGCGGATCCAGAGAGCTGAAGGCTTTATGGGAACAGCTTCTGCATGTGGTCTCTCGCTCTCCTGGAGGTGTGCGATGAATGCGCTAGCTCTTAAGAACCAGGAGTGATGCCGGGCGGTGGTGGCGCATGCCTGTAATCCCAGCACTTGGGAGGCAGAGGCAGGCGGCTTTCTGAGTTCGAGGCCAGCCTGGTCTACAGAGCGAGTTCCAGGACAGCCAGTGCTATGATTCTCAAAACAGGGGACTACTACTCTTACAGCCAACGATGGAAGCCATGGATTGCTCAACACCCTCCAACATGTAGAAAACCTCTCCTGGCAAAGTGCTCCCTGAGCCCTAATGTCAATAGTACCAAGACCCTACGTCCCCAGGGTCCAGACGGCCTGCGGCCTGTGCATTTCGTGATGCCGTCAACACATTCCTTTAGAAGGTGGTGCAAGGCTGAGTTTCTAGTGGTGAACGGCACGTGGGCCCTGACCAAGACAAAGATCTCCAGGCACGAAAAGAAATAACTGGGCTTCCATAAAAGGGAAGATTAAAAGCAGGCTGTGCTTTTCTGGGGATTAATCTGAACGATGAGTAATAGGGTAAGGTAATGTGGAAGAAAAAAACGGAGCTGAGCACAGACCCTGAGGGAGTAGCTGGGTGAGAACCTGCCGCCTCTGGTTCTGCTGTCTGCATCCTGATGTTGAGGGCACCACAGCCTGCGTGGCAGGGTGTCACAGCTATGTGACAGCTCCCAGTTGGCCCATTTTAGGGTCTTTTAGTGCTGTGTTGGGCCCAGAAATCATGGAGTGTCTAATACAGTGATTCTCAACCTTCCTAATGCTGCAAGTCTTATAGTTCTTCAGGTTATGGTGACCGCCCCCCCCAACCATAAAATTGTCTTTGTGGGGGGGGGGGCTGGTAAGATAGATCAGCAGTTAAGAACACTGACTGCTCTTCCATAGATCTTGAGTTCAATTCCCAGCAACCACATGGTGGCTCCCAACCACTTGTAATGGCCTCTTCTGGTGTGTCTGAAGACAGTATGTATATACATAAAATAGATAAATAATTCTTTAAAAAAAATCATTTTTGTCACTACTCCATAACTGTAATTTTGTTACTGTTATGAATTGTAATGTTAATACCTAGGTTTTCTGATGGTCTTAGGTGACCCCTGTGAAAAGGTTGTTCCACCCCCCCCCAAAAGGGGTTGAGACCCACAGGTTGAGAACTGCTGGTCTACTAGAAAGGAAAATAGCATTAATTATCAGAAAACAAAATTTGTGCAATGGAGAAAATGACACTTCTAGTCAAGGGTTGTCCACAGATTGTTCTGGGAGCCAGAGACCTTGGAAGAGGATTAAGCCCCCATATATCCAGCTATGGCTGCACTGTGCCAAACATGGAGGGCAAGGTGGCCAGGAATTTCTCAGTGGTGACAGGAGCCATGTCTTCAGGGGGTTAGGACAAATGAAGCATGTTTTCATTAGAAAGGAACGACCCACTTCCTTCTTATACTGCCAAAGGCTGTCATTAGCCAAGTCACGGGGGGGGGGGGGCAGGGTGAAAAATTGGGATTCATCTCCTATAAGATAAAAAGAAAATAACCGGTGTATTCTAGAAACCTTTAGGACCAAACATACGTGGGCAGATGGAATGGAAGAGAGAAAAGCCTGGGGACTGGGTCAAATGATTGTGGTGTTATACATTTGCACAATGAGGCCTAATCAACAGAGTGTGGACATGTTCTGATTCGCTAGAAAGGAAGCAGGGTGAAGCAGCCGAATTCTCTCCAGCAAATCCAGTCAATACCAAGACAATGAGCACTATTCTTCTTCTGGTTAGAGACTTGACTGTGCATTGGCTCCAAGCCTAGTAATTCTTTTACTTAAAATTCCTTTTCATGACCCCCCGCATCCCACCCTGACCCGACAACTACCCAAATCCCCCATCATAAGAAGAGGGGGTTGTTTTACTTCCTGTCTGTTCTTCAAGTCTTTGTTATCCCTTAGTCATCTGAAAGATTCTGTGCATGGTAGGACGTATCAGACATCCTAACAGTGAAAACCACAGTTTGAAGAAATCAGTGACGGTCAGGCAATGGCTCCATTCCCAAAGGTAAACTCAGCCTCGGCCACAGCTGATCATCCACCGGGAAGGATGTGACCCAAGCCAGCTAGAATCTACTGAGATTTAGAAATGATGATTTGTATGTATGTATGTATGTATGTATGTATGTATGTATGAGAGTGAGGAGGTGTGTGTGACTTTAATGGTAACAAAGGGCCCAGATGAGGGTGATGAGTGTCCCTCCCTTTCACCCTCTGACTGTTCTTTTGAGGCAGAGTCTCTCCTTGAGTGGGAGCCGCACGCTATCTTGGCTAAGCTGGAATACAAGTCCCAGAGATGATCTTACTTCTGCCTCCCTTGGGAGCTGGGATTACCAACATGCACAGGACCCCTCGCTTGTTACTCCAGTGCTGGGATGCAAACTCTGGTCTTCACGATGGTTCCGCGAGCACTTCTAACCACTGAACTCTCTCTCTACCCCTCTCTGACATTTTATACATGGACGCTGAAGGAAGATAAATGTACTTGTGTCCATTGGCTTTGCTTCTTTCGATTCAACCAACCACTGATTAAAAAAAAAAATCTATCTGGAAAATAATTGCATCTGTCCAGCACAGGTAGAGGTATTTTTATCGCCTTTAGTTTTGAAACAGTGGAGTGAAACATCGCATATATAATGCAGTGCGCTATAGCCACTAGTCTAGACATGATTGAGTGTCTAGGATGTTCATAAAGTTACATAAAAGTGTTAAGCAATTTTATATAAGGGACTTGGGAGTCTGTATATTTTGGTCGAGATCTGTCTCTCTGTCTCGTGTGTGTGTGTGTGTGTGTGTGTGTGTGTGTGTGTGTTGGAGCCAATATTCATGGACTCGGCGAACAGACCCTATTTGCTTAGGTTGGACCTGTGTGCTCAGGCCCCCTCTCACCAGCTTGCCTTGTCTGTCACACCATTCCAACAGCACGGAACCAACTCTTCTTCTGACCCAACATTCCCCACTCCGCCCCCACCCCCAGTAACTGGAAGATTTACTCTGTTCCAGGGACAAAGGACTCACGGCTTTTCCATCTCCCTTTACCGATTATTTCTACCCTGTGAGAGAGGCTGCTCGGGACTTTTCTAGAAAGATTTTCCTCAGGTAGGAGAGGGCTACATGAGGCGAAAGACATATTTTCCTCTCTCCCCTTCCTTCTTGCTTGTGGTTCGTGACCATGTCTGGCATGAGTCTGTCTCTTTTCTGTCACGAGGAGGAGGCTGTCCATATATGGAGGTGGATGTTTGTAGATATGTATGCGTGGTGGTTTGAGTATCCTTGGCCCAGGGAGTGGCACTATTTGGAGGTATGGCTATGTTGGAGTGGGTGTGGCCTTGTTGGACTAGGTCTCTCACTGTGGTCGTGGGCTTTAAGACCCTCCTCCTAGCTGCCTAGCAGCTTTCAGATGAAGATGTAGAACTCTCAGCTCCTCCTGCGCCATGCTTGCTTGGATGCTGCCATGCTTCCCACCTTGATGATACTGGACTAAACCTCTGATCCTGTAAGCCAGCCCCAATTAAGCGTTGTCCTTATAAGAGTTGCCTTAATCATGGCGTCTGTTCACAGCCATGCAAACCCTAAGATAGTAGTACTGTTGACAGATGCTTAGGGGGTGTGGCCTTGAGTGTGGCCACGCCCAGTTCACTTTACCCGCCTTGTGCTTGGGTCTGCTCCTGCTGCTAAGCCTGCCCCTCAAGGCCGTGCCTCCTCGCTGATTGGTTCCTGTCATTTGGAACTGTAAACCAAAATAACTACCTCCTCCTGTAAGTTGCTTTGGTCATGGCACTCTATCACAGCAACAGAAGAGTGGCCAATACAGTAGCAAATTAACGGATTTATTAAAAAATCTCTGGAGCGTTTGCTGTATAGCAGGTACTGTATTGGGGATTGTGCTATGAAGCAAAATAAAACACAGTCGTGTACTCAGAGAACCATCCCTTGAGCATGAGGGAGGCTTCCAAGAGAGACGAGTTTAGATCCGTGGCTTTTAACCTTCCTAATGCTGTGACCCTTTAGTGACCCTCCCTCCAACCATAAAATTATTTCCATAGCTACTTCATAAGTATAACTTTGCTACTGCTATGAATCACAATGTAAATGTCTGGTATGCGGGCTGTGTGGTAGGCCAGCCCTGCGAGAGGTCTGTTTGATACCCAGAGAGGTTGAGACCCACGGGTGGCAAAGTGTTGGTTTAAATCCACAGGCAAGTGAGAGTTACAGAATGTTGCGCTGAGATGATATTGAATGTATCTTGGAAGAGGAGGAGACTCCAGGAGGGAATGAAAGATGAAGAAGTAATGACCCTGTCTGCCTACTTAGCACAGTAGGTAGGTTAGCACCTAGAGCCGTAAATGAACCCAAGACACTGTGAAAAATGGCTAAGTCCAAATCCACACTTTACCTTGTGTGTGTGTGTGTGTGTGTGTGTGTGTGTGTGTGTATACATATGGAAGTTAGAGGTCAATATTAGGCGTCTCCTCTGTCATTCTCCACAAGGTCTCTCATTGAATCTGGAGCACACTACTGTGCCTAGGCTGACCAGCAAGCTCTAGGGATCTCCTGCCTCCAGATCCCTCACTCAGTACTGGGGGCTACAATGCACACTGCCATGGCCAGCTATTACACGGGTTCTTGGAATCTGAACTCAGATCCTTGTGCACAGCCAGCCAGCAAGCATTTTGCCCACAGAGTCATCTTCCCAGACCCCCATGATGCTCCTCTTCATGGATAACCGAAACCACCCCACTTTCCTTTGCCTCTCGTTCTTTCTGTTCTCGGAGAGGAATCATGCCAGTATCTCTTGGGATTGTCATACAGACTGTACAGGGCTTGGTACCGTACCAGGTACAAGGAAGAGCTCAAACCTCAAAGATCCAGGTGCACCCCTGTGTTACCCCCACTCTAGTGAGCACTGGACAGATGATAGCATCGAGTGTCATCAACACTTCTAAGGCTCTAGTTCACCTCTATATAGTTCCATCGTCTTGCTTCTGAACTGAGAACAATGACCAGGCTGCACTGCTAGGCTGTGCCACTAGGGTGCGCTGCTACGCTGTGCCACTGTTAGGCTCTGTACGAATGCATCCAAGGACTAAGCAGCTCCCGGTACCTGCAGCTCTCTGGTTCTTTATGCTATTCTGTAAGTTTCATTCCTTACGTGTATGAGCATATCAATATCTGCCCTATCTGTTCCTGGCAGCCTTCTTACCACCTCTTAAACGTGGCTGCTTTTATCTGCCATAGACAGGAAATCCCCCACACACACCAGAGGAATGTGCCCAGGGCACATAATTTCACTTGAAAAATAACTAGACCTTAAGCGTACATCTGTGTATAAACAGAGGAGGCATACTTTGCACAAGGAATATTCTGCTGTCACAGGTCCTTCTTATAATTTTCTATATATTCTCTGGGTAATGATCCAAAGGACTAGCTTTCCACCGTAAGTGTCTTCCTTCTAAGGAAGGCATGGTTTCAGGGTGTTTCTGCTGGCGATCGACTGCGGTACACAGCAGGTCCCAACTGAATGGACACCCTTGGTTAAAACTTGACACTGAGCCGGGTGTGGTGGCACATGCCTTTAATCCCAGCACTTGGGAGGCAGAGGCAGGAGGATTTCTGAGTTCGAGGCTAGCCTGGTCTACAGAGTGAGTTCCAGGACAGCCAGGGCTACACAGAGAAACCCTGTCTCGAAAAAACCAAAAAAAAAAAAAAAAAAAAAAAAAAAACCAAAAAAAAAAAAAACCAAAAAAAAAAAAAAAACAACAACTTGACACTGATATTTGTTTTTTTGGTTTTTTTTGTTTGTTTGTTTTTCAGAAATATAGGCCTGCTCGTCACCTGTGGTGTACCCCTGGTCTGCCTTCACCTGAGCTTACTCAGTGTTCTCCTGATTCCAGACTGTTCTCCGCTTAGATAATGTTTCTGCTGGCTAAACATTAGCCCCAGCAAGTCATTCACTTGACATGTTCACAGACAGCGAAGCAGACGGCTGGGCAGATATAACATTTACAAGTTGTTGGTTTTTTTTTTTTAAGATTTATTTATTTATTATATGTACCCCATAGCTGTCTTCAGACACCCCAGAAGAGGGCATCAGATCTCATTACGGGTGGCTGTGAGGCACCATGTGGTTGCTGGGATTTGAACTCAGGACCTTCAGGAGAGCAGTCGGTACTCTTAACCGCTGAGCCATCTCTCCAGCCTTTCAAGTGGGTTTTCTTCATAGACACTCTCGATGACGCCCACTTTCATCGGCGGTGTGCTGAGCTCTCCCGAAAGTTAGGTGTATGCGTGGGACTTGAGAGTCATTTGGAGGAAACACAAAGTCTGATACCTAGGGCAGCAGCCCCAGCAACCGATTTCAAATCTCTAGGGCGGGGCCCGGGCACCAGTAGATTTTAGAATTCTCCGGGTAAATCCAATGTCCATTCAGTTTTGGGAACTTGTACCCAAGACCTGCATGTATGAGACAGACTTTTGTATGTATGTGACACACGGAAGAAACATAAGATACAGACTGAAGTTGCGTATAGCTCTGGGTGGCATTAAGATTATGTTTTGTTTTTTTTTCTTTTGAGTGTGGGGGCATTCACATGTGTGTGCTCCTGTGGGAGTCAGAGGTTGATACTGAATGCCATCCTTAATTGCTTCTCTACTCTTTATTCGTCTTTTATTGAGACTGAGTCTCCCTAGGTAGCCTTCGCTAGCCTGGAATTTGCCGTGTAAACTAGGCTGGCTTTGAACTCGCAGAGATCGATCCACCTGCCTCTCTCCTGAGTGTTGGTATTGAAGAGGCGTGCCATCACACGTGGCCTGGCACCTTATTTTTGAGGCCGGGTCTCTCACTGAACCCGGAACTCACAGATTCATCTAAACCAGCTGGCCAGAAATCTCTAGGGATCGTCCTGTCTCCGCGTCTGCAGTGCCGGTGTTACAGGCATGTGCTGCCCCGCTGTGTCCGGCTTTTTGCCTAGCTGCTGGGACTGTGTAGCAAGCGCTTTGCTGAGCCAGCCTTGGCTTGGAATTTCTGATAAGTACCCCAACAATGCTGACATTTCTTCTAGGTCAGGGCCCCGTGATTAGCAAAACTGTCTGTCTAGACTCTCTTTATCAACATTACAAATAATTTCCCCAAACCCACTCATCCATTTGGGTTTGTGAGCATTTCCACGGTTTAGTCCCTTCCCGAGTCTTGCTTTCTCTCCTTATTACGCTGTCACTTTTTCAGAGGTCAGCTCGATTTTCCTATTTTTCTCTAGATATCAGTTCTCTTGGAAAAAAAAAAACACATGACAACACAGAACTGACGAACCACCTTGCTAAACCTAAGCATAGTTTTCTAAGTATCTTATTTTTCTATGTGTAATGCTTGATAGCATAGAAACCACCTTAGGCTATGCAACTATGGTGTGATGATACTAACCCGGTATCTTGGTTACTGATATTCAAACAGGTTCATCACAATGAATTATGTCCTTAGGAGAGAGAGAAAGAGAGAGAGAGAGAGAGAGAGAGAGAGAGAGAGAGAGAGAGAGAGAAGAGAGAAGAGAGAGGAAGAAGGAGGAGGGAGAGAGGAGGAGGAGGAGGAGGAGGAGGAGGAGGAGGAGGAGGAGGAGAAGAAGAAGAAGAAGAAGAAGAAGAAGAAGAAGAAGAAGAAGAAGAAGAAGAAGAAGAAGAAGAAATTGAGAGCTGGAGAGATGTCTCCGTGGGTAAAGGCGCTTGCAGTGAAAGCCTAGAGACCCGAGTTCGATCCTGTGAAGGCATATAAAGGTGGAAGGGAAGAATGGACTCCACAAAGGTGTCCCCAGACCCCTAGACATGCATCACAGCATGCAGGCTCACACATACACATACACATACACATACACATACACATACACATACACATACACATACACATACACATATACAAATAAACAAAAAACAATAAGATCACTAATGGGGAGGGAAAAGCACAGCATAATGCATGAAGCCTTCAGTTTCTGGTCTGGCTAGGGTTCCAGATGCCAGTCCTTGGAAAATTCATGTCCTGCCGTTGCAATATTAGTCAAGCAGTTCTATGCGGATAGTGGTCTGTGTGTGTGTGTTCTTAGGAAGTTACGATTTTCTGAGGCATTGAATGATGAGTACAGCCTAAAACTTAGTACACGTTACCCGGGATCATAAGGATGAGTAATCGCTGGCGTGAGTTCAGTGCCTGCCACTGTGTGTGCATTTTTAATTTTCCTGAGTCAAAGTTCATTTCATAGTCACAGGAGGGAAATAACAAAGATTACAGAGAGAGAGAGAGAGAGAGAGAGAGAGAGAGAGAGAGAGAATGTGGAAGTTAAGTATCAGAGCCAAGAGAAAGGCCCAATGACATTGTAAGAAGTATGGAAACTAAATCTTTCTTCGTAGAGTGATTGGAGTAAGCACCGTAGCACAGGACGTCACAAGTCGCCACACCATGCTTCTGGCTTGCAGAAACACAAAAGAAACAGTCGGACAAAAGAAGTACTGTCGGAGACTGCACGTTACTGCATAACTCAAGAAAATACCACTGCCCACTTAGTATTTAATTTGTGAACTGGTTTTGGCACTCAGGTTTTAGTTTGGACATATATCAAGACACTTGGTAGGGCAATTCATTTGAGCCATTCCTGGATAATGTTTTGTTCTTTAAGCAGGATTTGTATCCACTGTCTTGGGATGGAATCACTCCTCCAGTACTGGTTACATGTCCTTGCTACATTGTAACTTAGCTTGGGGCCCGATGTGTGTGTGTGTGTGGGGGGGGGGGGTTAAAGGGATGCTGCTGGGAACACCAAAGCCCTAGAAGGCAACATTTTCCCAATAGCTGTAAATATCGGTGTGTGTGTGTGTGTGTGTGTGTGTGTGTGTGTGTGTGTGTGAGAAATTTAATCTCATAGCCAGTGGAGGGAAATAACAAAGATTAGAGAGAGAAGGAGAGAGTGAGAGGGAAGGAGGGAGGGAGGGAAGGAAGAAGGGAGGGAGAAGGGAAAGGAGGGAGAGAAAGAGGAGATTTTCACCCTG
Organism: Apodemus agrarius; assembly: GCA_964023405.1. Taxonomy (NCBI): domain Eukaryota; kingdom Metazoa; phylum Chordata; class Mammalia; order Rodentia; family Muridae; genus Apodemus; species Apodemus agrarius. Next base: position 45,359,256 of record OZ030022.1, on the reverse strand, counting down.
AAGAAAAAGAACTAGCAGGGCGTGGTGGCACACGCCTTTAATCCAGCACTTGGGAGGTAGAGGCAGGCGGATCTCTGAGTTCGAGGCCAGCCTGGTCTACAGAGTGAGTTCCAGGACAGCCAGGGTTACACAGAGAAACCCTGTCTCAAAAAACCAAAAAAAAAAAAAAAAGAAAAGAAAAAAAAAGAAAAAAAAGAAAAGAAAAGAAAAGAAAGAAAAAGAACTGGGTGAAAGTATATCTGGGGGGAAATCTTATCATTTGAAAGGAATGTGAAGAGCCCTGGCTTCGAGGGTGAGGTGGGGTTGGGGGGGGTGGACGGCTACCCTGGCTGCTTGTCCCCTTTGGGCAACTATCGATGGCCTTCTGAGGAGAAGGATGGACCTGGGGATTCAAAAATGAAATCCACAAAACTTCTGCTCCAGTCTCAAAAGGCAACCGTCCCGGTCTAGAGTGTTTTTCCAAGGGACAACATGTAGGTGTTGGACTGGTGATCTCCTGAAATCCCTGTGTCCATTTAAAGGATTTCTAATATAATTAGTTTTTGGTTCCTGGGAAAGGCGGCGAATAGATAACTCATAATCTCGGGTAGCTGGAAGAGACTGATTGCATATGAGTTAAACTTAACAACCGTCTGAAACAATACTTCCATACAAGTAAAGACAAACCCTTATAAACAAGGCTAGTTTGCAGGGGGAAAAATAGATTTTTACTCCCTTTACCCCTAGTGTTGTTTCCTATAAATATCTATATTAAATCTATTGTGTATATGAAATGTCACCATGGGAAGCTACCATGGCTGCAACGTGACCTCATGCAAATTCTTACTAGACTTGCTTCAGAAATTCATATCTCAGCACAAAAATAAAATCTGATCCGAGGACACATTTCACGAATCTATAGGATATAAAGTAATCCAAACTATACAACAGAGCGGAATGAATTTCTAGGGGCTGGACAGCAGGAAAAAGAGGGATTACTAATCAAGAGACAAAACTGTCTTTAAGCATAAGTTGTAGGTCTGCTTTACAACTCGTAGCCAGTAAAACTGTCATTGTACACTTAGAATTTGTTAAGATGGCAGATTTCATGTTAAGAAGTATTACTAAAATAAATGGTTCTCAAAGCAAGTGGGAAAATCTAATTCAATTCTTCTCTGCCTCATGCGGCAAAGATTCCAGATGGTGAATGTTTTGGTCCATTTTTCTGTCATTTCAGATGTGCTATTTGTAAGCCTAGACATCTCAGAGGTGAAAAAGGAAACATTTAGTCTATTCCATGAACAAAACTGCAAGTATCTGGGTGTTTGGTGATATCAGTGGAGGATTTTCACCTTGTAGTCTAAATTAGATGGCCTCCCAGGAGCGACTTTTTCTTGCTGCACTGATATTTTCCACAGGACCCGGTCTGTCACACAAACTCTGAGTAGGAATACGCTCCGAGGGTTTGCATAATTTTGCCACAACTCAAAGCTTTACCTACACATTGTCCACGCATATGCTAGCCACTCGCTCACCGCAAGACAATCTATTGCATTATGTTAAACATCTTTTTCAAAGCCCCTCTTACAAGATTCCGAATACATCTAAAAAGCACAGGACACTCTTGCCAATGCTAGCAACGAGGAGACTACTAAAGCCATAAGGCGCGAAGATATCGATTGGGAGCTCACAGCTGAGTTCTCCCACAGGATAACTAAAGACAAAACTGAGTCCCAAAGGCGGTGAATACTACTTACATGATGATTCCCCATCTCCTCTTCTCTGAGATGGCTGTGCTGGGTTTCTTCAAGAAGAGACCGGTCCTCCCCACAGACAAAGATTATAATGGATTTCCGCAGGGCACAATATCTCCTGTGTTTAATAAGTAACTTTTGGCATTGGATTTGAATACACTGTTGGGGATGGGTAGGGAGTGGCGATAACTGTGACTGTGCCTCAGCTGTGCGTGCAGAGACGGCATCCTAGAGGGGAGGAGCTTAGACTCTTTGAGTTGAATTACTTACTCACCACTAAAGGGTTAAGCTCGCCTCACTTCTAGTAGTTGAAAGAATTTGAAAAGATTGTTTTGCCTTTCCCCCTCTTGTTGGAGAGATAGGCTCTCATTATAGAGCCTGAACTAGACTGGAACTGGAAGAAATCCTCCTGTGTCAGCCCTAGAGTGTTGGTATTATAATCGTTTCCTACCGTTCTTGGCATTACGATCATTTTCTTAATTAAAATTCTTGAGAGAGAGAGAGAGAGAGAGAGAGAGAGAGAGAGAGAGAGAGAATGTGAATGTGCATGTTGTGGAGAACAAATGCAGGTCAGAGGACAAGTCATTTGTCTCCTCCTGGTGTGTGTGTGTGTGTGTCGGGGGAGGGGGGGATCAAACTCAGGTGGTCAGGCTTGGCAACAAGAACCTTTTACCTGCAGATCCGTCTCAATAGCCCCAAGTTACTCGTGTGCGTGTGCGTGTGCGTGTGCGTGTGTGTGTGTGTGTGTGTGTGTGTGTGTGTGCATTTAATAAGCATTGCTGAAAGCACACACCTTTAATGTCAGTACTTGGGAGGCAGGCAGATCTCTGTGACTTCAAGCCCAGTCTGGTCTGCACAGTGAGTTCTAGGTCAGCCAATGCTACATAATGAAACCTGTCTTAAAAACCATCATGATCATCATGATCATGATCATAGCATTAATCAAGCAGGCTGAAATTCCATTTTATTTATATCACTATTGTTATTTTATTATAAATAATTTTTTATGATACATGGAGTTGTACAGGGTCATCATTCATTTTTTTTTAAGACTTATTTATTTAGTTTATGTATGTGAGTCCACTGCTGCTCTCTTCAGACACACTAGAAGAGGGCATCAGATCCCATTACAGATGGTTGTGAGCCACCATGTGGTTACTGGGAATTGAACTCAGGACCTCTGGAAGAGCAAATGGTGCTCTTAACCACGGAACCTTCTCTATAGCCCCCAAGAGTCATCATTCTTATAATCTGAATAGTTTTTAAATTAAAAAAAAAAAAAAAACAGCTGCCAGTCTGAATAACTTTTTTTTTCAACAAAAAGATGACCATTAAAAGTAAGCCTATTGGGTTGTCAGTTTCTTCTTCCAGAGGCTTCTGTGAATCCTTCCAATAATGGTCTATACATGTGTGCCAATGTTCATTTCCCTACTTGCCTGTGTCTGTCTGTCTGTCTGTCTGTCTGTCTGTCTTCCATTCTTGATATGTGTATCTACAACCAAAGGATTTCATGATGTATCTTGCTCCACGCCTTCCTTGTATTTTTCCCATACAGAGGAGATGCTAACCTGTTACAAGCATGAGCTCAGTCTTATCTAATGAGTTCACTCCTACAGTCCACTTAGGTTATTTAGGTCTTCCACATAAATGTCTTAGGTCTTGGATTTTTATCTGTTGGGTCTTGAAATGTGACTGCTTATCAAAGAATACACAAACTTAAAATTCTAGAAGTTTTTCTGTCAAGGTATCTTCTACATAGGCATTAGAATGCTAGATTACCCCGTTGAGGGCCAGCTGACCCATGGGCCCCATGTTTAAAGGACAGAGCCACACCCGATGGTGGCACACACTGCTCCTTTCCGCTGGCTGCTGGCATACACACAGTCCAGCTTTTCATTCCTGCCAATTTCAGAGGAAGAATAGTGGTTTAATATTCCTTCCATTTAATAGCTTTGAAATAATAGATTCAGTTAAAGCTTTTGTGACATTATCTGCTGTTTTCTTGGGCATGTTCCTGTTTTCTGTGTGAGTTACTAGTCTTTGCATTTCTATTCATAAAACACTTTAGTAAAACTGAGGCCATTACCAAGTGGAACCGTTGGTTTTCACCAGGCTTCTTGGTTTTGGTTTTTGCTTTTGTCTTTGTTTGTTTGTTTGTTTGTTTGTTTGTTTTGAGCATGTAAATATGTATAAGAAGAAACTGTGAAGTTTTTTTTGTTTTTTTGTTTGTTTTTTCGAGACAGGATTTCTCTGTGCAGCCCTGGCTGTCCTGGAACTCACTCTGTAGACCAGGCTGGCCTCGAACTCAGAAATCTGCCTGCCTCTGCCTCTCAAGTGCTGGCATTACAGGCGTGCGCCACCACCACCCGGCACTGTGAGTTTTTTTAAGTCTTTAAATATGTCTGTGTTTACCTTCTCTCACAAATTCTTTTTTCTACATTAAGGTGCTTAAATCTTGTGGTTTTCCAATTCCCCCCTCCCCCTTTTTTTTTTGTTTTTTGGGTTTTTGAGTCAGGGTTTCTCTGTGTAGCCCTGGCTGTCCTGGAACTCACTCTGTAGATCAGGCTGGCCTCAAACTCAGAAATCTGCCTGCCTCTGCCACCCAGGTGCTGGGATTATAGGCGTGCACCACCACTGCCCGGCTCCCATTTGTTTCAGTGACTAGAATTGAACTGAGGGCTTGGGGTGCTGGCTCAGGGCCTGGGGTGCTGGCTGAGCCGCCTGTACAACAGTAATTATAAGTCTGTACCATCAGCATCAGCTTAAAATTCTTTAAATTGCTTAATTAAAAAAAATATGGCCAGGCAGTGGTGGCACACACCTTTAATCCCAGCACTTGGGAGGCAGAGGCAGACAGATATCTGAGTTCGAGGCCAGCCTAGTCTACAGAGTGAGTTCCAGGACAGCCAGGGCTATACAGAGAAACCCTGTCTCGAAAAAAAACCAAAACAAAACAAAACAAAAAAAACAAAAAAAAACAAAACCCAAAAATATGGATATTTAGGTTTTTATCTTTAAATCATCTTTAAAGATATATATTTAATTTTTATGTGTATCAGTTTTTATCTGCATGTATGTGTACCATGTGTATGCCCAGTGCCTGTGGAGGTCAGAAGAAGACATCTGACCTCAGAGAACTGGCATTTCAGACAGTTGTGAGTTACCCGATGTAGGTGCTGAGAACTAAACCTGGTTCTCTGGAGGAGCAATAAGTGTTCCTAACCACTGGGCCATCTCTCCAGACCCTGCCATTGGTGTTTATTCATGTTTAGTATCTTTTCCCCAGCTCTAGCAAGGTGAGTGTGTGTCCTTGCTGGTCGGTCACCCAGGATCCAGGCTGGAGCACCTCAGATGCTAACAGCTATCTATGAAAGGAATTCTTGAACAGGCGTCAGTGAGCACTGCTCACCCATGACCTGTGGGAAGGATCTAGAGCCCCTCCCTACACGTCCAGAGTGCAGGGCACTGTCTTGGGCATGATGGTACATGCTTTCAGTCCCAGAATTCGGTAGATGGAAGTGAGAGGATAGAATTCAAAGCCAGCACTTGGCTACGTAAGGATTTTTGAGGACGCCCTGGCTGCATGACATTCTGCCTCAAAACAAACAAACAAACAAAAAACAAAAACAAATATGCATTTGTATCAGGTGATAAAACCTTCATTCTCAAGCCATGGATGGGGGGGGCCAGGAATGTGTGGAGCCTTACCCCCAACTCCTGCTCCCCACCCTGGCCCAACATTAGCCAGCAGGAAACACCATGAGATAGCCAGGGTTCCGAAGATCCTCCTCCCCTGTCCACCTGATTTTTTTTTTTTTTTGGTTTTTTTTGAGACAGGGTTTCTCTGTGTAGCCTTGGCTGTCCTGGAACTCACTCTGTAGACCAGGCTGGCCTCGAACTCAGAAATCTGCCTGCCCCTGCCTCCCAAGTGCTGGGATTAAAGGTATGTGCCATCACCGCCCGCCTACCTGATTTTTAAAAAAAATTATAAACAATATATATCCAGACCCTGACGTTACAATATCACTTCATATTATTACACTATTACTTCCTGTTACAGAGAAGGGAGCAAGACTGTTATTTGCGTTAATAAGCAGGCATCCTTCCCTCCTCTCCCAAATACAAAGCTTGAATCACCCATCTCTGGCATGCTACTCAGAAGGGACATGATATCCCTCCCCTCAATGCGCCATATCCTCATATTAGACACTTCACATGTGATCAGACATGTTGACAGAAGAAGTAGGGGTGAGCGGGAAGAAGGTAGCCAGATATGGACTGGGAAATCTGGTCTCTCTCTCTCTCTCTCTCTCTCTCTCTCTCTCTCTCTCTCTCTCTCTCTCTCTCTCTCTCTCTCTGACAGCTGCCCCCAGACCCTTGCCCAGCTCTGTCACCCATGGGTGACAACTGCAAGCGCCTGCCCGCCCGGGCCTCTAGGCTCAGGAGAATGATCCAGGGGCACTTGAGTGCCTGGGGTCTTCTTGTGTCACTGGGGACAGACGGAGTGAATCAGCAGCCCCCGTGTTGGCCAGAGTGAAGGGTCACAGCTAATTGGCCGGTGTATCCGTGTAGATGTGCAGGTGGGGGGCTGGCTGTCAGGGTGGGCTCCCCCGCAGTCAGGCTTGGCTGTGGAGCAATGGTTTCCTTTTTTTTTTTTTAAGGCTTAATCTTTGATTTGTTAGGAACTGATTTTGATAACGATTAAAGAAGAGGGATTGGCTAGTTCTTGGTTAAGCATTTGAGACTATATAGCTCTTCTCTCCGTTGGTGTAAGATGCTACCTCTATTTTATGCTGAAACACCGTATAACTTAAAACTAAAATTGCATATGATTTTTATTAAATCTTAACTCTAAATGGGGTCACTTTTGTTCTTTGTTTTTAACTTTTACAGACTGTGGTCACAGACATGGTAGTTAGTGGCTGGGGCAATAACCCAAGGGATATGGATACAGGTTTATTTTTCTTGCTCCAATGTATGGCTATACTTCTGTATAAGAATAAACAAATAAGTAGCAAGTGGTTATGTGGGCCACACATGAGGCAGGAGGTAGGGAGGAGAGTGAGGTTCAATGGTCTGAGACAGAGGCTGCAGGCTTAGTGTATGTTGGCAAAGAGGAAGGCTGGAAACCCCCGTCCCACTAAGACCAATATCCGATGGAGGAGGTCTGAGAAAAGGTCCCCCGCAGACGAACCAGGAAGCATGCAAACTGTGATAGAAAATCCAGGTTCCTTCGTGCACCGTACAGCTGCGCTTCCAGACTCCTCTCTGTCTGGCCTGCTTCCTTCCTGTCAAGTGTCCTTTCTTAATAAATTCTTTTGCTCTGCTTGCTGCTACCATCCATGTGTCTCTGACCAATTCCTTGCTCTGAGTCACAGAAACCTGGAGATCTTGGCAAGTGACCAGGAAACCCTGATATCTGTCAATATCAGAAAGTAGAGTCTAGATAAAGAAAGGATGTCATAAGCTGTGTAGGTGTGTGTGTGTGTGTGTGTGTGTGTGTGTGTTTGTGTGTGTGTAATATTTCCTTTATTACTTTATTACTTGGGGACAGGATTTTCAAGGGATCAACCTTTATTTTGAGACAGAGTTTGTGGGGTTTTTTTTTCCTGTAGCCCATGGTGATTTTGTAAATTGAAGCTATAATAATAATAATAATAATAATAATAATAGCCCCACCTGTGCTAAAGATCCCACAGGGCTGTCTAACTGGTTAGAATGGTGGAGGTTTGGAGCGTGGCAGATCTGGAGCCGGATCAGGCTTCCTATCTTCAGGCTCCTTAATAGGCCATCCATTGCCCATCTCAGCAGCCTACCTAAAGCCTTTGTGACTGATGTGTCTCTGTCACTGGCCCAAAGGCTCGGGAACTACATCAAATGACATCTGAGATCTGAGGCCCCTCTGCTCCGCTGTGACCTGCTAGACTTCGGTGTCCCCAACATGATGTTTCAAAGTCACCTCTATTGATGAGGTCCTTACGTCCCTTAGCTATGGAAAACTGTACGGCACGCTCACCACATTAGGCCACAGCATTTGGGACACCCTGAATTGGTGTTCCCGAGGCCCCAGTGGTGTTCATTTGGCTCCAGAATCTGGTAGTGCCTCTTACTGACTCCGAGGCGAGAGTGCACTTTTCTGATGACAGCCCGAGCTGCAATCCTCCTGCTTCTACCTCCCGAGTTCTGGGATTCCCCAGCTAGGTAACATCTAAACTACAAATTCAAGGACACGGTGTTCTCGTCTGGAAATACAGCATTTCTGACCGAGTGATAGCAGCTGTGTGATGGTAATGTGCAAGTCCCTGTCTCTGAGGTGATAGTGGGAAGACACGAAATAAAAAATGACCCGCACGTTTGTCCCTTGTTCTTTTGCTGTAATTGTGTCTAATTTCTGCTTTGCCGTCCAGTGTCTCCTTTGAGGGCTCCAGGCTTGTCAGAGCCCAGGCACCTCGGTCCCACCTCTGCCCTGGCTTTGAAGTCACACCCTAAGCTTCCTTTACCCCTCCTGGAAACTTCCCGGGAATCCGTGTTGGTTCCTGGTCCCTCCACCCCTCCCTCTTTTGATTTTAACTTTGAAACTCAAAGGTCGGAGGAGTGAACGGAACAATTAGATATGCATCTCACTGCGGAGATAACTCCTGTGCAAGGGTGCTGAGTTATTGGGAATGTAAATACGCAGTAATGAATTTATGGCCCCGGGGAGGTAAAAAAAATAAGAAGCAAAGGGGCCGAGCTCAGCTTTTTAATTTTCCAGGTCATCGCCCCCGAGGACCATCTTAATTTTCTAGATGTGCCCATAGTCAAGTTTCTATCTGGCTGAAATTAAACTCTCCTAGGTGTCTTCTCCCGTGTCAGAAGGATGGAGGTGGCTGGGGTATATACCTTGGGGACTGAAAACATTTCTGTGATTTCTGGGCTCTAGGGGAAAGGGAGCTTTCCTGAGAAAAAGAATTAGGGAATATGATGATCTGCAGGAGTAAAAGCCACTAGCCCAGTGGTGGGAGCACAGTTTCCCTAGCATCATAAATATTTAATTATCATACATTGTAACAGGTGCCGCACAACAGAGAGGCCATATTTATGTCATTTGGATTTCAAGGGTTCATAAAATGGAGATACTGCACGCTGGGGAAGGGGTGCAGTTGGCAGTGTGGGGGAGTGTCTCGATTGTCATGGCGACTGGTAGGGCGGGGATCCGCCCACCTTTCTACTTCTACAGTCTGAAGGCCAGAGCGGTCCTCCAGGATCATGGCTCTAACGTGTCTCCAAGTTTCTCTACTCACTGTAGAGCCTGGGACACTCAAGGCTATTTTGCTCCCCTGGCTTTTGCCCTCCAGCGGCAAAAGGGGGCTCAGGCCCCCTTATTCCCGTTCCCGCTCCTGCCCCTCTCCCACTCCCTTCCCCTTATGCTGTGCATTCTGGGCCCAGCCCTCCCCTCGCTGCTGCGTCTGAAATGCGTCCTCCACACCCGGGCCTGAGCACCTCTGTATACACTGTCCCTTCCGCTCAGCAGACCCTTCCTGCAGCGGTCTCTACGGCTTATGCGTCCATGCCTCTAGGCCCCTGATAAGATACTACCTCTGAATAGTCTCTACTGACCGTCTTTTAAAACCCGCAACCTCCCTTCCCTTTGAAGCTCATATACCTCTGTTGATTTCTCTTCTTTTCCTTGGACATACCTATCATCAGATCAGTATATTGTCTTTTAATTAATTTTTTAAAACATTTTTAAAGGTGTATTTATTTATCTTGTGTACATGAATATACTTTAGCTGTCCTCAGACACACCAGAAGAAGGTATCTGATCCCATTACAGATGGTTGTGAGCCACCATGTGGTTGCTGGGAATTGAACTCAGGACCTCTGGAAGAACAGCCAGTGTTTTTAACTGTTAAGCCATGTCTCCAGCCCTTAATTGGTTTTTTAAAAATGGTACCAGGGATTGTGCCCAGGGCTATTTACGTACTAGGCAAGCGCTTTTCTCATGAGCCCTTGGTGGATTTTTTTTTTTTTTAGTATATATTAATCAGTTAAAATGAACGAGTTAATTATGATAGATACATATACTATTTTGATTCTTTTCACCCCCATTACTCTTTATTAACTCTCTTTCTTCCCCATTTTGCATCCATACTGGCTCCCTTTTAGATCATGATGCATCCCCACACCGAAACACCTCCACCCCTTTTATACACACAAGAGAAAACACATGGCCTAACACACATAGGGGATAGAGAAGCTGGCTTCAAGCAAGTCATGAGGGAATTTCCACATCTGATTAGATTACGAAGCTTTGCCCTAATCAGTGGGTTAGTCTCTTAAGGAAGCTATGCAATGATGGTATCTGTTGGTTTTTCCCCACGCAGTTCGGCAGCGGGAGCGGAGCTGCCTGGCCCAAAGCTGCGGCGCCCGCGGAGAAGCCGGGAGATGTGGGCCGCAGCAATAAGACTAGACCGAGCAACTCCACGTGGCTTTATTTAAGATGGGGGTACAGGGGAGCGGGGTAAAGGGAAGGCCGGGAGCGAAGAGCAAGAGAGAGAGAGAGAGAGAGAGAGAGAACACGCTACCCTTTTTATATGCATGGTAATTTAAATTACAGGTGAAAGAGGTAGGTCCATTGAATTCTGGGTACATGGTGGCCGTTGCCTTGGTAACAGGCCTAAACTTGCGGGGCTGCACTAATTGTCGCCTATATGACGTCACAGGTCTCAGAACCAACATTCCTCCATTTCTGTTATTAAAAAAGGAAAGGAAAAGGGCGATGGTGAAAGGGAATGAGGGCGTCGTGTCTCTTAAACTGCTTCCTGCTGTCTAGGGGCGTCGTCAGTTTGGGGGCGTAGCTGATTTTCACCATCGGGGCCCTCGGCATCAGGTACTTCTGTGGACAGCGGCTCTTCCGTGGGCAGCGGCTGGTAATTCTGTAACAGAAGCTGATTAATAGTTTGGTTGGAATTTTTTTGCATTTGCTGTTGGAGGAATGTAGAAACGAGATTAATGAGGCAAGGCGCAAATAACAGCACGAGAAAGATGACTAGAAAGGGCGTTACAAAAGGCAGTATCCACTTCCATATAGGGTTTTCAAAAATCCCAGAACTAGAGGTCTCACGATCTCTGAAGTTTTTTATGTCTGACTGGAGTTCCTGGATTTTGTTTTTCACTATCCCGGACTGGTTGACCTAGAAGCAGCATTCTTCTTGAAGGAACAGGCAAAGACCACCTCTTTCAGCTGTGAAGACATCCAGTCCACATCGGTTCTGAAGCACTACGGCTGCCAAAGAATCGATCTGCTTTTGGATAGTAAGCACAGTTTCAGTCATTCCCTGGAGATCACTTTTAAACTGGGAAGTGAATGCACTGTATTGGGCCAGAGAAGTTGTTATTCCTGCCACACCAGTGCCAACGCCTACGGCTATTCCTGTAGCGACCAAGAGGGGCACGATCTGAACTGCCCTCTCATGTCGAGCAGCTATCATATTTACCACTGGTATTATTTCCCTGGATTACTCCCAGTTCAGGGAAAAGGAGTATTAATGTGCAAACTCTAGACCAACTGGCAGGTAGGCGATGATATACCTGAGTTCTGGGTACATGGTGGCCGTTGCCTTGGTAACAGGCCTAAACTTGTGGGGCCGCACTAATTGTTGCCTATATGACGTCACAGGTCTCAGAACCAACAGTATCCTTGAGAGCAACTAAAGGTAGGTGGTTGTCAGGAGGTGATCTGTGCACAGGCAGCCTGGTTTCAGGTAGAGCAGCGACTTTGAACCCCACCCCTCACCCCCCAGACCTGGTGGGGCGTGGCTTCTACCTACGATCTTGTGGGCGGAGCTTCCACCTGCACCTGACGGAAGAAGGAGTTCAGTCACCGCCCCCTGGACCCCGTCCCTGCCGCAGTTGCAGCCCCTACAATGCCTCCCTTCCCCCTCCTCCGCCCCCAGGAGAGACGTGTGGCTGTCAGTCACATAGGAGCAGCACCAAGCTTTCCCCACATGTAAATAAGGTTTCCCCAAGCTCTCAATCCAAGCCTATGAGAAGTACCTGCTGCCAGACCCCGGAGCACTCCCAAACTGTATATAAACCCTATCCTGAATCCTAGAGTTTGAACAAAAAGGGTGTTCGAGAATTGCTCCGTTGTCTGGGAGTTTCTGTCGTAAGAACTGTCACAGGAGGGAAGAGGTCCTCTCTCCTGAAACACCACTGGCCACTCCGCTGCAATCCTTCCTGGCTAGGCGGCCTTCATCAGCCCCAGACCTGACTGGGCGCACAGAGCAACGCCTGTAACCAAGACGGTAGAAGCGACAGTGGCGTCTCAGAGATGCCAGCAGGGCCTCCACCCTCGGGCCCGCAGGTGGTGGGTCACTGGACACACGTCCAAGGGGCTGTACCCTGCTCTGCTCCTCCCTGTATTCTCTCTTCCCTCCTTCACATCAGCCACCCGGGGTGGTTTGAATACGCTTGGCCCAGGGAAGGGCACTCGCAGGAGGTGTGGCCTTGTTGGAGTGGGTGTGGCCTTGTTGCCTTGTTGGAGGAAGTATGTGACTATTTTGCTCTTTTAAGTACTAGGTTAGGATCGTATAAAGGCGCCTGAGACGTGGTCTTCCTGTGATAAGTTGAGAACTGTCTGTACTTACTGAGAGGCAGCTGCTGCCCTCAGTGCTCAGGGTATTAGGGTGAACAGGGTGGAGGCCCTGCTGGGTGTGAGTGCGAGGGTTCTGGCAGAGGGGGAGGGCTGGGTGATCCGGAAGCCAACGGAGGAAGTATGTGGGGATGGGCAATGAGACCCTCCTCCTGACCACGTGGGAGCCAGACTTCTCTACTGACCTTCAGATGAAGTTGTAGAACTCTCATCTCCTCCTGCCCAATGCCTGCCTGGAGGCTGCCATGTTCCTGCCTTGATGATCATGGACTGAACCTCTGAACCTGTAAGCCAGCTCCAACCAAATGTCGTCCTTATAAGAGTCGCCTTGGCTGGGCGGTGGTGGCACACGCCTTTGATCCCAGCACTTGGGAGGCAGAGGCAGGCGGATTTCTGAGTTCGAGGCCAGCTTGGTCTTCAGAGTGAGTTCCAGGACAGCCCCAGGACTACACAACGAAACCCTGTCTCGAAAAACCAAAAAAAAAAAAAAAAAAAGAGTCACCTTGGTCATAGTATCTGTTCACAGCAGTAAAACCCTAACTAAGACAGCCATTAAGGAACATTAAGGAAGAAGCACTCTGTTCCTCCATGCCCTCCCTGAGGTGGTAGGGTGAACCTTCAGAAACTGACCAAACCACCCCTTCCACCTTTGAAGGTACTGTGTGGAGGATTTTAGTCACGGCAGTGTAAACGTAAGGAGTCCACTGGTCTCCATCCTCATCTTCCTCTGCCTCACTGGGATGAACTTCACGGGGACTGGGAGGTTTGTGGTTCACTGTAATACCCTCCGCACTGAGGGCAGCAGCTGCCTCTCAGTAAGTACAGACAGTTCTCAACTTACCACAGGAAGGCCATGTGTCGGGTGGCTTTATATGATCCTAACCTAGTAGTTAAAAGAGCAAAATATTCACAGACTCTAATTTCTTCCCTCCCCCGCCCCCCACCCAGACAGGATTTCTCTGTGTAGCCCTGGCTGTCCTGGAACTCACTCTGTAGTCCAGGCTGGCCTCGAACTCAGAAATCCGCCTGCCTCTGCCTCCCAAGTGCTGGGATTACAGGCGTGCGCCACCACCGCCCGGCCAGACTCTAATTTCTAAAGCTGAACACTTGCTCAGTCTTTGTTCGTGCAGAGAGAATAAATATTTCCTTTATATAGTACTGATTTGGGGTCTTTCATCTTTCTCCACATAAACAAAAGCAAAAATGTTGTTTCTAAACTAACTAAAAAAGTCTTCTTTTTTACGCTCCTCACCCTCCCAACCCCGATCATGTCGGTTAATAGTCCTCAGGGCAGAGACAGGCTATTGTGTGACACATTCTGTGCCTATGTGTCTGTATGTGTGCCAGGTGTTGAAGCCCACCCCGCCCCACCCCCAGCAAAGCTGTAGCCATTTTGTTTCATGCCTGCCAGTCGTTTCTGCCTTGCTTCTCACGTTTCTATTATGCGAACCTAAGAGCTAGACTTCATCCCGCCATTTACTGCCAGGCCTAAACCACAGCTTGTGTTTTGGAAGGCACACCAGAGTTGGGTCTGGTGGCATATGCCCGCCATTGCAGCTGCACGAGGCTGACTGAGCAAGGGTGATTTTGAGTTGAGGGTCAGCCTGGTCTATAGAAAGGAGATAGCACACTTGGCATGATTCTTTTGGTTGCATGTAACTAGAAACATAAACTTCTATAACTTAAGCGAACAAACAATCGTTGGCTCCTAAAATCCAAAAGGGTTGCTAACTTTAGGCATAGCTGGAGATACAGTCGCCAAGGAGAAGGGAGAGTTCCTGGATTGTGGACTTTACCTTGATGTTAGTGCAATAGCAGATACCACCGACGCGCGGAGGAGCTGGTTCAGTCGGCAATATCTAGAGGGCATGTGAGGCAATGATAAAATGAGGTTGAGGGGTTTAGATAAAAATGCTTCCATACGGATGTCAGCCAAAAGTTCAAAGAGAAAATCACCACAGGCGCCCCTGCGGATCTTGCTTAAGGCATCGCTGGGAGGTGATGACCTTAACTGGGGTGAGGAAGACCGCTCAGGGAGAGAAAGGTTTTGATTTTGCATTAAGTCTGAGGAGTTTATTAGACACGCAGGGAGAGACGTCAAGCTGACCCTTGAGTGGGAATGATACCTGTGCTAGAGATAAACACGGAAAGCCGGGTTGGTTTTGCTCTGGAGAGTCAGAGAAGGGAGGGTGGGGAGGGGGGTCAAAGGGTGGGCAAGGGCGGAAGAATGTGGAGCTCAGAGAGCGAGATAGGAGAGTGAGCCAAGATGGAGTCGCTCCTGGGGTCAAGTACTCACAAGTCATATATATATATATATATATATCCCTTGAACAGTAGCCAATCCTTCTCAGGTAATTTTATTCTTAAAATCAATATAAATGCATTTTTAATTGATTTAAATTTTAAAGTCAACCAATTTGACCTGATTCAGGCAAGGAGGCTTGAGGAGGATTCCTATTGGCTTGGTGGGTGGTGTAGTGGGTTGGCCTAAGGCTGCTTGTATTGTAATGCTAAGTGCGGGGAGGGGAGGGGCGGGGGCGGGGGTGGGGAGGAGGCAAGACCTGGAGTCTTCAAGTAGCCCCTGGGACCCTGCCCCAAGTTATTTCTGACTGGCGAATAAAGATGTCAGCAGTGCATAGCTGGGTAGGAGAGACGTAGGCGGGGTTTAGTTTTCCCAGGCTTGGAGTTGGTGGGGCAGGGGGAGGGGGAGGGGGAGGGGAAGAAGAATGTGCTGAGGGGAAAGGAAAAGCCCCCAGGGGTTAGCTGAGCCAAAGCAATAAAACAACAACAAAAAAAAAAACAAAAACAAAAACAAACAAACAAACAAAACCAAACCGGGGCGCTGTGGGCTAGCTAAGTAGAGCTAAGGGTAGCCCGGATGAAACCCAGTAAGCAACAGCTTGGAGTTTATCTATAGGAAAGTCGATTATAACAGCATGGAGGCTAGGTATCAGGCTCAGCTCTTGGGCTGATTAAGGCTTACTGCAAATATAAAGCCTGTGAGTATGTCTCTCAGGCAGGAATTTAAATAATCGAAGGAGGGGTAGAACCCCTGGGTTGGGATTTAAATAATTTCTACAACAGGTGGGAATGAGGCAGAGCAGGCGGCTGGTCCCTGGGGAGATCTCTTTCTGTCTTTGTCTTTACACTGAGGGTAGTTTCAGTCCTTAGCTGAGTGACTAGCAGTCAGTCTGCTCCACTTAGACAGTGTCTGTGTTTATATCCCCCAAGGTAAATGAACAGACCAGAGAGCATCTGAGCCTGGTTCTATCTCACAGTCGTTAGGGTTCCGTGGTCCCAGCGAGGGGCGCTCGCCAAAAGCCCCTGTCTACTGAGAAGTATTTTTGCATCAATACAAAACACTGTATTTGGTTTAGAAACTATGCTTACTCACCTGCAGGGCTGTGCAGAGGAATATTTTTATTACTGACCCCCCCCTTCTATGCAAAGTAATGCCAACAGCTAGACACAATGGCCCCAACTGCAGACTCCTGTGATTTTTATGGCTTTAAAAAACCTGATCTATAGCCGGGCGGTGGTGGCGCACGCCTGTAATCCCAGCACTCTGGGAGGCAGAGGCAGGTGGATTTCTGAGTTCGAGGCCAGCCTGGTCTACAGAGTGAGTTCCAGGACAGCCAGGGCTATACAGAGAAACCCTGTCTCGGAAAAAACCAAAAATCCAAAAAACAAAACAACAACAACAAAAACCCTGATCTATGTTCAAAATGTTTGACTTTATGAAGGGACCTTGGGGGTGGATGCCGGAGACAAGAGTCCCTTGTCTTTTGAACTTCCCCATTGTCTCTGTGCTGCAGGCAGAGTCAGTCTGAGCTCAGACTGACTCTGCCCTCGTTGAAAGTTGCCCGCAAGGCCACTGCGGTGCTCCTGACACACAGCCTGTGTGGACGGCTTCAGATGGTATGTGTATCTGGATGCTGTCTCGATGGAGGTCGGAGGAAGTAGTCATATCAGCCCATGCTGAGCAAGAATAGACAAATGATTAATAGGACCGGAAGCAATAAATTACCCGCTGACTGATGGGCTGGTGGGGACGTCATCGCCAAGTGGTGCAATGGGGAGGGGACACGTTGCTTTTTGCAGATAACTGAGGCTGCCTACCATTTCCTCGTCGCTGAGGCTTTTGGAGTCAGAGTGCTGGAAACGACAAATGGAGCAAATATTACTGGGAACTAAGCACACGGTTTAGTTTACTTCTGAGAACTGACTTTAAAAATTCATCTCTTTGCCCTGTTGTTAAGCTCGTCCTCACCTTAAAAGGAGTGAGTTGAGGGTTCTCAGGTTTTGTTTCGGAGTGTGTGGTGAGCAGCTAGAACCGTGAAATCTCTTGGAAGTCTTCAGTGGTTGGAAAGGTGTGAGAGGTTGAACCCGTTGCCACGCAGCCAGCGAAGGCTGAACAGACAGCCGGCCACACAAACACACACTTGGACAAATACGCTTTTGTATTACAGGGTTGTTCAAGATAATAGTCAAAAACCAGTAAATGTAAGAATATGGACAGGGGCTTTTTTATTTTTAGAGATTTTTTCTCCCTATTTTTCATGTGCATGTCTCTATGGTGGTGTGTGTATATATATTCTTACATCTGTGCGTTTATGTGTATTCATGTGTGTGTGTGTGTGCATGTGTATATATGTATTCTTGCATGTGTGTGTATATATGCATTCATATGCGTGTGTATATATGTATTCTTGCATGTGCATATATGTATTCATGCGCGCGCGCGCGCACGTGTGTGTGTGTGTGTGTGTGTGTGTGTGTGCGCGCGCGCACGCGCACGCTCACATATAGAGATCCAACTTTGATGTCAGGAATCCCCCTCTATCACTCTTCCACCTTTTTCTTCCAGGCAAGGTCTCCCCCTCAGCCCCAGAGCTTGACAGTTTGGTTAGTCTTGCTAGCTAGCCTGCTCTATGGATGCCTTGTCTCCACCTTCTGAAGCTGCAGTTATAGATTGACCACACTGCATGGCATTCAAGTGGGTTCTGGGGACCCAATCTCCAGTCCTCACATTGGTCTGGCTAGAGCTTCAGCCACTGAGTCATCTCTACAGCCCATCTGAAGTTTGTGATGGTATGCAGTTAAAGTATACAACACTATGTTTTGACATACATAAGCACAGGGAGACGATTCCTGCAGTAAACAAGCTAACACATCCATCTTCTCACTTAACCACACACGGGAGTGCGGTTAGAGCTCCTAAAATCAACCCCAGCAAGTTTTCCAGAGGATGAGACAGTAATATTTGCTCGGATTCTTGAGCTGGACATCAAAATGAGATCTCTAGGTTTATTCGTATTACATAACTGTAACTTTGTAACCTTTGGCCTACATCCCTTATCTCTGTTCTCTTGAACTTAATAACTAGAGTTCTATTCTTTGTTTCTGCTGTAGAGCCAATGTTTTTTGTTGTTGTTGTTGTTGTTTTTGTTTTTTTTTGTTTTTGTTTTTTTTTTAAGATTCTATATGCATGAGGACATGGGACATGAGCTTGGATATTTGGAACCCATGTGAAAACTGGGCACCAGCTCTGGGGGGTAAGGTAGACACAGGTGGGTCCCTGCGGCTCACAGCCCACCGGTGTAGAGAAATTGGAGAGTTCCAGGTGAGGCAAAGGAACAAGATTTGAGAGAAAGAAAGAAAGAAAGAAAGAAAGAAAGAAAGAAAGAAAGAAAGCAAAGCAAAGCAGAGAACAACTGAGGAAGACATTCGACTGTGCTGGTCTCTGGTCTACAACACACACACACACACACACACACACACACACCTACAAGTAAGTGAGATCACGTTGTGCTTCTCCTCCATGTCTGGCCTATTTCATGTAGAGAAATCTCCACTTCCATGTGCACTGTATCTAAGGGAGGGAAACCACCTCAGTCCTTGCCAATGTATTGATGTAAAGAAATTTACATTCACACGCTTACATTTATAAGCATCTATTGTTAAGATTTGGTCTTGCTGTCTATTGTAATGTTAAGTGCGGGGCCCCAAGACCTGGAGTCTGCTTGTAGACCTGTGATCCTGCCCCCAAGTTATCTCTGATTGGTAAGTAAAGATACCAACAGCCAATGGCTGGACAGAAGAAACATAGGTGAGGTTTAGGATTCCTGGGCTTGGGGTCAGAAAAGAAAGAGGAGCAGAAGAAGGAGAAGGAGACGAGGAAGAAGTAGAAAAGAAAGAAGAAGGAGAAGAACAGGAAGAAGAAGGAGGAGGAGGAGGAGGAGGAGGAGACGAGGAAGAAGTAGAAAAGAAAGAAGAAGGAGAACAGGAAGAAGAAGAAGAAGCAGAAGAAGAAGCAGAAGCAGCAGCAGCAGCAGCAGCAGCAGCAGAAGAAGAAGAAGAAGAAGAAGAAGAAGAAGAAGAAGAAGAAGAAGAAGAAGAAGAAGAAGAAGAAGAACAAGAACAAGAACAAGAACAAGAACAAGAACAAGAAGAAGAAGAAGAAGAAGAAGAAGAAGAAGAAGAACAAGAACAAGAACAAGAAGAACAAGAAGAAGAACAAGAACAAGAACAAGAACAAGAAGAACAAGAACAAGAACAAGAACAAGAACAAGAACAAGAACAAGAACAAGAAGAAAGAGAAGGAGGGAGAAGAGCTGCCATGGGTTAGGTTGGCCCCAGGGCTGGGCAACTGGGGTAAGAGCAGCTCAGAGGAAACATGGCAGGTAGTAAGTAACAACCCAGGGTTATCCTATAGACAAGTAGATTCTAGCAGCATAGAGGGCAGGGATCTGCCCAGCTCTTGTGCTGTTTAAGGCTTATTGTAAATATAAAGCCTGTGCGTGTCTTTGGGAACTAAATGGTCAAAGGCGGGGTAGAAACCCCAGGACGGATTAAATATTTCTATGTCTGTAGTGGAGTGCCATTCAAACGCAAAAAAAACAAAACAAAAAAAAACAAGCGAGGGTACTTTGCTGTTTGCAGCACCATTACGAACCTCTGGGCTCTTTTCTATACAGTTTTATTTATTACTGACTTGGCTCCATTGCAGGGGGGTTATGGTGACAAGATCCACTGAAAATGAACTGTAAAGCAAAGACCGTTAAAAGGAATCACTTTGATTGAAGAGATATGTGAAAACCTTCTTGTAAAAATTCAAGTGCTCGGTGTAAGCCAGCCAGTCAGTTATCATCATAATCATCATCATCATCATCATCATCATCATCATCATCATTATCAGTAGCAGCATCAGTATCATCATCATCATCATCATCATCAGCAGCAGCAGCCCAGATTCCTGATTTTAAGTATTCCACACACATGCTGAGCGTTGCACTTGAGGCCATTTCGTCCACACTACGTATCCAGAGCGAGGCTGCCCTGTGACTCTTACTGAGAAGCCCAGGAAGGGCTGGGATGCAGACAGGCCGTGGGGGTTGGTGAAGGTGTGGCATTGATCTGCAGGCTGGGTTCGGTACCTTAAAGTCGCCGACACCCATCTCTGCCTGCGTGTCATGCCTTTTGACAGCTGCCACCCTTCGTCTGCCTGCTGAAAGTCTACCTCCCTCCTTCCCTCCTCTGCACTGGGCGCTAGATGTCACACGTGTAAGTGCTGGAAGGGTCTCCATCACCCACTGATAGTTGTTGAACAGCATCCTGTCACGCGCCATGGTGGTGCTGTGGTAGAGGCAACCTGTGCACACTGGGAAACTCCTCTGGGTAAAGAGCGTTCGTATCTCAGTATCAAATTTTGGCCAATAGGCAGTTGAGGGCAGGAAAGAACCAATAGACAGACGCCTTCCTCCTTGTGGTAACCGTTTTGAGGTACAGTGGCTTCACACTGCTCTGGAGAGATGTCATACAGGACCAAGAAGCTGATCTTTCCTGAGAAGCTATCGCCTTGTCTGTAACCTAACATTAGTTTTCTGTCTTTCTCCCCCCATGTTCCTCCCGTTTGTTCTTGCTGTGGGTGTGTCCATGCCTTCCTCCCACCCTCCCTTCCCACCAAGGTAACATGTAAATGTATCCATCTGTTTTTTAGAAGACTAGGGCTATGGGGCTGGTTTTTGTTTTTAAGTGGTTGGATTTTTACCCCTGGGTGCGATTTACCTAACCTAATGAGGATGTGTTAGGAAGTGAGCAGAATCGGTGGGGTGGGGGATGGGCAGGAAGAGGAGACCTTATAGTAGGATCTAGAAGTCTGGGTATAGCCAGACAGAACAATGTCGATAAAAGATGAAACAACAGAGGGTTAGAGAGATGGCTCAGCGGTTAAGAATGCTTGTAGCGTTTGCAGAGAACCCAGCTTGGATTCCAGCCCATACGATGACTTACAATCATTCATACCTTCCCTTCCAGAACTGATGCCCTCTGACCTCTAGGGGCACATGTGATGCACTACTTACATGAAGACAAAAACACTTGTACACATAGAAGTAGGTTTAAAAAAAAAAGTTGAAACAATATAAGCAAAAATATTGAAAAAATATTGAGGTAGTATGCTGTAATCAGGGAATAAAGTTGCCTTTGGAAAACCTAGCAGAAGAGGATGTCTTGAAATCTGACTACTGTCACAGGGGGTCTGATAGAGGCTGCTCTATCCTCTCTCTGAAACAAGCCTTCTGCTGAGAAGAGGTAAGGAAAAAGACAGTTGAAGATGCTGGAGTTTGTGCTGGGGCAGGGTGGCTCAGTAGACTCTTTACCCTGTAGTCATGGCAACCCGTTCAGATCATCCACAGCTTGGGCTTTACAGAATTGGACATGGTATGTGCTCGGAAGCTTAGTACAAGAGTCTAAAACATCAGAGTATTAGCTGTATAATAACAACATTATACCATATTATTATGTATAATAGTTATTATGGAGACTCTAGTATGTCTTGGTCTATGGGGCTGCGGGCAAGCCAGCCTAGGCTTCTTGGTAAGTTCCAAGTCTCAAGTGAGAGGTTGTCTCAAAAGCTAAGGTGGAGGGTTACAGAGATGGTTCATCTGTTAATAGCACTTACTGCTCTGGCAGAGAACTTGGATTTGGTTTCTGGCTCTAAACTAGACTCTGTTCTCACCACCCAAGATACATTTGTTTGAACGTCACAGCAACCTTTTGAGATAGATGACTGGCGTTACTCCCAGTTCACGCAGGCGGAGTCGTCGGCTTAACTGAGGATGTGAACGGAAGCCGTGACCCTCCTGAACTGCACAGCCAGGTAGACGGGGCTTCCTGTGAGAAGACTGACCTCACATCTTCAGGACCGATGTGGGATCAGGGGTCCTCACTTTGATGCCAATTGTCACGGCTTAATTCTCTTATAGCAGGGCAATATTGACATTTGGGGCCTGGAAATTTCCTGTTTGGAGAGCTGTCCTGTGGGTTGTAGGTCAGCCTCCACTAACAGCCAATACCACCTTCTTCTTCTTCATTATTATTATTATTATTATTATTATTATTATTATTATTTTAGATAGTATTTCATGCAGCTCAGGTTGAACACGAATTTACTGTGTAGCCAGGGATGACCTTGAATTCCTGATCCTGCTTACTCTGTCTCCCAGGCGGTGAGGTGTGAGGTGAGTGCCATCGAGACAGACATACGCTCTCTGTTTCAACCAGAGAATCTCTTCAGACACTGTGAAATATGTCCTGAGATCAAATCTGCCACCTGTGGAGAAATACTGATCTAGAGAACACCTTGGTCTCTTAGGATCTCACTAATAATTGTTACCGTGATGAAGGGACATGTGTGTTTCCTCGGGTCTATTCCCACAGGATCATGTCATTATTTGCTCACAGTAGGTGTGTCTAGTCTCTCATATCAGTAATAAATAGACAGTACCAGCTTGTACCAGCTACGAGGTTTTCGTGCAATATGCAGTAAATCTTTAACTTTGCAGCTTACTAACGATCTGAACAGCCAGCTTCTTATTGTTATCCTAGAATCCAGTGGCTACACCAGGAGCAAGAATATTTGGCAAATCATAGCATGTCAAGAAATTTAAAAGTGTCATCAAGTGCTATAAATATTTAATGTTTCGTCCCTGACTTGGTGTGTGGACATATCAAGGCTTTGTTGTTGTTAGTTCCATGTAAACACAGGACAGATTATAAATTAGGTTCAGTCTGTCTATTTGAATATGTTCACAGGTTTTTCAAGGAAAACAACATCTCTC
Organism: Apodemus agrarius; assembly: GCA_964023405.1. NCBI lineage: Eukaryota > Metazoa > Chordata > Mammalia > Rodentia > Muridae > Apodemus > Apodemus agrarius. The sequence goes on along the minus strand of OZ030022.1, from coordinate 45,336,766 downwards.
TCTCTTTCTCTCTCTCTCTCTCTCTCTCTCTCTCTCTCTCTCTCTCTCTCCTCTCTCTCTCTCTGTGTGTGTGTGTGTATGTGTGTATACATACAGTTGAATTGCTAAAGGAATCAGCCAGTCATAGTAGTATGCTTATTATTCCTGAATTTGAGTTGTGGGGGCAGGAGGATCAACTGTCCAAAGCTAGTCTCAGCTATGGGAGGCTTGTGAAAAATAAGTCACAAATTATCTCTCAGTTGGGCTTCTGTTCTAAAAACACCGGATGGAGTCAGCAGTAGCAATCTCCGTTTGTTTGTTTTGTTATCCTGAGGCTGCATCTCATTATGTAACCCAAGCTCGTTCAAACCCATAATTCTTCTGGTGCAGCCTCTTAAGTTGTGTGGTTATAGGCATGTACGACCACGCGTGGCTATTTTTCAATTTTTTTTCATGTACTGTGGCCTTTCATGATATCTCTGATATAATTCCCTGGCAGCAAAAACTCCTTTCATACATGGTTCTGATCTACCCCAGCATTAATGTCCAGCAGAAAAAGCAACTTCTCCCAGGAGTCCTTAGTGAGATTTATTTCCCTGCTCTAGCATCTTGTGTCCAGGCCTACATTATACTCCATAGCCTATTAAATCATGTACTTAGATTCTCCATTCTACTTGCTCCCTGCCTACCTAAACGCTTAACATAGTGCTTGGCACATTCAAACCGTTTGGTCCGCATTTGCTGAAAAAACTACATCTATTCATTAAGTTGATAGTTCTTAGTTGATTTTCATTTCTAGACTCAGAAGTCAGTATTTGCCAGCAAAGGAGAATCAGTTTTTAATATTCTTTCTATCTGCTGGCCTGTGAGGCTTGGGGTTAGCATAGAAGACTGATCTAGAGCTCTGTGTTATCTTTCCCCTATTTATAGAACGAGATATATCCCTAAATATAATCAAGGTGCTTCATTTACACTTGGAAATTAACCATGGGTTTCACATTAATCTCACCAGTGGAGTCTATGAAATAGCCTTGATCCTTAGCCTCTTCACAGGATGGGTCAGACTTGTGTGCCTGAAGAAGCCACACACACGCTTTAGATTTAGAAATTCGGAGTCCTGTCACATAGGACTCACGCTTGGGGTCCTCTGAGTCATCACTCCTTCTGTGTCCATGGAAACCTTCCTTGTTCAACCCTGACATGCCCGGATGTCCCTGAGGTCTTGTCCTGTCATACTGATGTCCCAGAACACGGATAGTGAAAGGCTGTCACGTCAATTCAGTCTCACCTCTTATCTCCTGTGCAGGAAACAGGTCTTAGTTCAGATTAAACCAGCCCGTCATTTGGGTTTAATCATTGCTTGATGATGATAGCTACACACGACTATTTCCATACACAAGAAAATAAATTTGCGGTTGCTTCTTTTGGGGCTGACATAATTTTCCTTGTGCTCTTACCCCACAGAGTAATGGGGCTGAGTGTACATGGGTGTGTGCGTGTGCATGTGCATGTATATAAGTGTGTGCGTGTGCATGCACTAGTGTGTGTATGTGTGCGTATGCATATATATGTGTGTGCATGTGCTTGTGTGTGTGTGTGTGTGTGTGTGTGTGTGTGACTTAACTCTACTTACTGAGAGACTGGATTTGGCCTCTCTCTGCTACCATGCTGTCATCTCTCTGGGGCAGTGACTTCTGCTGGGTCGTTTTGGGATGCCGTGAAGGCTTTATGGTCTCCCCTACTTTCTCTTAAGATCGGGCACTAAGGGGGGGTGCGGGGGGGGGGCTGGAGAGATGGCTCAGCAGTTAAGAGCACTGACTGCTCTTCCCGAGGTCCTGAGTTCAAGCAACCACATGGTAGCTCACAACCATCTGTAGTGGGATCCAATGCCCTCTTCTGGTGTGTTTGAAGACATCTACAGTGTACTCACATACATAAAGTAAATAAATATTTCTTAAAAAAAAAAAAAAAACAAAGATGGGGCACGGGAGCGAAGAGAATTCGGAAAGCATTCCGTCAGCCGAGCTCAGCTTTCAACATGACTGATTGGCTGAGGCTCAAAAACTCTATTTCATATCCCAATGTTGAACCTTGGGTTTCTTTATAATAATTTGTATTTCCTCAAAGGAACTATAGGTATTTCTGGAGTTTAAAATTAATTTTAACTGATTTTTTTTTTGCCTCCCTGAGCACATTTTTACTAGGTATATAATTCAAAAGACTTTCCATACTAAGAAGAAGAAGAAGAAGAAGAAGAAGAAGAAGAAGAAGAAGAAGAAGAAGAAGAAGAAGAAGAAGAAGAAAAAGAAGTAAAGAATAAAAATTAGTGTGTCCTGTGGTTTTAAAGTTTCTCAAAAGACATAGCCATTCGTTAAGCCTACAGGAAAAACAATGTCACATTTCTGTGAACTGAGGAGCAAATATTTCCACAGCTGAGAAACGCCACTGGCGTTTTCCCAGAGTCAGTGGTAGCCGTAGCCAATAACGCTCTCTATCTGTCTCTCAGATCTCTCTAGAGAGGTCACAGGACCATCCCGCTCTTCCGCACCTTGATCTCTGACCACAGTCTGCGCTAGCGGACAACCCAGTATTTCTTGTTCAGCGGTGTAGCGTTCCTTGTTGCTAACGATGTAAACAGGGCATGACATAATGTAGAAGGAAAAAGCAACAAAAACTATTCCAGCTGAGTCCTAGGCTGTGACGGAGCATCCTGATAGTAACTTACGAGTGTCCTGATTGCCGTCAAAGGACGGGGAAAGGATTTCCTTGGCATGTCGAGGGCATTGAAGCTGTTCGTTTCTTAGACTAGGAGACCCAGACTGGGTCGATCATCTCACATGCGAATGAAGTATTATATTTGCCTAAGCATAATATTTTCAATTATTATATATTATATGACAAATTTGATTACTGTATCCAATCACCAGAATCGTTGACTTAGAGAATTAGAATTGGATATTAATCTTTGTCCACTCTCATCTTAGAAATGTATGTACCAAATTCTTATCGAGTACCCGAGGCTTTTGTAAGTAGTTGTCAACCCCTCCTACACATCAGAATTCCTGGAGATACTTTATAAACAGGCAGCACCTGGTTTCCAACCCCAGGAATTCTGACATATTCCCTCTGGTTTGAAGTCTGATTGATCTGGTGTGAGATCTGAACCCTGGTATTTAAAAGCAAAGCAAAACAAAACAAACTTCTCAAGTGTTCCTAGTGTTCCCAGGACTAACTATGTCTCTGCTTAATAGTATCGCCACTTTAAAATTCTGGGTTTCCTTCCCTTAACATTATCTACATTTTAAAATTTGCTAATTTGCTGGAGGAATGGGGACAGATTAGAGGAACTTTGAGGCAGGAGGATTGCCACAAGTTCAAAACCAACCCTGGAACACAGACCCAAAAGAAGATTAAAACAAACAAGCAAAAAAAAGTCAGAACGATGATCCATTTTCAGTCAGACTTTGCTCTTTATCGTACACACTGTGAAAATATGCTCAATTAAGAATAGCTTGAGCTTTATAGCTGTCTGGCTTGTCTTGTGGTCCTGTCACGGGGAGCTAAGGTGTGAATGGGGACCTTGAGACACGACTGACTTCATCTGAATCGCTGCCCAAGTGACACGCTTTGGAAAGCAGAATCAACAGTATTTCCTGTTATTAACTACTGAAGAAGAATTAGGAGTTTCAAAGACTGCCAGGGAGAAGATACCAGAGGTTTGTAATGTAGAAATGTTGTATGAGATCAGCCCCTGGTGGCCACCTTCGGTACAGCAATTGCCTAGCTTTGGGGTGGAAGCCATTTGGTTTGACACTTGAATCTTCCTTTCCACATCAGATATGGTGACTGTGTCGGAACACAAACTGACTCCAGGTAATAGACATAGAGAATTCCATACTTATAAATAGATATGGAGTAACGGAGTTTTTAGAAGGCTGTATGGCAGAGCGCCTGTCTGCTTCTCTTCACTTGCTTGCCGTTCTTTGCAAAGGAAACAGCCCAGAAACTGGTTTGCTGTTTCTTTTTGAGACAGAGTGTCCTTGTTATCTCAGCCTCGCCTTGAACCCGTTAATGCAGCTCAAGCTGGCCCAGAATTTTCAGCAATCCTCTGCCTCAGCCCGAGTGCTGGAATTACAAATGTAAATCGCAATGGGCCCACTATTCACAGAAACCCCATAATGCAAAAGGAATGCCCCATGTTACTCTGCGCTTTCTACCCTCTCCAATGTCCAGCTGGCTTCTTTAGAATTCCATTCAGGGGGCTGGAGAGATGGCTCAGTGGTTAAGAGCACTGGCTGTTCTTCCAGAGGTCCTGAGTTCAATTCCCAGCAACCACATGGTGGCTCGCAACCATCTGCAATGGGATTCAATGCCCTCTTCTGGTGTGTCTGAAGATAGCAACAATGTAGTCACATTAAATAAATAAATAAACAAACAAACAAATAAATAAATAAATATTTTAAAAATAGAATACCGGAGCCAGGCAGAGGTGGCGCACGCCTTTAATCCCAGCACTTGGGAGGCAGAGGCAGGCAGATTTCTGAGTTTGAGGCCAGCCTGGTCTACAAAGTGAGTTCCAGGACAGCCAAGTCTACACAGAGAAACCCTGTCTCGAAAAACCAAAAATAAAAATAAAAATAAAAATAAATAGAATACCATTCAGTGCCAGTATTAAAAAATTTTCAGGTAGAGAAATAGGAACATTTTATACTCCAAACCCCTAAGGGAGTAAACAGTAAGACATGTAAAAGGAGTTCTAACTGTGTTACTATTTCTGAAGAGGGTATACAGGGGAGGATGGATGGCTGGGGTCATCTGTCTAGATGACATTTTTTGCTCTTTTGATAAAGACAGAGGTTGAAGCATTTCTCCACTTCAGCACAGGGGGCTGATGAGTTCTACCATGAGCAACCACCACAGCAGACGGTAGTAGGAAATGGGCCGGGGCTCTGGTCCATGTGTCCCAGAAAGGCAGCCTTTGCCCAGCTCCACAGGCGGGTGTGAGAGATGCTGAGGGCTTTCCAAAATTTCAAGAAACTCCTCGGGAACTTTCATGAGAATTCTGCCCCGTGCTTCTGTCTTCCGTCCGCCCAGTGTTTATCAAGTGCCTGAGCTAACGTAAGCCTGACCAGCAAGCAGACTAGAGCCCCTGCCTTTGGGAGCTTCTGATACAACAAACACAATGATTTAAAACAATGAATTTACTTACTAGAAGGCATTCCGTTCCCGTGCCCGTCTATGGAGAAAGAATGCAGCGTGTTGGGTGGCAGAGGGCTGGAGATGTGGTATAACTCTGAACAAGATGTCAGCCCAGGCTCAGCCGTGACACGGCTTCATTCATTCAATGCATGTAATACTGAGCACTTAGGCACGGAGCCCAACTCAAGGTGCTGAAGAGAGATTTCTTCGGAATGAAACAAAGTCCTTCCCTCTAAGTGAGACAGACAACACACAGACACCAACTGGCTAGCCAGGGATTCCTTGCAACGAAGAACTTAAACTAAGGCAATTTGTAAGGGACACAGAGCTCTGTGTATGGGGAAGGCGGCAGGGAAATTAGCCAGGACAAAAGCTGAGAGTAGAATCAACCAAATCCAAATGTGTGTGGTGATGGACTAGTCCTGTCTGAAATAAACCCATGGCCAAGGACAGTCCCAGAAAAAGTGTGAAATTTAAAATGCATACAGTTTTCTTCTGTTTGTTTTTAGAAATTGTGACTCCATTTAAACTCTGAGCCTTTCTTTTTCTTTCAAACTACTCTCTGAAAAGGATAACTTATTTGTTCCTCAAATGTTAATGCTAAGCAAGGGTCATTCCTCCAAAGGGTATTTGCATTTGGAACTAGGAGGCTGTGATTATTATATATTTATGTATAACTTGTTTGGGTATGGGAAGATTTTTGTTGGGAAGACTATAATAATATCTTATTACTCTTGTGACAAATCACCATGTTAAAAGCTTGATATTAAGAATTTATTAAGCCGGGCGTGGTGGCGCACGCCTGTAATCCCAGCACTTGGGAGGCAGAGGCAGGCGGATTTCTGAGTTCGAGGCCAGCCTGGTCTACAGAGTGAGTTCCAGGACAGCCAGGGCTACACAGAGAAACCCTGTCTCGAAAAATCAAAAAAACAAAAACAAAAACAAAAACAAAAACAAAAAAAAACAATTTATTATCACACGATCAAGGAAATCAGAAATTCAAGTGTCTTGGCGGGAGGGTTTCTTGAGATTTAGGGAAGAACCCTTTCCCTTTTCAGCTCCTAGAAGCTTTCCACAGCCTTGGCTGTAATTCCAAACCACTGACTTCGGGTTCCGTCAGTCATCCGGGGTTCCCTGGTTAAGGACCCTATGATTACCTTATGCCATTTTGATAGCCCTAGATAATTTCCCTATCTCAAGGGTATCTTAATCACATTGTCCTGAAGGAAGCACTTCTAGGTTCTGGACCTGGCAATCATTGTGAGCCTTACTTCTTCCTGTCCTAGGGCATGCTAATCTGGGTCCTGTGAGTGGGGCTATCCCACAGCTCCTTAGTGCAAAGTTGCTGCTTCTGTTGAAATTTTGTGGATGAATAGTTTGATAGTTTTTCTAAAGAGTAGATTGCCAGGCTGGGAACAGCACCGCTTGCTGTAGTCCTAATACAGGGAGATAAAGTCGGTCGATCAGCAGTCCAGCAGTTCTTCAGCAACCTAGAGAGTACAAGGCCAGCCTGAGCTACATGAGGTCATCAGTACATTTTAAGAATAAGCTCAGGTTGCTCAAGCCAGTTTCGGAACTTTCTTTAATCTGATCTAGTCTAGTCGGCTGAGAAGCCTCACATGCCATTGGCACGGCTGAAGCTATTGTTTACCCAGGTGTCTTTGGAATGTTGCTTGTGGGATGGGTCCTGGGACAACACTCTGTAGTTTCTGATCTCTCTAGAATTTGAAAGGCAGAGACTGGAGTCAGGAATTTAAAAGAATGGGATTTATTGTCTTCCAAAAAGGCCTATGGAGGTCAGCAGTGCTGCCCAGGGAATCCATTTGGTAGTTGTTGGCCCAGGGAGCTGTCTTGCCGGCTGGAGTTTCCACACAGCAGGCCCTGGACCTCGTGGGTTAGTTGGCGAATGACCAGAATTGCTTTGCTTCCTCACCACCTTGAGGGAAATGGAGGCTGCTCCATCCTTCCAGGAGCATCTTGTATTTTTATAAATTGATCTGATACTGGCTCCCACTCTGAAGGAATTGCTATATGTCTTCTTCCTGTCCACATAGCTTTGACCTAATGCTATTTCCTCCTTCAGATGTCTGCTTTTGAGGTCTACATACTGAGAGCCTTTATAAGTCACGATGGTGAGATTGTTCAAAGGTCTGTAGTTTACTGATTTGGCAGGCATCCATTCACCATGACTAGCTTCTGTTGAGTTCTAATTAGATTAATTGAAATATAAAAAGGCATGAATTCATGCCAGGTTAACTGTTTTGTTTTTGTTTGTTTTGTTTTGTTTTTCGAGACAGGGTTTCTCTGTGTAGCCCTGACTATCCTGGAACTCACTCTGTAGACCAGGCTGGCCTCGAACTCAGAAATCTGCCTGCCTCTGCCTCCCAAGTGCTGGGATTAAAGGCATGTGCCACCACTGCCCGGCGACAGGTTAACTGTTATCAGCAGCTGAAATAAGGATTTATAGGGATTTAAAAATGAAGATGTCAGTTGGGTGGTGGTGGTGCACGGCTGTAATCCCAGCACTCTGGGAGGCAGACGCTCTGTCATACTGCTTACTTCCGTCTTCTGATAGGCCTAGTAGCTGCCCAATGTTTCACTGAATGTCGAAAGATAAAACTCTATTGCAAGGCAAAGGATTGATACATAGTTGCCAGGTCATACTTTTGAATACTGTTGCATTATTGGAGTTCAGTACTTTTTAGCTACGTTGAGGAGGGTCTCAACAAGATATGAAGCTATGTAAGAGCGGTGTGTACCCTAAGTTTCAAGTAATTAGATATACTGGTATGCCTCAGACTTGCCAGTTGTTGAGGTATGGATTATGCGTCTTCAATGTCTTCAGTCCGTATCAGCAGTGTATAACAAAACATGACTTAGAAACACTGCTTTAAAATGAAAAGTAGACAAAGAAACACTGAAGTCCTGCCTTGCAGTTAAATGAGCTTGCTTAGGAAATTCGATACACTCTGGAAGAAAGCAATACACTTTGGGAGAAACCGTTAGTGAAGGCTTCGGGAGAGCTGTTAGGGATACTATTCCAGCTGCGTTTAAAAAGCGATCGAAGCTGGTTAAAATTTTTGCACCTCAAATCCCTACATTTTAAGAATTTGGATCTTGGAAGGAGTCCAACGTTCTCCATCTCCCGGATACAGCCAATGCCTGGAAGGGATGACGCCGCTAGCGACTCTAGGCCAATGGGTGGGGTGGGGGGTGGGGGGAGGAGGGGGCCCAGGCGTTCTCCGGGTCCCTGTCTGGTTCGCCAAGAGTGGTTCTTCCATTAGCAGCGCTTTCGCTCAGACCACCGACCGCTGTGCCTTTAGCCGTCTATACAGAGCCACGGGAGACACACATTCGGGAAACTGAGTCACACAAGCTCAGCGGTGCAGATCAGAGAGCCTCTGTTATCCCAGGGCGCAGGCGCGGCTGGCGGGGCTCCGGAGGGTCTGTGCGTCCCGCCTTCCTCGCGCCGCTCAACCACGTGCAGGTAGGCGGAGCCCCACTCTCAGCCGGAGGCCAGTGGACGGAAGTGACGTTGACACAGAGCCATTTCCGGCAGGCCGAAACTAGGAAAGAAACTTAGAGCTGCTGAGGCACGGGTTGTAGTTGCCGCCACCCTGCCCCGTGGCCCGCGTCGCGCGCGGACCTGTGGAGGCCTGGCCATGGGGCGGCGCCGTGCTCGTGCGGCCTAGACGTGCGGGCTCCGCTGACGGGCCGAGCGCTCGCGGGAGGCAGGCGGCGTGGGAGTCGCGGCCACCGCGGGCCTGGGCTCTGGCATCATGAACATCGACGTTGAGTTCCACATCCGGCACAATTATCCTTGGAGCAAGTTGCCAACTAACGTGAAACAGGTATGGCTCCGGCCCGCTTCGCTGTCTGTCGCCTGACCTGCGGACGGTCTAGGGAAAACTGGGCGTGCGCCGTCTCCCAAGAAGGCTGGAAGGGTGTCCCCAGGACTCTCCTGGTACCTCGGCCCGCGGACTCCATAAGCCAGGCGCCTGCAATCTAAAATAAAGCCCCCGGCCCCCCACACTTAGGAACGGTGGGAGAAGGCAGTACAAAGCGACAGTTCAAACGTACCTCCTCTGTGGCGTATCTGGGGGTTGGGTTGCCTGTTTAGAGTTGCATGTGTAACGGAAAGCATTTAAAGTTTGGCCTGGAAGACCAATAAAAGTTACTAAGATGAGGAACTAGGACCCTCCACCCTCGGGAAGAGGGAAGAATAAGTCTCCCGAGCTGTGAACAATCACCAGAGTTCGGAGATGCGTTTCGATCCATTTGGAAATGTTGGCAGAATGCGTGAGGGTGATAGCTGCTGGGGCTGGCCGGGTGGTCCGGCCTGATTTGGAAGGAAGGGTATGTGTGGTTTGTGTTGTCGGACTTCGTCCTTACACAGGCTGGATTTATTAAGGATGTGTCAACCGGAGCACGACCGGAGGGTTTTTGTTTTTAAATCTAATGCTTACGATGAGTGCTAGTTTAGCATTTACCGAGCACACGCTAGTTGTTATGCCTGGGTTTGGATGCAGATAGTGTGCAGCACTCAAAGATCCTGTCTCCAAGGACAGTCTTTTATCGGAGCCAGAGTGAACGGACTGGAGAAAGGACAGACCAGGGCAGGTGGTTTGAACTCTTAAGAAGGCCTTGACGTGTGTGTGTGCTACATGGATGTGTGCCACATGCCAGGCACAGGTTTGCTGCCCGCCGTTCCTCTTTGAGTTCCGCTGACTTGTGGTTTCTCTTGGTGATGGGCTGCAGGTATATTTTTGGAATTATGGAACGGTGATGGTAATGGTTTTATGATTCTTGTGATCTACTTTGAGTCCTACTTCCAGGGAATGAGTTAAGGGTCTGGTGGGCATCACGAGACAAAGTACTTTTAAGACACCAGAACCCAAGGTGTGTTTCAGGGACAAAGGTCTCTAGGGTGTCAAGGATGTCAAGTTTCAGTTCTTGAAACTTGAAAAAAAAAAAAAAAACAAGTCTAAATCTTTGGGAATAAGTTCCTCTCAAGTTTGAATGAGTTTGGCAGAGAGTTTTTGTTCTTTAGACAAATATGTTCTGAGACATATTTGAAGACAAGTAGAGTAAATAGTCTTTTATTTCCCTTTTAAGTAGCTTATAGCCAACTTAAATAATTGATTCTATTAGTATTGGCAAAAGCCTCCTCAAACTTAATTGTTATTATTAAATCTAATCATAGGACAGTGCTAAAACAAGTTCAAATATAAACTGATGAGTTTTTTTGCATGTGGAACCACTGAAAGGCGGAGTTCTGGGCTGGGCTCAGTGTGCCCTTTGGATGCTTGCGTCTGCAGACCTTCTCCAGCCTTTCCTTGGTTGCCTGAGTTAAGGTCGACTGTAGACGACCTCGCCCTTCTGTCTGGTGTCTTATCTTCAGCACTGGACCTTCTCATTCTCTCCACACTGCCCTGTAGTGTGGACTGAGGCAGCCCAGTCCTCTCACTGTCTGTTGCAGTCTATAACCCCCCAGTTCCGGAATCGCTGCCCTCAGCCGTGTGGTCCCTGCGCTGTCACCCCTCATGCACCACAGCTGTCACCCCACCGTGCTGCCTTTTCTGCTTAGATTCGGAGTTAGGTTTTGCGCCCTAAGCATCTGTGTACATGGTTGGTTTTAGTAGCTGTTTGTCAGAGGTAGTGAGGCATTGGTTTGAGATGACTCCTGAAAGGCTATAAAAAATCACAACTGTATTAAAAATGGGGGTTTCCTATGGTAAGGAAAGAATGTTTTCAGGATTTTTCTGTAATTTCCTAATATTAGGCATTCATTGTTTGACACATGTGTAGGAAGAATATGATTTTTGGTATTGTAAGTACTAAGTATGTTTTTTTTAAGATTTATTTATTTTATGTACATGAGTACACTGTAGTTGTCTTCAGACACACTAGAAGAGGGCATCAGATCACATTACAGATGGTTGTGAGCCACCATGTGGTTGCTGGGAATTGAACTCAGGACCTCTAAAAGAGCAGCCAGTGCTCTTAACTGCTGAGCCATCTCTCCAGCTACTAAGTATGTTGATATGGCTTCCAGTAAGTTTTGGTGGCCTTAATTCGGAACTGACTCATTTCCCAGTTCTGAAAAGCTGGATGAAGGAGTCTTGGATTTTAAAAAAAAAAAAAGAAAGAAAAAAAAATCTTACAAGCTACTAGTTCCTCCTCCTCAGCTCCCAGTGTGGATGAGATGAAGAAAAAACTTGTTTTGTTCTATGGGTCACACTGGACTCTAGAAGGCACATTAAAAAGCTGTAGCTGGGGGCTGAGCATGTCCAGAGCCTTGGGTTCCATACCTAGCACAAGGAGAAAAAAACATAGGTCAGGCCATTGTCTTCAGGAATTTTCTATAGTTTACTGATAGCAGGCATTCATTGTTTAACACAATGTATAGCTATTTTAATTTAAAGTGAAATTCTATGGTGGGTCAATTTTTAAATTTTTTTTTATTTACCTATTTATACTATTTTGTAGACAAGTACCTATTAGGATATCTACCTTGGGGCTCATAGGCGCCTTGGGGGTTAGGATGTTTACTTTCAGGGTTATGTGTGCTCTGAAAGATAGTGCTCAACCCCACATCCCCTGATCTAGTTCCTCTTTGAAGCCCAGCTGTGTTCAGTAGGCCTTCCCATGCAGCCCACAGTGTCCTAGTGACATGACTGGCTCCCCTGTTCTGTTATCTGGGTCTGTTGTGGTAGCAGTGATTTAAAGTGATGGGAGATTTGGAGAAGGGTAGAGAGTCAAACAGTTCTGAACAGATACTTTAGTTGATATATTTCTTGAGGGAAAAATAAAACATTCACTGTGGTTTTAGGGCTTTGTGAGCCCTAAGGTATCCACTGATGGGGCCGCTCACGTGCTCCACACCTAGTCCTAGAGCTCATGTGGTAACAGAGTTCACATTCTTCAGTGAGGCACACCGATAAATAATGCTAACTTAAAGGACTTACTTTGAACCAGAAGGCCAAAGCCTCAAGTTTGGAACTTGCTGTACTTGTAGCAAGATGGCATGATTGTGTACAGCACATGTGTGTTTCCTGAAAGAGACCCTGCCCTGGCAGCACAGCTGTGGGAACCTGGACGGATGCATTGACATTTTGAAGCCTTCAGAGATCATCGTTCCGACAGGAGCCTTGCTGCAGTACAGAGGATATTGGGGTAGTGCCTCCACAGTGCCCTCTCCTCTAGAACTGGGGATGTTACAGGTGGAAATAGTTCATGCACACCCGTCCTGGCCGAGCGTGGCCGTCCCTGCACCCTGTCCAATTACAGGACAGGCTATTTAGTTAGGAGTTTCATTTATCTGATTGCAAAACACAGGTATATATGGCTTTGGCTTTTAAAAACCTATGAAAGATACAACCAACTGAATCCTTTAATTATTTTGTCATTAAAGATATCTAGTTTAACTTTATAGTGTGCCAGAAAAAAAAAAACAACACAAAAACAAAAACACTATACATAGTAATTAGAGGCAAGAGAACATTTTGATACTATACCAACTTTATGGTCACACATGAATGTCATGTTGACTATGATCAAGCATATTTATTCTGTTTTTATAGTTCCAGCTTTGAACTTAAAAGACTATGTGGACAGCTAGAAAGGATTTTATTATGTACAAGTCTGTATATCTATCTGTAGGACCACTGACTGAAAATATTACCAAAAAAGGGCTTATCCTGAATGTATACAGACTTATTTCTAGCTTTATTCCATAGATAATATAGTCTAACAATGTGTTAGTAGCTATAAGAAGTACTCTCAAGACAATTTTAAAATATGCAGGAAAATCTAGGGTGTGTGCAGATTATATGCACATGTGACACTACTTTCTGTAAGAGACTGGAGCATGTCTGGGTTTCGGGATCCTGAGGGTCCAGGTACCAACGCCACAGACGCTCCATGGAGCAGTGCAGGGCTGTATGCGAGAATGGCAGCACTGGCCACGCTTCCAAAGCAGCAGCGAGGGAATGGCATTTTACTGTAGCAGTCTTAGCACATCTGAAATGCCCATCTGTAGAATGTTAATCTCTGAGAATCAGCTCCGTCCAGAATGTTTGGGTTGTCAATCTGTCCTTCCTTAGTTATATTCTTAAATTAACATAAGGGTGGGTATGAGAAGCCACCTACCATCCACCCACTCATCCACCCACCCATCCACCCGCCCATCCTTCTATAATACATCCATCTATCCATTTCACTTAAATTTGGGATATTCTGGAAGGAAATTTTTCTTACCAATATTGTTAACAAGTAAAGTTACATTCTTATACTGTTTTTTTATTTTATGTAAATATTTTATGTAAATATTTATATTGTGTAAAAATTTAAGCAAATCATTGTAGAAAGGCAAACTGCAAAGAAACACGTGGGATCTTGTTTTAATATCATAGGAATAAAGTTAGCATAATAAAACATAAGAATATGTTACTTATTCAGTTCTGGGCATTATAGATGACAGGGTAAAATAGGGGTCTTTTTTATTTTTTTGGTAAAAAAAAAAGTACCAACTGGAAACTGTAATAGCCATGTGCAATTTCTTTTAGAGTCTGGGAAACTCACAGCGAGAATATGAAAAACAGGTTGTTTTGTACAGTATCCGAAACCAGTTGCGCTACAGAAATAACCTAGGTAAGTGGAGATGTTTTTCTACTGGGATGGTGATGACTCTGGCTTTTCACTTTTATAAATCTCTCTTAGTTTTCAGTATGTTCTGCATAGATCTGAATTTTCTCCATGTACGGACCTTAAGAACTTTCAGATTACCTCATTCCACCTAATAGTTTATGTTGTGGATTTTTCTTTATAAGTGTGATGAAAATTACTTTTAAGAGTGCTTTTTATAGGTCCATTTTTCCTATAAAAACCTTAATCTTATCTGAGTGAGGAAATGTGCCAGAGAAGAAAAAGGACACACATTATTTTCATTGTAGACTTGAGTTTTCAAACTTAAGTTTTATTTTGTCACCATAACTTACCTGAATTCTGTAACTTTAATGAAAACTCTAGAATAACTGGAATAAGTCTTAGGTATAGTTAGTTTTGGCAGTATTTTTTTCCTCCTTCTACTTAAAGTACTTTTTTTTTTTGTTAGACTAATTTGGTTATTTTCTGTCATGATATGTGTTACTTTTCTTTTAAGCATTAATACTTTGAAGAATTATAGAAATACAGGTATTTTCCATTGAATTCAGAAAGCTTTTTAAATTTAAAAAACACAACGTGGCAAGTAGCAAGGGAGTGGTTCTGCGTGATGAAGTGCTCACCACGCGCGTGCACCGAGTACAGAATCCACGCCTACCTTACAGAGATGAATTGCAGCCGCGGGTGGCTAACTTTTGCCCTGGGGTGGCCGAGACAATCAAATGCTGGTGACTCCCTGAACACCTTGCTTAGCCTGAGTGGCGAATCCTAGATCTCCTAAGGAATCCTGTCAGTAGAGGGTCTGCGAGCGAGAAGCTCTGTGAGGAAAGAGTTGTTGCTGAGCCTCACTGCCTGAGTTCAGTCCCTAGGAGCTACTCGGTAGAGGGAAAGCTAGTCTCTCAAGTTATTCTTTACTGCATGTGTGTGCACACATTTAAAATGAACGGTGATTATGCTGAGGAGTGATGGGGGAGGGCGGCCTCCTCCTCCACATGACGGACAGACGAATAAGGGGGCCTGGTGACATGGGCCTGGGATTTCAGCTGCTTGGGAGGCTGACCTGGGAGCAGTGCAAGTTCAAAGCTGTCTAGCCTATCCAGGGAGTTCACAGCTAGTCCTGTTATGCTCAGTGGTGGACGCTTGCCCTGGCTTCAATCCGTAACACATAAAAGAAAAACAAAATCAGAAAGTGCTTTTTAAAAGTTTTCCTTGAAAACTAGTCTGGTCTGACTATCTTACGAAATGATATGGTCAAGGCTATAAGACTTAGACAGCTTATATATGTTGATTTTATACTGTTTCTTGTTTTAGTAAGAATTCTTTTCTCTATTTGAATGTCTTAATTATGGTTTCACTTATACTATGAAGACTCACATTTTTTTGTGTGAGATAAAATTGTTGCTTTGTTTCAACAGTTGATTGGTTCCTGTCTAGTTTGTATACTGTTTCAAAAGTTAAAAGGTGTGTATTTCATGCCATGTTTATAGTGAAACAGTAAGAAACCAGAGAAAAGTGTACATTTTCCTATTCTTGCAGTTAAGCATGTCAAGAAAGATGAGCGCAAATACTACGAGGATCTGCTGAAGTACAGCCGCGATCATCTCATGCTGTACCCTTACCACTTGTCCGACATCATGGTGAAGGGCCTGAGGATAACCCCATTCTCATACTATACTGGCATCATGGAGGTCAGTTTCTAGTGTGAGGGAGCCATAACAGCGGGGTGGGACTCCAAGCCAGGGACGCCTCACAGCAGACCACCAGCCTGCCTGCTCTGAGCCATCGTCGCTGTTGTCCAGTTAATGTGTAAAAGGGTTGCTGGTCCCATGGTAGCCGAGGCACGCTGCATGAGCTTGCTGTCATTGGTGCTTTACCGGGGAAAGGGGGCTGCTTGTATTCTCTGTTCCTGAAGGAGCTCTTTACCCGTTGTGCAGTTAGGATACCAGCAGTTATTTATACCAGCAGTTATTACAGCTGTTGCTTGTGATGCGTAAGATTGAAAATGTGGGTTTTGGGCTTCAACAGTAAGATCAGGGAAACTAGTGTATTTAACTGTTTACCCTGCATAAAAATCGATGATGTAACACCCACTGTTGTGTTACTAACTTTTAACTTTATTCCAAAGCTAGTTTGTATTTGGTTCTTGTTGAATAACTTTAATAGTAATTCTATACTGTTTTGTTAAGTAAACTTTCTATAAAGATTGGCACTAATATCTAGTATTTATTCACTGCTTATATTGGAGTGCTGCTATCTTGGGCTGTCTAGACACTGAAAGACAGAGGACAGCGCACACCCTTCCTTAGCTCCGGAAGTCACTTCTCTGGGCACTTGTGTAGTCTGTGGTTCTGAAGTGCTCTGTTCACAGCGGATAGTTGCAGGTAGCTGATAACGAAACAGGGTAGCGGGACAAGGTGGAGCTAGTCTGCTCCTTTCTCTTGTCTCTGATTCTTTTTCTGGTATCCACGGGGTTAGGGCATATATAATTTTTACATTTTTTATATTTGCTAGCTTTTATTACAATTAAATTCACTCACATGCTCACTATTCTGCAGGTTTTGTTTTTAAATGATTGTGTTGAAGACAGGTCTTATCCAACAATAAATAGTATTATTGGAGAAGATTGGTGTTGAAAAGCCAGACCCTAAGGCTAATCTGATACTGAGCTAGGAGCAAAGGCTTGGAAGTACTTAGAATCTTTGTTGGTAGTGTATATTCCAGTGTATGCCGATGGGGTGGACGCACTGTTGCCCCTCTCTCAGGGTAGGGATGGAGGGCTGGCTGTGAAATGTTGAAAGTCTAGAACTCTGCACTCTAATGGAGACTTACAGGGCAACTGTCTGGGACTCACAGAGTTCGAAGCAACCCAGACGCGAACGTTTACCCTCCCTTCACTAGGTGGTTGCCATAGCTTAGTACCGCAGTGGAGCATCCTATGCAGGGTGTCAGCTGGGATCCAGTTTCCCGTAACGGTCATACATGTTCCGTTCGCCGTGGTAATGTGTACATATACTCTTTTCATCCAAGGAAAGGTACATTTCAAATTTTGTATTCTTTTTTTTTTTAAAGGACATCATGAACAGTGAGAAAAGTTATGATTCATTGCCTAATTTTACTGCTGCTGACTGTGAGTATCCAGTTGTGAAGGAGTAACATTTATATTTTGTCTTTGTATATCATTATATTAGGATTGTGTGTTTGTGACCTGAAATATGCATCAATGGATATTTTATTGCATAATAAAAATCCAGACGTGAGATTGGAAAGAAATAATTTAGAGTCAGAAATTTAGGCTTAACCTTTATTCTAGAGCATCAAATCTCAACCCATGGGTCGTGACCCATTTGGGATATTTACATTATGATTCATAGTACTTGCAAAATTGCAGTTATGAAGTAGAAACAAAATAATTTTATAGTTGGGGGTCCCCACAGCCTGGGCAGCTTTATTAAAAGGTTGCGGACCACCGCTCTAGTGACTGAGGTGCTGTTGTCTGGGTGGTGTGTGCTGACGGAAGTAGGGGGACCTGTGCACAGGGTTCTTGTCTTACAGTAGCATGTGGAGGGCCACACGCGTGGTCTGCCGTGTCTGTGCTTACCTAAGTGAAGTTCATACTCAGCCTGCCATGGAGTTCTGAGGGAGGAAGCTCCTGCTGAAGAGCACTTGTGCTTCTCAACAGGAGGACTTCTGCTTTTCAACAGGACCGCCCTCGTTGGCATTGTTGAAAGTGGCAGGTTCAGCCATCTCTTCCAAAGTCGAGGTTTCCTCAGAATTGTGTGACAAATTCTTTTTAATTTGGTATTGATGGGCCACATCAGTCAGTTATTGAAAGAATATAAACTGGAACTTTTTCCTGATGTCATTGAGCATAGTCTACTCACATTTCAAGATGTATTAAAGGAAAGACTTGCTTTCAGGTCTGCGGCTTCTTGGCATAGGAAGAAACCAGTACATTGACCTGATGAACCAGTGTAGATCTTCAAAAGTAAGTTGTCCCCTTTTGCTTTACACTCTCTTTGTTAGAACTGGCTTATAGCCAGGGTTTGATTTAGAGTTCTAGGATAACAGACTCTAACATGAACCAGTTACTGTGTGTGCATAGGGGTAATGAACAGATAGATCTTCAGTGTTCTCCAGGTTACAGCTGAAGTGGTTACTGAGTTACAGCTCATAATATTTATTTTTGGAAGTTAACTTTTCTTTGCTTGTCTTTTTATTTGGATAATTAGCCCCAGAATTCACTTAATGTGTGAAATAAGTTCACATTTTCAACTGCAGGTTTTTAATCTTTTGGGTTTAATTTGAACTGTTTCTGGATTGATGTCTATGTTTAGTAAATTATTTTAAAATAAGTTAAGAATGATTCTACACTATATAACTAGTTAGCATTTTATATATGAAAATTTGAGAAGATGTAGCCTGCTGTAATGCCTTCTCTGATGATAGAAGACAGTGGTAATCTGGGTTGGCTGCAGGTCCTTAAGTGTTACATTATTGCAGAAATTCTTCAGAAGGAAAACTGCCCGTGATCTTCTACCAATGAAGCCAGTGGAGATTGCCATCGAGGCGTGGTGGGTGGTGCAGGCTGGATATATCACAGAAGATGACATCAAGGTAGAGACCCGTTTAGGCTAAAACCTGAGGAAAAGGAAAAATTAAAACCAGAATTTTTATTTTTTAACTTAAAGTTTTTAATTATATTACATAATGTTTTCAGAAGTATGCATGTAGTTTGTCTGCACTGCTTGTGTTGGACGCATGCGCATATCCGCCCAGGAGCTATTTTGGATCTGCGGATGAAATATACATACACATTAGCTTATTTTTCATATGCTTTTTAGCTCAATTTCTAAGGCATTTCTAAGCTCCCATGGCTGATGTGCCCTTGCCTCCACTGCCGTTGGTCTTGCTGCCCAAGGTGCTTTCGGGCCGCTTTCCCTGTCTGCCTACATTGTGGAAGAGCTCCCCTGTAGCTCTGAGTAGTCTGTCCAGTCTCTTTCCCCCAGATATTTCTATTCTCTTCCTCCCTCCTAGCCTTTGGGAGCCTGGAAGTCCTGCTTCTTTCTATCCTCCCAGCCATTGGCTGTTGACATCTTTGTTGATAGATCAAAAACCAATAATAGATCCTGATCAAAGCATCAAAACCAGAACCAACCCCTACAAGTAACATTTGATTTTCCTGTAGAAAATCAAGCTAATTCAAATGATCTTAATTGGTTAGTAGGTGGAGTTTACAAGACCCCTTTTAATGGTGCAGGAGACATGATTTGGTTTATGTATAGTAATCTGGGGTCTTAATTCGTGTTCTCAGTGTACGGTGATATGATGTCACACTTAGTAGCTATAGTAATATAGCTAATATTTCTGAACACTGACTGTGTACATGTGCCATGCACTAACGTAACTGCATTAAGACTCATGACAGCCTTTGCACCCAGTTCATAGGTAAGGAAAGTGAGCAGTTAACTTTAACTAAATAACTCAAGTTATAATGAAAGGTCCAAGAATGATGATACCCAGGCAGCGTTTTTGGAATCTGTAGTGCAGTCAGTGTTGAATTACACTGAAGGACGGTAGGCGCCCTGGTGGGAATGGTTAGATCAGGAGCAGTGGCGGCCCCAGAAGTTAATCCACACCACACCCATTTTGAAAGGATGCTGATTGAAGAAAGCATAGGGTGTTCTGCGGACCCAGAGACCGAGGCATACTGTATGTGGTTGGAGGGATGTGTGGTCTTTTCATCATTCATTTATTTAGTTTTTGTCTATATATTCTTCTGGAGGGCATTTTAAAGTAGGAAGCCTTAGAAATTTGCTTCACTCTAAGCCCTTCCTTATGGTGCTGCCAGACTGTCATAATTTCACCCTTGTTCATGTGGACTTTTTCTCGGTGGACTTTTGATAAGAATGATTTGGATTCATGTATTTGATTACATTATATTGGTGTTTATCAGTGAGCATTACTGCTAACCAACAGATGTTGATAGTTATGGTGATTTTGCTTTCTAAACTGTTGGCACTATAATTTGGCAATTTAGGTGCTAGTTATGTGCATAGCTTTATTGTTTAAATTCTAAGGTAATAAATGGCAAGAGGAAGGTTTATTCCATGCATATTTTCAGTTATGGATTCCAATGTGAATACATCTTAGGAGACTTACAAATTAGTAAATTAGGACAGGCTTAATTGAAAATATTTTGTTTTTCTTAGATATGCACTGTTCCAGAGAAAGGCGCTATTGATAAGATCATCGACTCTGGTCCTCAGCTCGCTGGGTCACTCGATTACAATGTAGTACACAGTAAGTGCTTAGTACATGGGGTTTTTGTCAATCCAAAACCGTGTGTCCCCACCCCCCAGCCCCCCAGACAGGGTTTCTCTGTGTAGCCCTGGCTATCCTGGAATTCACTCTGTAGACCAGGCTGGCCTCGAACTCAGAAATCCGCCTGCCTCTGCCTCCCAAGTGCTGGGATTACAGGCATGCGTCACCACCCTCCGGCCAAAGCCTATTAAACAATTGATAATTAATATTAATTGCTTTACTGTCCAAATTGAGTTATTTCCTAAGTCATGTTACTTGAACTGTGATCTTAGTCTTTTATTTTCTGGTGTGTATGTAATTACAAACCTGCACAACTGGTTGGTAAGAGATTCATAGTTCTGAAAATAGCTAGGAAATCAAGATTTAGAAAATGTAGTTACTTTCTCTATACAATTTTCTTTGTGTAGCGTTCCATTGTAAGGCCACTTTCCAGAAGGCCAGCAGTCAGGCTGTGAGAAACGTGGTCCTGTGGAGGTCTGTCTAACCCAGGTGCTTTTGTTTCGTAGGTTTGTATAACAAAGGCTTCATTTACCTGGATGTGCCCATATCAGACGACAGCTGTATAGCCGGTGAGTCTGCACTGACCTTTTGCACTGCATTTGAATGACTACTTGAAGTTAATGCTGTGTACTAGCCTAATAAATTTGTCACAAATCTTTCTGTAATTTTAGGTATTACAATTTTGTTTATTCATTCACTTATTTTTACACAGAGTGAGTTCCAGGACAGCCAGGGCTACACAGAGAAACCCTGTCTCCAAAAAACAAACAAATGAAATCACGTTCTTTTGTTTTTGTTTGTTTTGTTTTTTTGAGACTGGATTTCTCTATAGCCCTGGCTGTCCTGGAACTCACTCTGTAGACCATGCCGGCCTCAAATTCAGAAATCCACCTGCCTCTGCCTCTGCCTCTGCCTCTGCCTCCCTGGTTGCTGGGATTAAAGGCGTGCGCCACCACTGCCTGGTGAAATCACTTTTCTTAAGTTTTAAATTTTGTAGAAGTACTAACTTATAGTTAAGTGTTTATAGTAAGTGTCTTTTCAGGTGTCATTTAGCTACTGTAGTTATTTATTATTTTAAAAATCATACTGAAATATGTGTGAGAAAGAGTGTAAAGGATCAAATTCGTAGGAATGACTAGATGTTGAGAACAGGTGGTGGCTGATTCCAGAACTACTTCCTCTTGTCAGTGTTGCGTCTTGACAGGTCTTGGTGCTGTAGGAAGTCTTGACCTCTCTTTGAGTAGCATATGTTAGTGAGATCCCTCCTCAACCCAGGACTCCATGGTCGACCGCATGCTTTGTGAGCTCTGTTTGAAGTGGGGAAGGCAGTTAAGAAGGAAGTGGGGCCCTCACTCATCTAACCCAGGTTTGCAGCCGATGCTGTGACAAGTCCACCAGCTGTTCACATTTGCAGACTGTTAACTGGAGACAGACATGGTGGTAGTGGGTTCTTCCCTGTTGGAAATCTGGAAGATTATTCTGGTCCCGATTCTTGTCTGATAAGCTGACTTCACTCATTCAAAATTGACTCAACAGTTAGATTAGATTGGATTTATTCATTTCAGTCTGTTTTAACTGCTAGTTGAGCACCTCCTTGTTTTGAGGTTCTAACGTAGCCCAAGATCACCTCTTTCCCTCCTCCTCTTTTCTTGTTTTTTTTTTTTGTTTGTTTGTTGTTGTTGTTGTTTGTTTTTTGTTTTTTGTTGTTGTTTTTTTTTTTTTTTTAAAGAAGACCCTGTCTCATAGCGGATGTCCTGGTCTTTTGGTGCTTACAGTTTTTTTTCCTACATGTGTGTTTTGCTGCTTCAGTGCCTATATTTTTCTTTAATTCTTTTAAAAAGTACTTAAAGATTATCATTGGAGAATTATATAATATACCTACACACAACATTCTAAATAATTTGTCAAATCTGTAGTCTGTCTGAAACATTTTTATATTTGAGATGAAATAATACTTTCATTGCATTTGGATGACTAGTATCTTTTTATTTAAAAAATATTTTTATTATTATATATTTACATATACATGTGTGTATACTATAGTAAACATGCCTAGAGCTGCAGTTGCAAGCAGTTGTAAGCTGCCTGATGAGGGTGCTGGGAGTTGAACCTGGGTCCTCTGCAAGAACAACACACCTTCTCAACCACTGAGCCATCTCTCCAGCCCGGCGGCCAGTATCTTAGAGGAACAAATGCACAACTCGATCCTGACCCATAGCTTAAGTTGAATTTTAGTTCATAATTTTTATATTAATTTAATACACATTAGAAACTGATTTTATATTTTTATAAGGAGTTTCCTCAGCCTATCATCCAGATATAAATTATATATTGAAATTTCTAACTTCTTAGGACCTTAGCATCTCCAAGGAAGGGATAATTGTAGTACTGTACAGCTCGTAGGGTGAGAGGGGGAGTGGTGGGTGCAGTGGACTTGGCAGGTTCAGCACCTAGCAAGTGTGCATTCAGGAAATGTCCGGACACTGCAGGACTGCAGCATAAGAATTAACTTGTTAAGTAGGGAATTGCTAAAACATTTCTTTTTAAAGATTTATTTATTTATTTATTTATTTATTTTATGTGTGTGAGTCGCTCTCTTTAGACACACCAGAAGATGGCATCAGATCCCATTACAAATGTTGTGAACTACTATGTGGTTGCTGGGAATAGAGCTCAGGACCTCTGAAGTAGCAGTCAGTGCTCTTAACCGCTGAGCCATCTCTCCAGCCCCTGCTAAACATTTCTAAAAGAAATCTTTAGTTTTTATTATTGGAAAACATTTAGTGGCCTGGGCATTCCATTTTTCCATGAGATTTCATGTTTTATATTTACTTTGTGTGTGAGTGCATGTGCTGCGTGTACGTGTTGCGGTGTTCGTGTGGAAGGAAGTCGGAGCACACCCTTCAGGAGTCTGATTCTCTGCCGTGTGGGCGGCTGAGTGGAGGCTGTTGGGGGGCTTGCCGCCCATCTCGTGCCTTCACCCCGTGAGCCGTTTTGCCTGCCCTTTCCCAGGATATTTTGAAGGGATGCATACACGAAAGAATGTGAAGAAAAGCACACTCCTTCCTTACTGTCTGCTAGGCAGAGCTTGCTGCTAAATCAGATGAGGGCATTTGGGGGAGAGAGAGAGAGAGAGAGAGAGAGAGGGAGGGAGGGAGGGAGGGAGGGAGGGAGGGAGGGAAAAAGTGGGAGAGAGGGAGGGAGGGATGGAGAGAAAAAGTGGGAGAGAGGGAGGGAGGGATGGAGAGCGCGTGCTAGAGTATGAGTGGACACCCTACCGCGGTGGCTGCTTGCATGCTAGTCTGCTAGTCTTGACCTCTGGCCCTTGGCGACCTCTGCAGACTCATTTCTTCTCTGTAGCCTAGAGAAGGGGAGAATGCAGTGAGCCAGCGTTCCTCCACTTCTTCCCAAGGAGTGAAAATTAACTCTTCCCAACAGACTTCCTTCCGCTGCGCATTTTCTTGGCCTATAGGCATCAAAAGCACAGATATTTCAACCCTTTTGAGGCTCAGCCCCGCTCTCATGTCTTCATTAAGTCTGTACTGTCTAGTATTCGCTTTGCCTCAGTAATTGAACCTTTAGACAGCTCTGTGTAGATGATGATGTGTGTGGCCTTAATTGTGGGAACTTCTGAAAGGTTGCTATGGAGTGGATGAAATGCATAAAAGCTGTATTCAGTCTCTGAATGATTTCTCTTTTTGCACAGGCATTTGAGTTATACTTTGTTGTTTATGAAACCCAGTGCTGAGAAAAGTCTGTTTTGTTTATTTCAGTTCCCCCTCTGGAAGGTTTTGTAATGAATCGGGTGCAAGGTGATTATTTTGAAACCCTACTCTATAAGATATTTGTGTCAATAGATGAGCACACTAATGTTGCAGAGGTGAGTGTGGAAGTAAACATTGTTTCGGAAGTAATGATAATTCTGAGAATGGAACAGTAACTTTCAGTTTTGTCTTCTAGCTTGCAAATGTCCTTGAGATAGACTTATCGCTGGTGAAGGTATGTTTTGTTTTGTTTTTTATCCTACTGTAATGTGAGAACTGGGTGGATTTTGCTAGTTGATTTTTATCTTGATGCATTACTGATCCTTATTGGCTGCTCGAGGGAGTCTGCATGGTGAGGGGTGACGTGGTTGCAGAGAGAACGGCAAGGTGGGAAGGCCCGAGTCTGATCCCACCAGGTGCCTGGCAGGCCCTTGTTACCGCTGGGCCTCTGGCCTCCTCAGAAGAGTATGTAGGGACTGCAGTCCTGGCTCGGCTGCTCTGAAGGTACAGCATCAGAGCTGAGTCTTGTATGGTATTTTTTTTTTTCTTTAAATAATCTGATGTCTGTTTTAATGCTAATTTTCCTTCCATTCCTTTCAGAATGCTGTTTCAATGTATTGCCGATTGGGCTTTGCCCATAAGAAGGGACAAGTAATAAATTTGGATCAACTTCATTCATCATGGAAGAATGTTCCCTCTGTGAACAGATTAAAGTAATTCATTTATCCCGTATGACAGTTTCCTTTTGAAAAGAATTTTTACATGCAGAAAGTTTTTTTGTTTGTTTTTTTAATTCACTCTGCCAGTTGAGGTGAATCCTTTGAATAGTGGCTCAGTCATGTGGGTATGATGGTCTTCTGTATAATCTGATGGAAAGCCACACACTGTTTAGGAAAAAAGTACATACACTATTTTATAAAATTTGGAAGTTAGAAGAACTTGGATTCCCTGAGGCTTGTGCTTGAGTTTTAGTCCCAGTGCTCTCTGTATGGCCAGAGCAGTTTGAGAACTCATCTCAGTTTCAGACTTGTGCGCTGGCTTATTATGTTCTGGTGGATTGTTCACAGTTTTAAGTGCCAACTTCAGTAGCTACGTTCATGTGAGGTCATTTATGTGATTTTAAAAACTGAATGTGTTTTTCATTAACAGGAGCACGTTAGACCCACAGAAGATGCTCTTATCATGGGATGGCGGGGAGAGTCGGAGTCCCGTGCAGGAAGCTTCCTCTGCTACTGACACAGATACGAATAGTCAGGAGGACCCAGGTCAGCAGCAGCTCAGTGTGATTAGAATCTGTCTGTGGTCTGCCGTGGGTCCAGACACAGCCCTGCAGTCCTTTACAGCTCTGCTCTAGGCTTCCTGTATGGTATGCAGTCCGAGTCCTTAGCAATAGTGTGAGCACCGTGCAAAACCTGACAGGTAAAAGATACTAAGAACATGGCATTTGCTGTCAAGAAGTTAAGTCAAGGGAGGAAGGTATGGAGTATAGCCCCAAAACATAAACAACTGTTCTGTTCGGGCTGCAGAAATAAACAACCCCAACCTTTGCCTTCAGGAATAGGCTGTGCTTAGAGTGGCTGAGTTCACTGTCATTGAGGAAAGGATATTACCCAGAGAGAAAGTGCAGGCTAGCCCAAAGGGAGCCATGCAGGGTTTAACCTTAGGGTAATAGGAACCTGGGATAGCCTTTCTCCTGGTCTGCCTGTCACCTGGCCACACTCTGAGGAACATCAGCTTGCTGGGAGTGCTTGTTGATCTGATGATTACCAAGGATTTTTATTTGTGGTTTTCAAGGAAATAAACTGTGCTTGTTGGCTTTTCTGTTGCTCTGACAAAGCACAAAGACCAAAAGCAACTTGAGGAAAAGGGTTTATTTGAGCTTACAGCTCACAGCCCATTGTGAGGGGAGCCAAGGCGGGAAGAAGCAGGGCTCCAGCAGGGACCACTGAGGAGAAGCAAGCAGGAGTCTGTGCAGGGCGCCTGCAGGGACCACTGAGGAGAAACAAGCAGGAGTCTGTGCAGGGCGCCTGCAGGGACCACTGAGGAGAAACAAGCAGGAGTCTGTGCAGGGCGCCTGCAGGGACCACTGAGGAGAAACAAGCAGGAGTCTGTGCAGGGCGCCTGCAGGGACCACTGAGGAGAAACAAGCAGGAGTCTGTGCAGGGCGCCTGCAGGGACCACTGAGGAGAAGCAAGCAGGAGTCTGTGCAGGGCGCCTGCAGGGACCACTGAGGAGTGCTGCCTACTGCTTTACTCCCGGCGAATGCTCCTTTCTCATACTTCCCAGGACCATCTGCTCAGAGATGGCACCAGCCAGTGAGGGGCCCTCCCACATCCATCATTAATCAAGAAAATGCCCCACAGACGTTCTAGTGTTACAGAAACGTTTTCTCAATTGAGGCTCCTCCTCCTTCAGTGATCCTGGCTTGTGTCAGGTTGATTTCATAAACTAGCACATCACACAAATCTAAATATCTTTTAAAATTTTAAAAGAAATGGTATATACCTGTAATCTTTGTACCAGGGAGCTAGGTGCAGGAGGATTGTGCTGCATAGTGAGACCCTGATGCTGAAACACTGGAATGTCTTACAAGCACAGTATTGCTTATATTTAATTCAGTTGGTTTGGCTGTTCAGATAAACCCGAAGCAGAAACTTACCTCAGAAGATTAGTGACACAGGCTCTCATTGACTCCACTGCATATTCTGTTTTCTCTTTCAGCCGACACAGCCAGTGTGAGCAGTTTGAGTTTGTGCACTGGGCACACAAAGCGCATCGCATTCCTGTTTGACTCCACTCTCACTGCATTCTTAATGATGGGAAACCTTTCACCAGTGAGTCAAACGCTCGTGGGTGTGAGATGTGCAGTAAAGATGAGATATAAGTCATCTGCTGCTGTGTCAATATGCCTTTACATCTAGAGCAAGTCCTGAAAGCAGCTAGCTGTGTTGCATTCATCCAAACAGTGCGAGGCTCCAGTGAGGAGTGAAGCGGTGTCGCCCGTCTTTCAGTTTTACTGTATTAGAAAGCATGGTAAATGTTGTTAGCATAAAATAAAGGAAAAGCAACTTTATTAATGTGCTTCTTCTTGCAGAACTTGAAAAGCCACGCAGTCACCATGTTTGAAGTAGGCAAACTCTCAGATGAGTCTCTGGACAGCTTCCTTATAGAACTAGAGAAGGTCAGTGCTCTGACCTGCACGTCTGCGACCTTTCCTACTGCATGCGACGGCGGCTCTGCCATGGGTGCTCCTTGTTCTGGGTCTCGGAATATTCCTGCTTCTTCCTGTCTACCCCATCTTCTCCTGTGGAGCTGTTTATAGATGTCAGCACAGTGAATGAGTGAATGAGTTCTGTGATTTGTAAGGTGATATGACTAACTCCTGATATGATTTGATATACTGAGAAACAGGGTAGAGACATCTTAGTCTGTGTAGCATCTTTAATCTTTTCTACCCTTTTAATCTTTAATTTGATAGGACTGAGGTAAGGTCTGAGGCCATTTTGTGCAAGTTTTTGTTTCTGTTGTTTTAATGTGGACAGTGTATCATGTTTATGCCTGCTGTAACTGTCCTGATGTCCTTGATGACATGAGCTGTGTGCTTTCACGCCTCTCTCTCCTGTGAGTAAGCCCAGTCCCACATGCTGGTGCTTCTTTTCAGTGAGTTTCACCCTGTCCTCTGTGCTTTGTGTTCTCTGTCAGGTCTGCTCTTTGGCTAACAGTTTACGTAGATTTCTGTGGTTTAGTTGAATTTTATATGTTAAATGTTCAATTTAGAGAATTTGTAGTGATTTTGTAATTTCTTTATGTCATAAACAAATAGATTTTTACTATTCCACAGGAATTTTATGTTCATTAGTGCAGAAAAAATATGAAATAATACTGTTGTAGTAATAAATACTTAATGTCAGTTGGGGGGGGGTGTTCTATCCCTCCTTTGATCATTCAGTTCCCAGATAAAAGACATAACTTTTATATTTACAGTAAGCCTTTAATGCACTGGAGCTGGGCACATACCTACTCCCTGAGCTGCTACAATCCCCTCCTCATGTGGGCAGCTCTGCACTCCCAACTGGCTGCCCTCATGGCAGTGTTTTCATGACTTACCGGTCCCATGGCTTTTTCTCTCTCCACCTTCTCCCCACCTCCCCGCTCCCGCCTGCCTCGTGGTTCTTTTCACTGGGAACCCAAACTCCTCCTGCCTCTCGTCTTCCCAGCTACAGGCTGTAGGCATCTTTAGTCTACCTGTAGTTCTAAATTAAGAAGCAAGGTCAGTAGCATCCCTTGGTGTGCTTGTGGATTCTTTTGTCCCTGGGCAGCCCTCTGGGCCAGTGTTTAGCATTACAGTAAAGAACAACTGAACAGTCCTCCACTTAATACTTCCTGTTTGTAATCTTCATTCCGTATTCTTCCAGATGTTCTGTTAGTTGTGGTTTTTCTGTCTTACTGTACACTTCATGTTCTGATCTGATTATTGTATGCTTTTTTGGATGAAGCAGAACTGGCTTTGGAACTTTTCCCTATTTGAATCATACAGGGGACAGAGAGCTTATAAAATGTGCTACTCGTCAGTTTATTCAGTGGTTAAAATTGCCTACTTGGAGTCCTCTCCACCATCTTTGTAGATGATGGGCGCTTATTCACAGTTGGTTGAGGTGATTTGCTTCAGTATTTCCTGGGCAAGGTTTTGAATTACTGTTTTAACTTTGGTTGTTGTCGTTATTGTTTTTAATATCGTTTTACCTGTGTTACATGATTATTAGGGTAAATAGCATGAGAGTGGTATTTAAAGAAAATCTGTTTTCTCTTGGTTTAGGTTCAGAGCACTGGTGAAGGAGAAGCACAGAGATACTTTGACCATGCACTTACTCTGAGGAACACTATCCTCTTCCTGCGTCATAATAAAGATCTGGTGGCTCAGACCTCTCAGCCAGACCAGCCCAACTATGGTACGGGAATAGACCTGAGTGTGAAGACATGACGGCGACCATCTTTCCAGAATTGGAGCAGACCGTGCTCCTCACTTCAGCGGCACGCGCTTGCTCTCAGACACGTTGTAGCTGGCACACAGGCTCCAGCTGGAGGCCTGCTCTCTGAAGGCCTGCCAGCTGCTTCTCCCCTTCCTTCACTCTCTTCCCCTCTTCTCCTGTGCTAACACTTGTTAGATCTGCTTAGAGAAAGGCTGCAGAAGTAGTCAGTCATGAAGCTGTTGCACTCTACAGTTCAGTAGATAATCAATACAAAATGAGCTCAGTGGACACGTCCTTCGTATGGACATTCTTTCTGTTTATTTTTCCCTTACATGTCTTTTGAGTGTGTATTACGGTGTCTGGTGTTGCATTTTTATGAGTTTGCCATATGTGTGAACGTGTGTTTCTATGTGTCTGTATGTGTTTCTTATGCTTTTGCTTCTTTAAATTTGTTTGTTTCATCCTATTCCAGTTTGATTTATTTTATTTTGTTATTATTTTAAGATGCCTGTTTGCATACTAACGAGATAGAGAAAGAGAGGATGTAGGCTTGGGTGGCTAGAGAGTTGGGGAGGCAAACTAATCAGCATATTGTCTGAAAACAGTCTACTTTCAGTGATCAAAAAGGATGTGCTTCCACTATAACCAGTGTCTGTATTTTGATAGCTTAGTCTTTGGAAAGATTTGGAAGCTAATCTACATTTATAGATGTATATTATGTGATTATAATCACAGTTGTAAAAGCCTCAGAAAGTGCTCCAGTTGCTGTGAGCTTCAGATCTCATAGTTCCCTGGCCTAATGTACATTAAGTGTATTTTATAGTTGGCAGTGGTAACCCTGACTTTTGCCTGAAGGTTAGGAAGCCCCTCATCCTTTTGTGTTTTAGAAAATGGCTTACTTTAAGGATGATTCTTTTTCCACACAGTTTTCATGAGATTTCTGTGTTCCATCCCTGTTCATACCTGACAAGGCTGAAATAGATTCTCAGTTCTCTTTCTTTACCTCATAAATGATTGGCTGAATTTGCCTCTCATCTGATCAGTCAGATTGTTACCCTGACTGTAGGTGGGAATCTTTGCTGATTCCACGCGCCCAGAGCTCACACCGAGTGACCCCGTACAGTGGAATGGCCTCCAGTCTGTTCTGCGCCCTGGGTCATCAGGCCACCTCTCACCTGGCTTGTGTCTGCCCTGTGTGTCCACGGCTCCATCGGAGCTGTGTGTTAGGCCTCCCAGTCCTTTTCAGCAAAAGACTTTCCTAAATACTAAGATGAAGTTTTTGTTATGTTCTCTCCTAAGTGTCTTTTGTACAGTTTTTCACGGTGCAGCATAAGTCTCTCTGGTCTTTACAAGGGAGTTTGTTCCCTTCTCTCCTTTCCCACCTGTGGACCAGGTACTGTTCTGCCGTCAGTATATGGTGTCCCTCCACTAGATCACAGGCCATAGGCTCTAGAATAGGATTTTAAAAGTTTGAGAATAAAAATAATCTCTCAGCCCAGGACTCGGTAATCAGTTGTTGTTCCCGACCTTAATTGGTCTCACCAGAAATGCAGCTGTCATGTCACGTCTGCCTGGCCTCTGCTGCTCAGTGACATTAATGTCCTTCCCTCCCACTGCTCTTTCCTCTTCACGTGTGGGCTCTAGCCTAGGAGATGTATTATGTTTAATACGTGTTTCTTTTATCCTTTTTTATTCTGTAACAAATTCATGTTTGATTGGCTACTTGTTTTTAATGTCATTCTTAGTTTTAAAAAGCACTATATCCCACTTTTGTTGGTTTGCATGGAATATTTCTCATCTTAGGGCTGCATGCTGTTCCTTACAAATAGGCTGTTGCTTGTTCCTGTCTAGGAACAAGTGATGCTGTTTTCCTGAGGACTTGGTGTCTGGGCCCATATGCTGTTCATCTTCCTCTTGCTGGTGATGTTAATTTGTTCAGTTAATGTGTTTTCCAGTTTCTTCATGATACCACTCTTTCTCCTTAGCTAAGAGGAAATCTGCTCTGAGATTCAGCATCAGCAGTGCCTCTTCCTCAACTATAGTGGTAGCAGATCAGACACGTTCTCTCCTCTGCGTTGCCTCTGTATTAGAAGCAGTCCCTGAGTGACTTGTCATTTCCGTCACTCTACCTGTCATGTTCCTGTGCTCTGCTTGCCCTCTCACCTTCAGACTGCTCCTGCCTCCTGTGACTGACTCCGTTCCCCTACAAGCCCTTACTTTGTATTAAAACAGTACGGCCGACCTCAGCCTGTGCTCACTGAGAATCTCCTAGGAGTTGACTTTGTTTTTCTGGGCACTGTATGAGCGATCAGGGTCCTGGTGCTGGCTCTGCTGGCTGGGAGCATCTTACAGACTGATAGGATTTAGGTGTGTGTGTGTGTGTGTGTGTGTGTTTGTGCACTTTTCAGGAGTCAGTTGTGTCCTTGCTTTCGGGGCAAGCAAGGGGATCAGACTAAGGTAGTCTTGTGCCTTCTCTTGGACTCTTTTCATTCTTTTTTTGTCTTAATTCACAGTGATAGTTTTGTTTTATTATATTTTATTATTATCCCTTAGAAGCCTATTCTCTAACAAAGGACAGAAAGTGAGGGAATCCAGATGGGAGGTGGGTAGGGAGGAACTTTGGAGGAATAGCAGGAATAGAAACTATAATATTATGTGAGAAAAGAATCTGTTTATAATTAAGGACAAAAATAATGTCTTAAGGTCACAGGTCATCTTCAACATTTTTTTGCTTCACATGGTCAATTCTTTGTTATGTGATGCTAAGTTAGGACAAAAATAATGTCTTAAGGACACAGGTCATCTTCAACATTTTTTTGCTTCACGTGGTCAATTCTTTGTTATGTTCTGTGTGGTTCATTGTAACTCAGGTCTCCCTCTGGATCTCTTACGCTGTGAAAGCCTTCTTGGTTTGGACCCAGCAACTTGCAGCAGAGTTCTAAACAAAAACTACACGCTGCTTGTTTCCATGGCACCTCTTACCAACGAGATCCGGCCAGTCAGCAGCTGCACCCCGCAGGTAAGAGCTCACCTAGAGGCTCCAGATGGCAATGTGGCCATTTCATTGAGGAAACAGGTCTATTTTCTCTTGTAAGATGCTGTCACATTCACAGTGTGATTGGTATATTTAGCTTGTGTATCATTAAGTGACTTATGACACATTAGATTAAAAATGTATTCATGTGAAATATTTTAAGAGAACATTTTGAAGTCTAGAATGAAAGTTTGGATAAATTAGGAGAATAGCAGATATTACAAAAAAGTATAATTGTGATGCTAAGTTAGGTGAGAAGAAAAGATGGACTTTGTAGCAGACTTGATAGTTAATCATAGGATTTGTCAAAATGACTACTGATCTTTTGCTTTCGAAGAATAAATTAGAGATGTGTCTTTATAACCAGCAAGGACGATGTACTTATTCCATTTTCAGAGGATGGAGGTTGTATTGCTGCGCAGTGGTCCGTCCTGCCTGGATTCCTGCATGTGCAGGGCCGGGGACTGGGAGGAGGGGATGTAGGCAGCAGATCCGTTAGTGCTCCCTGTGGGCTCCAGGTGGCTCAACCCGCTCATCCCTATGCCAGAGTTGTAGGTCTTGTTAATGAGAATAGTCCTTGGTTTTCTTTTCAACAAACCTTTTGTACAATACTTTAAACCCCTTCCGTTTAACTCAGTACTTTTGCCCAGTAGAAATAATCTGTGAACTGTCTGCAGAAATGGGAACATGGATGGAGGGGGCGTCATCTTTCTTTTGAACAGCAACACAAAATAGTAATGACTGCTGCTGCATGTGGAAGTTATTAGCCGGGCGCTGCTTTCAACCCTTTAAGGAACCTTACAGTGTCTTCAGGGGTTCATCCTTCCTATTGTCGATGGAGCAAACGAGGCACAGAGTTTAAGAAATGTTGGTAAGGTGATATGGTGGAAGGATGAAACCTGGGCTCACCCTAGGGAGTCCACTTTAAAGTTCAGTCTCTTAATAGTGCAGGGATATAGCTTAGTCCCAGTGTGAAAACAAAACTGTTTTACTGGATTAATTAGCATTTACCTTCATAAGGGTAACAGCAGTTAAAATATGTATAAGCATTCACTGTTTAGAAGATTATATTGGCCATTTATGAAATTTGACTATTTAGATAAATATTATAGCTTTATCTTACCTGTTTTGTGGTTATAGCACATTGGACCAGCTATCCCAGAAGTCAGTTCTGTCTGGTTTAAATTGTATATTTACCATGTCACTGGGCAAGGACCACCATCTCTCTTGTTGTCCAAAGGTACAAGACTTCGGAAACTGCCAGATATGTTCCAGGTATGTGTGGGAGGTTTTCTCCTCTTGTGTTCCTTTCTGTTCCGTTAAGAATTGACCTCAGGCCTCATGCATGTTGGGCAAGCACTGTGAACTATTTTGGGGGGAAACAAATTGCTATGCAGAATTAGGTCACTTTCGTAAATTCCCCCTTCTCTCATTCATCTTTCCAATAGGGTTATGACCGGCTACTTATAACCTCTTGGGGCCATGACCCCGGGGTCGTTCCTACTTCAAACGTGCTTACGATGCTGAACGATGCTTTAACACACTCTGCAGTGCTAATTCAGGTATGGCTGGCTCTTTTGAAACAAATTAAACTTAGGTTTTTATCACTTATATCACATTGTCCAGATGCAACTGATTACTTCAAAGGTGTGTTATAATGACTTGGTCTCAGGGAAGTAGGGCAAAGTGGACGGAATTCAGACCCACATTTGAATAGAAGCCACATTGTTAACTACATAACATTTTGTTTGTTTTTTAAAACAGCCTTATTGATCTTTAATTTATCACAGATCAATTAAGCAGTTTAAGTTGCACAATTCAGTGGTTTTTAGTTAACTTACAGATTTGTGTAGCTGTCAGAATACCCTGCTTTAGAATATTTTTATTCCCTAAGCAGTGACCCCTATACTGTTTATCTGTTTTCTCCCCACTGTATCATTCCCCCTAAACCTCAATAACATTACTGTGTCTACATTCGTATAGCTTATTCTTCACATTTTATATATATGGCCATAATGTGCTAGGGTTTGGACATGTTGGTTATCAAGTAGTAGAAAAGTAGTTGAAAATATTCTGAAATTGAAATGAGAGACTAGAGAGATCGGGTGACTGAAGCCTTGGCAAATAGGTGGTAGTTGAATCCTTGAGAGGATGCAGTAGACAGTATGTGGTACACATGGCCATAGGAGGTGACAGGCACGGGACGTGCTGGACACACTCCAGTCAGACTGTCCAGACTCATATCTTGCTTTCACTACTGATGATTATCTTGGACAAGATAAGTGACCTCTTTGAATTTCAGTGTCTGTAGCTGTCAGTTGGTAAAGCCACCATCTTTCTCAGGTTGTTGAAAAATTGGCTAAGATGGGTAATCAGCATAAAGTGCTCCACAAGGTGCCTGACCCAGGGGCAGGCTGTGAGGATGGCTTGTGCGGCCATGGCGGGCTGAGAGCCAGAGCACTGCTTCCTCTGTTACTGTTGTGAATTGACCACTCACTGCTTTGAGTGATTGCCTAGGTCCATTTTATACATACTATTCAGTGAGTCAGGACAAATAATTGGCATTTCATTGTAGTTGTTGTTGTGGTGGTAGTGGTGGTATCATAAAATTTGCATCTGAAAAGATAGAGGCATTAGTTACTTTCCTCTTTGTTAAAGCAAAATGGCTAGCTGGAGCAGCTTATGGAAGAGAAGGTTTGTCTTGGTTCACAGCTTGAAGAAGTCCATCACAGAGGGGAGGTGTAGCAGCCGGGCGCTCCTGATTGCATTGCGTGTAGTCAGGAAGCAGGAGGTGTGTGCTTGTTCTCATGGGATGGGACCTCCCACAGTTAGGGTGGACCCTCCCACCACAGATAACCTCAACTATGGGATTCCTTCCTGACATGCTCAGAAGTTTGTCTCCTAAATCCTGTCAAGCTGCTAATGTGAATCATCCATCAAGTGACGTAGATCAGCATGACACCTGCTCTTGAGACCTTTGTTTACAAGCTGTGTTCTTGCTAGAAAAACACCTCCTTTGTGGGAAAATTTCCCTTGTTAGAATTTGAAAAATACTACAATTCAGACTTTTAATAAAACCACATTTTTTATTTATAACTAGTATTAGATTAAATTATAAATATCTGGAATAAAAGAGACATCTGTCAGAAATACATTATAAACTGTCTTAGTATGATTTCATGCTTAGTGTGATTGCATATTGAGTGTGACTTCTTGGATGTATCTGTTCTCTTCCCCTTCATCTCTGTAGGCTTTCCCTCCCCCATCTACCCCGTCTCCGACTCTCTTTTTGTGTCATTTTTGAGGCAGGGTCTTACTCAGCCCAGGCTGGCCTTGAACTTGATGTGAACTTCTTTTCTATGCTGTGATTACAGGTGTGTTCACTTGTTTTAGTTTGCTTTTCTGTTCCTGTGATAGAACACACTGACCAGAAGCAGTGTGGGGAGGCAAGAGTTGACGTGGTTTACACTTCTAGGTCATAGTCCATTATTGAGGAAAGGCAGGGCAAGAACTTGGGCAAGAACAAGAGCGGAACCTGAGGACTGGCTTGCGCACTGTCTGATGCTCAGCGAATCTAGGCAAGCTCTCTTCCACAGCCCAACCACCCACAGTGGGCTAGAACTCCCACATCACAGCAATCAAGATACTGCCCCAGTGTGACAGAGGCAGTCCTTCACTTGAGGCATCCTCTTCCTGGGTGACTTTATGTTGTGTCAAGTTGATAATAAAAACTAACCAACACACCATACCTAACTGCATCAGTATGTCTTGAGTTTGAGTAACAGGTCTCCTTTAAAGGAAAAAAAATGCATATATCCTCAATATTTACTTAAATTCTCCATTATAATCATACTGGTTATATGTGAACATTAAATTATTTATGGTTTTTGTTCTTATACCACTGTGAACTGTATTTGGGAACTAAAGAAAATTTTGGAACAAACAAATTTAAATGAATATTAATTGAATGTGATAGATGACTAATTTGTAATGTGAGGGAATGAGGGTTTTAAAGTAATACTTTTATTCCTTGAGACGCTCATACATTTTGGACATATTCAGTATTTCTTCCCCCAATTCTGCCTAGATCCACCTACCTTCCTACCCACCAAACTTCACATTCATTTCTCCTTTTCTCTTGCTCTCTTTTTCTCTTCAAGTCCAGCTTGTGTTGCCCAACTGCTCTCAGGCCTGGGTCCTGCTCTGGATTGTGGTCAGTGTACTAGGTGTCGCACCATTAGTGAACACTAACTCTGCTTAGCAGCTCTTAAATGCTTCAGCTAGGGATGACACTTCTTACCCACTTCCTTCCTTAGTGCTGGGATTTTGTCTTCCTCTAGTTGATTAGATCTTAGGCCTGCTGTGGCAATTGTTGTGACTTCATCTGTATCAGGAAACACTATCTTCTTGAAGTCATTCACCACCCCTAGCTCTTTCTGAATGCTTCTCCATATAGGTCCCTGGGCCTTGAGGGGAAGGGTGTAATCTGTGAGTCCCACTTAGGTCTGAGCACTCCAGAGTCTCTTATTTTCTCACACTGGCCAGTTGAGAGTGTGTATTGCAAGTTGCCATCTATTGCAGTCTGCACCGATCTGTCTGTAGATGTAGCATAGTCATTAGGAGTTGTTTTAATACCATGTCCATTCAGCACATCGTAGTCTGGGACCTTCTTGGCCACATTAACAATGCCAAATACAGGTTGTGTTTCATGCAGCAGGCCTTGACTCCAGTGAGAGAATGGCTTCCTACCCCCCCACTCCCCACCCCCACCCCCACCCCCACTGTGTCTGGGGCACATTGCAAGCCGGTGGGCACTGGAGCTCACAGAGCTCATCTGGGTGAGGGCTGAGCCATTGTTGTAATTTTGTTGCATAGCTCTTTCCCGCCCTGTGGAAGCTAACCAATGGAGCTGAAGCTTCAGGCTCGTGCCCACTGGCTTTCCCAGTGCACGTCATCCACGTGGGCGGTGTCTTCAGCAGCAGGGTCACTGTCAGTTTCTGGGGGGGTAAGCATTGGCAATAAGCCCATTATGCTTGGGGGTCTGTGGCATTAGCCAACAACTCAAAAAGAAGTAATTCATTTCTGGTTCTGGAGATGGGGTGAGGGTGTGTGGACAGGACACAAACAGAGCCCCACAGAGGAAGTGAGTTTTAAATTAATAGTACATTCACTTAGTTCAGAGGTAAAGCTGCTAAAAATAGTCTCTCTCATTTTAATTCTCTCTACATAGTTGCCAACCCTTGTCTTTCAAATACGTCACCTATTTTAGCTTCAGTTGTGTCCTTTTGCAGATGCAAGCTTGATGTTTGCTGTCCTTTTGTTAGTTGATTAGAGAGCCAATTATGAGCATAGAGAGGTCCTCTTTTTCTTTTTCTTTTCTTTTTCTTTTTCTTTTTCTTTTTCTTTTTCTTTTTCTTTTTTTTCTTTTTTCTTTTTTTCTTTTTTTTTCTTTTTGCAGCTGAACTGAAAATATATACCATAATTTATTAGCCATTCCTGTGTTGTGAGGCATTTTGGTTGTTTCTGGTATATGTAATTATTAGCAAGTAACTTTGAAAGCATACCCTTTTGTTGCAGGAGTTTGAGTTTTGCATCTCAGGTTATTTTCCTCCCTTTTTTCCTCAGAACTGTGGCTGAGCTCTGAGTATCCGTCCTCACTTGGCCCAGGCCGTCTGCCTTGCCTGTTATTAGTCAGCCTTAGTTTTTTTTTTTTTCTTTTCATATGTTCAATTTGAAAAATATTGTCCAAGAATTTAGTAAACATTTGTCATTCCTTGATGAAAAAGAAAAGCAAAATTGCCAAGGGCATTTGATGGAGTATCATAGAGTGTGCCATGACGGCCCGTCCTTACGCGCTGGTTTCAGTTATTGGAAGTGTTGGTTCTCACTCACCGTTCCGCTTGCGTTTCTTCTGTTTGTAGGGTCATGGTTTTCATGGGGTAGGAGAAACTGTCCATATACCCTTCCCATTTGATGAAGCAGAGCTGCAAGGAGGTACATGTGAATTCTGTCCATTTGACTTCATCCTTATCCTGTCAGTGATTGGAAATGTCAGGGAGTGAGTTCGTAACATTTTTAAATTCTATGGTTTTACCATTTTGCCATAGAAAGAGTTGCCTGAAGGTAGTTTTCATTGTGTGATTTTTCTGCAGTGAACTGTTAGACAACCAGTTCTAACCTTTTAAAGAATACTGGTATGCATTAGAAATGAAGAGAGTAAGTGCTTTTAGTAGTTTCCCTTTGACTGTTGGTCTATTTGAAGAATGAGCAAGAAGACAAACCATCAGAAGAATTTATGCTTACAGAGTTTAACATTCTTTTTCATAGTACTCAAGGCAAAGTTTGTGATGTATGTATTTTCTTATGTGTGTGTGCATGTGTGAGTGAAATAGCTTTGTTCTCTCCTTTAAATCTTTCTAAATGCTAAGGACAAAATGTCTCTTCTCCTGAAGATGGCAGATACTGTCGTTAGGATCTTAAGTTTTACAAAATCTGAAGAACTGATTAGTGAGAGCTTGTATGAAGCTATCCATGAAAAGTAGCTATCCTCTTACATTTCTTCATTGGGATTAGCCTTAATGTGTAAAAGTATTTTAAAAATAGTAAAGTATGCATTAGTTTTTGGTATTGTATTATATGATAAGACTTCATTAATATGATGTGGTTTGTTCCCAGAGTTTACCCGCGCCAGTATGGGTGTTCATAAAGCATTGCAGATTCTGAGGAGCAAAGTGGACCTGCAGCACTTCTGCGGCTACGTCACCATGCTGAATGCTTCTAGCCAGCTTGCCAGTAGAAAGCTCAGTGACGCTTCTGATGAGAGAGGTCAGTCACAGATGGGTCTCTGGTTAGGACAGCTGGT
This sequence comes from Apodemus agrarius, assembly GCA_964023405.1. NCBI lineage: Eukaryota > Metazoa > Chordata > Mammalia > Rodentia > Muridae > Apodemus > Apodemus agrarius. The sequence goes on along the minus strand of OZ030022.1, from coordinate 45,297,973 downwards.
TGGAGCTTAGCACAGCCTCTGTGTGTACACCACAGCAGAGCTCGTCGGCTGCTGAGGCACTGCATAGTTTTCCTAGAGGGGCTAAGAGGATGACTCTGGGCCAGATCCAGAACTGCTGTCTGCTCAGCATTTTACCATTGCATCTCTGATCATAGGCTTTGAATCAAATTAGCTTTAGGGACTATAATTTCAAAACCCATGTCATTTTGTAAAACATCCCAAAATAGACATACTGACTAGTTTACAGATTCCACAAATTAGACTTTGTAAGTAACTTTCTTTTTTTTTTTTTTTGGTTTTTTTTAGATTTGGTTTTTTTTCGAGACAGGGTTTCTCTGTGTAGCCCTGGCTGTCCTAGAACTCACTCTGTAGACCAGGCTGGCCTTGAACTCAGAAGTCCGCCTGCCTCTGCCTCCCAAGTGCTGGGATTACAGGCGTGCGCCACCACCGCCTGGCTCTTTGGAAGTAACTTTCATATTCATTTCTTTCCCTCCCTCTTCTTTCCTTTTAAAACAAATTATTTTTATTTTGTGTGCGCATATGTTTATGCACTATAGCCAGAAGAGGTATTGGTTTCTGTGGAATCGTGTTGGTAACAATTGTGGGTCTCTGTGGAGATGCTGGGGCTCCAACACAAGCCTCGTAGTTGGCGTTTTTCTTGCGCACATGTACCTGGTTCACTTCCCCTCTCCCTAACCCCTCCTCTGCTTTAATTCTCAGGTTAGTCTGGACCTTGATACCTAAAAGCACACACCGCAGCCATTTCCCGTGTAGCCTTCCTTCTGCCTCTACATTGTCCAGGGTGTTCACAGTCAGATCAGCTCTTACACAATGATTGTTTCTGCTCTGATAAGATGATGTGTATATAGCTTTTTTTATTATTGTGGTGTCAACTCTCTTCCACTGATTCTGAGAGTGTCAAGTGTCTGTCATTGGTTGCATTCCATAATTCTTCTTTCAGTTTGAAATCCTGACAAAATCTAAGTAGTCACCCAGTGGATTGGGTTGGCTCCCTTTCAGGTTTGGCTGTACTACAGTTCACTTTTTAAGTCATTTTATTCCATAAACATTTAAACAAAAAATAGCTGTTTTAAGTCCTAGAAGCAGGGCTGTGAGATGGCTCAGCAGTTAAGAGCACTGAATGCTCTTCCAAAGGTCCTAAGTTCAAATCCCAGCAACCACATGGTGGCTCACAACCATCTGTAATGAGATCTGACGCCCTCTTCTGGAGTGTCTAAAGAGCTACAGTGTACTTACATATAATAATAAATAAATCTTTAAAAAGTCCTAGAAGCAATTAAATACTTAAGTCCAATGTCAGTCCAAAGAGTAAAGCCCCAGTAGGGAAGATGAGTCAGTCTGCCTACGCTATGACGTTAAAAGGCTCAGAGGACCGTTAGAGAAACGTGGAGCTAGAAGCCCTTTCTTAACCCAGGCGCCACAGGTATTGCCTCTTAAAGAAGGCACAGTTTGAACTGAGCTTTGAAAAGTGAGAAGTTAGTCAAGGTGACTGCTTGCTCGTGCACTCACTCACTCATTCGCAGAGGGAGTTAGAGAGCAGGAAACAGCCAAAGGGAAGGGGTTCCTGGTAAATAGGTGGCACAGAAGGGGCTCGGGGTCTCAAGTTTCCGAAAGACAGAGGGATTCAAAAAGAATTGTGAGGAATACTCAGAATTCCACCCTTACAGGGATGGCTTTCGGAATGATGGAAGTGGGCATCTAAACTTGTGTTCTGCCTCATGAGTTTGGAGTTTTTAGGTCATGGTTGATTTTGATTTTATACACATAGCATTGGTGGGCGTCAGCCACACCTTCTCATGTTCACAAACTGGTCTCGAGACAGATGACAGATGTCAGTTGTTTAAGCCAAAGATGAGCATTAGCCTCTTTGCTGTGGTGAGAAGGAAGAGAGAGTATGTGACATAGCAATAAAATTTTACTTTTTTATTGTTTGATTGATTTTCAAATTTTTCTTTCATTATTATTGTTTCCAGAAGTCCTCTTTGTGCTAAGATTTAATTGATGGTTTCTGCTGAGTAGTAGAATTCTCATAGTGTTTTATATCCTTTAAATTATCAGGCGAGCCTGATTTGGCTTCTAGTTCAGATGTAAATGGGAGTACAGAGTCGTTTGAAATGGTCATCGAGGAAGCAAGTACAGATTTGGCGACAAAACAAAACTTTGGTAAGATGTTAATTCTTTGCAACTTTATTAGATCCTTTCTGGGGCTTAACTTTTCTGTTAATCTGTTTATATATTACCTTATTATCTACAGTGGAGTTCTCTGTCAGTGTGATTGTTCTGGGAAATGGGTTTATGTGCTTAGAATAATTCAAATATTATAAAGTTATAGCCAGAGTGTAATGATTTCAATTTCATTGTTTATATGATAAACACCAGATTTATTTTATCATCTTGCAGATGTCTCGTTATATCCTTTTTGAGCAAATGATTATTTGCAACATTTTGTGAAAAGCTATCTTTGCCCCAGACATATGTACATAATCAAAAGACATGTACTTCTGTTTTGAGATTGATGACCCTGTTTTATTCTCTCCCTTGTTGAGTTTACTAGTGGGTCCCACAGGGGTAGAGGAATCTAGGAACCTCAGATTGGAAGATCTTGCTGCTCATACAGAGTATGTAAGTATATGGTCTTCAAGCTATCTCTGTCCTTTGTAGGGGCCACAGCAGAAGCGGATTGGGTTCCTCTTGAACTGTGTTTTGGAATTCCTTTGTTCAGTTCTGAATTAAACCGGAAAGTTTGTCAGAAAATAGCTACACATGGTCTGTGCAGGAGAGAGAGGTAAGGCTTCCACCCCTCATCTCAGTTTTAAGCTGTTAACATCATCCTAGCTTGCTTCTTTGTTAATTCACACGTGAACACAGAAGTTCCCTTATATATTGGATGACTGAATAAAGAAAAAGTTTTTAAGTTTAAGAGGGGTGTGTGTGTGTGTGTGTGTGTGTGTGTGTGTGTTTGTCTGTGTGTGTGTGTATGTGTGAACTTAATTTCACTAGATTAGAAGTTACTCAAAAGAAAACATTTGTGGTTCAAGCTTTTGTAAGTTTGCTTGTCCGTCAGACATGATGAAAGTGAGGAAATGGGTATGCTTACAAAGAATGAACCTGTTTGAATACATAAATGTCACCTTTAATCTCAGCACCCCACAGACAGAGACAGGAAGTTCTCTATGAATTGGAGGCCAGCCAGGGGCACATAGTAAGACACTCAAGAAAATGTCTGGAAAATTTCTCTATACAAGAGTACTATATACACTCAAATGTTTATCATGAGTTATGTTTTGGTGACTTTCTAAACATTTCTAAATATTTTTGCAATGTATGCTTTGCTTCCCAGAGATGACAGGCAGATTTGACCCTGTGGCAGCTCCAGTCCTTGGGAGTGACTGCAGAGAGGCAGTGCAGGGAGGACTCACCGAGCCCATTATTACAGAGGGCAGTGTGGAGGAGAGATACCCACAGATTGTGTCTGTTAAACTTAGGAAAACAAAGTTGGACAGCAGAGAACTGAAATTACTTGGCTTAATGAAGCTTGGATAGGAAAGCGTATTCAACTGATAATCTCCACAACTGTTGTCTGGAATATGTATGGCTGAAAGTCTAAACACCAAGTTAGGTCTGACACTCAGGTGCTCCTCTGTATCCACTGCAGCCAGGGATCTTGGCATGCACCGCTTTTCCCTGGAGAGAGATGCTTCTGTGATTTAAGGCTAGGAACAGCATATGTCTGTGGGTGTAAGCATAATGTTTAGAGCACCTAGACACTGTGTCGGTATGCTAAACAGTAGTCACTGCTCCCTAAGGCCTATGCTCCCACCGCCATGGGTTTTCAACCAGATTTATAATAACGGATGCTCTGAAGGTTCAGGGAATGTTGAAAAAGGGAGGCTGAATATAAAATACCATCTCCTGGGCCAGACCCGCTGTTGTAATCACAAACGATGGAACGCTGTGTCGATGCCTGCACTGCTTCTGCAGAAAGACGGCCAGCCAGTCAGTGCTAGCACATGGACGGATGAGGGGTGAGGGGCCCCACTCTTCACTGTTGATAGGGAGAGGGAAACTATTGCCTTCAGTTGTAAACCAACTGGTGACACCCTACCACCACCTAGGATCCAGTGCATAGTTAAAATCCAGTAGTGACACAGATGGCCTTAGTTAAATGGATCACCAAAGTCACGAGCTTAGGAAACAAACCAATAAGGATGGGGATTGGGCAGGGGGAGGGATGGGAAGAAGATGCAAGACATGGCGGTCGAGAATAATTAGAAATACATGAAAATTTCCAACAGTAATTATTTTTTAGAAAAGTGTAACTCTGCCGGGTGGTGGTGGCACACACCTTTAATCCCAGCACTTGGGAGGCAGAGGCAGGCGGATTTCTGAGTTCGAGGCCAGCCTGGTCTACAGAGTGGGTTCCAGGACAGCCAGGGCTACACAGAGAAATCCTGTCTCAAAAAAACAAAAACAAAACAAAGTCTAACTATTATGAAACTTCAAAAATTGTCACTCTGGTTTGTACTTAATTTACATATCTGGAAAGTTATGTATGTTGGGCTATGTTTAATCTGTCAGATATGTTTAGCACCTTGTTTTATATTTGTATATATTAACAGTTTATAAATAGAATCTTTTGAAAAAAATAACTTCAATTTTGGTTATATAAACTGACTTTTCTAGTACCAACTTCTGTCTTGGTCACTATTCTATTGCTGTGAAGAGACACCATGCCCAAGGCAAATCTTATAAAGCAAAGCATTTAACTGGGGGCCTGCTTCCAGGGTCAGAGTAGTTCATCTGTGTCATGTCAGGGAGCACAGTAACAGCTGTAGTGCTGGGAAAGGAGTTGGAAGCTGCACCCTGATCTGCTGGGAAGGGCTGGGGGAGCCCCTCCCCAGGGACACGGCTCCCTTAACAAGGTCGTGCTTCCGTCCTTCTAGTTCTTTCGGATAATGCCACACCTTAGTGATTAAGCATCAACTATAAGATTCTATGGAGGCCATTAGCATGCAGACTACCACATAAACTTACATTGTAATTTAAAGTATGATATTTCATTTGAAAATGGCCTCTTTTATATTCAAGTTCCTGTTAAAAAGAGGACAAAATTTTATTGATACAAAGCATTTCAATTACATAAGAATTTTGTGTTGTATTAGGTTACATAGTCATATATAAGTTATTTAAATTGATAAAATTTAACTTGTAATAGTTTTACTTTTTACCATTATATTTGGTTAAAATTTGTTTTCTCTCCCCACCCCCCTTTTTCTTTCAGCCTTCAAAGTCTCTTACATTCCAGTAGAAAACTCTCCCTGCAAGTCCTTAACTTTGTTCATTCATTCCAGGTAACATAATCCAAAACCACGCAGATGGTGCTTGTGTAGAGCTTTGTGATATGTGAAAGCCCTTCTCGGGTGACTTCCCAACCCCCCATAGCAAGATCTGCAGCGAGCATGGTTCCCGGTGTTAACTGACATGTAGTGTTGCTGGTCAGGCCTTCCTGGCAAGGCCTGGCCTCTGTGTTTTGCGCCAGGGTTCATTGAGCAGAGCAGACCTGACCACGCGTTACATGTCATGTGTCCTGCATGCTAGTGCCGAGCCCAGGCTGTGTGCTGGTGCTGGCAGCGCTGCCTCACTGCGGGTCAGTTGTGTAGAGAGAGAATGTTCTAGACTTGTAGATTCATAAATAGACTTAGAGAATAGAAGATTTCTGTTCAGAATATCTAATTCAATATAATGAAGTCTGTTTTTAGAGTTTTTCATTCATTTATTCACTTAATTCATTAGTTCAATAAATACCTGAGTCTACCCTATACCAGTCTCTTTACCAAGTGCTAAGGAAACTGATGTGGAAGCCATTAGTGGAGCATGTGACCCTGTGTAAGACTGGGCACACATTCATGTTTGTAAGATTTCACCTGCTTTGAGGGAGCCGTGCTCCGATGGGATCTGAAGGAGGCCCTGACTTAAAAGACTAATATATAAACTGAAGCCTATGGAACAGAACAGAAGCCTATAGGAGGGAGCAGAATATTGCAGACAGACAGGACATGCGTTAGTATCAGGAACTGGGCACTGGGCACACAGGAGCAAAAGGTAGCCAAGCTGGTAGAAACATCCGAAGAAAGGAAGTGGCACCGGGTGAGGTTGAGGAGGGCAGGGTCTTCCTGAGCATGGGGAAGAGCTTGTGTATGCACCAAATGCCAAGAGACACGGCTGAAGGCTGGAGAAGGGGAGAAACTGTTTCTGATGAAGTCCTTTAAATTGTGTGTTAGTGTTGGAGACGTGTGGGGCAGGGGCAGGGGCAGGGGCAGCCAGATGCGCTGGTAATTGCCTGGGAAAGACATGTTGTCACTGAGCACTTTTCACTGGAACACAACGGAAGTGTGCGTGTACACCCAGTAAAGGGTGTTCATTGTCCACGTCCCATCATGCCAGTAGATCACAACAGTACAAAATCACAGCAGTGCAAAAGTATACTAGACGAGTACACAGGTGGGAAGTTCTGAGCCTCTCAGTGCTAACTGTGGCTATGGTGAATGCAGAGCTGTTGAGATGTACTCTGGAGACAGATTTGTAAAACTTGACGAATTAAGTGAAAGAGAAATAATGAGGGAGGAGTAGGAACAAGCCAGGACTGGATCTCATTCTTCTGTTTACCCAGAGGAGTTGGAGGGGAAGGCTGGGGAGTGAGTGGGGACTGGGTATGGTAGGTCTGTTGTTTTCAAAGCACTTGTTGCAAGTGTGTGTCCGTTTGCACCTGTCTCTCGCGGCCTCCCGTAGTGCTGTGCACCTCTCCTGGGATGTTGGGTCATCGGGTCTCTTTCTGAGCTGTAAGTCCATGTGCGATAGTTGTCTTGTTCTTGGCCTTTAGGAAGGTGCTGCTCCTCTGGATCTTCACGCGGAGCCCGGCTTCTCAAGTGTGCTTTCACAGTCGTCCTGCGCGGACACGGGAGTTCCACTTCCTGCCAAAAACTTAATGTTTAAAGATGGCGTCTTATCTGAGTGGATCGGACGCTTGCCTTCCTCCCTGCTCATGGCTAGTCTCCAGCTGCAGTAATGGATTACAGCGTTGATTGCTCACACTGTCTGCCTTTTTCCTTTCTTGACGCTGGCTTCAGTGTCAGCCACTAAGCTTCCAGCTGCCTGGGTGCAGGTCACGCTTCACTGGTAGGAAATGCTCGGAATGTGCTCGTGTTTTCTGAAGCCAGAGGCCTGTTGTTACACATCTTACTGCGGCCAGGCACTTCTCAGCAGCCAGCACTGTGCTCGAGACAATCTGCATTCCTTTTCTAAAACTAAGGACAGACTCTTAGGCTGTAGACGACTGTTATGGTTATAAGCAGTCACTATGGATATTGCAGTGGTAGTTTTATATGTAAGTTTCTCAGACATAAACCTGGTTTAATTTTATATTTTGTTACCTACACTGAGGGGATCACAGGAGGAGATGGACTCTCCCTCCAGAAAGCCTCTGGTTCTCTGAGGTAGTCACACTAGAAATGGGGAGCATCCAGCAGTGAGGGGTATGGGCGGGGCATCAGGGTTGCTGTGGACGTAGTAAATTATGTATGCCAAGTAAACAGATTGAGGCTGTGTCAGTGAGCATAGCTATGTAACCTAGCCTGGATTTAGAAGATTCACTGACATCTTAAGAGAGCTTTGGAAAACATTCTATTTTTAAATGATGTTTGTATGTGGACTTCTGTTGTCACTCACCTTGGGCTTTATATTTTCATAGAGTCTTTATGGAAAAATAGAATTTATTTTCCACTTGTAGTTGAGACTGTTGCATGTCTCATTTTGTCTTGTAGCTTTACCTATGAACTGTTAAGGTAATTGACCTTGATGATTTAAACTAAGGACTGTCATTGAGGTTGGAATTGCATGGCGGCAGCCTCAGGGCTGTGTCTTTGGTAAAAATGATTCCTCAGACACGGCATCTGGACCTAAACCGGCACACAGCTCTGGAGAGTGGAGAAGCGCTCACTGGCCCGCGTGCCGCTTTGGGCATTGGGTCTTTTAGTGTCTCAAATGCAGAAGGCGTGGGACCACGCTCAGACTTCCCAGGCCTCCTTCCTGGAGGTGTGTGTGTGGTTGGTTGAGCTCCCCTAGCCGAACTGGTCAAGCCACATACCTGAAACACTCAAGTGTTACAGGACTGAGAACATTGGAGCCTATGTTTGCTGATGGCTTTTGTTATTTACACAACTGATGTGTGTAATTAACAGATTTCTGCAAGTCAATGCCTTTCTTGAAATCGTTAAAGTGGCCGTGCATTTAATACCATGGCCTCTCTGTAGAATTGACTGTTTTGGACCAGGTTACCAGTGGCACAGTTAGTGCTGTGTTTGGGGTAAATGAAGTCATATTTAGTTCTCTACTTTGTCTTGTTTAAGGTAGAACTGTATGTATGTCACGTTTGTCTGTAAAAGGAAAAGTACATGGTAATATTGAAATAATTTTTATGACTGTGAACTCATTTATTTTTCCAATTACTGATACTGTACATTCCTAGTGCTGTTAGTTATATGTATATGTAACTTTCACAGTTTCAACTGAAAGTTGTCCATATTTCTTTTGATCAGGGCTCTTTAATCTCAAGTGCTAGTCGAATACCAACTCTAATGACATGTACACTAATAAAGAATTGAACAGTTATAGTTACAACAGTCCAGTTATTGCTGAGTTTATAGCCTAAAATATGGGAATGATTTGCTGCTATAATTCCTTTACAAAATACTGAAGAAGAAAGAGATGGAACCTAACCGTGATCATGAACTTCAGGGACAGTACTTAAAAAAAAAAAAGAAAACGCCTAACATCTCTCTGGATTTTTGTTTAGTAGGAAGAATGAGACCATCAGAATCCCAGCCAAAGTCCCTGTCTTCTGAGGGACCCTTTGCATTTTAGAGAGGATGATGTGTGCTTGTGCTGTGCTTTATGACTGCCTGGTTCCTTCCACTCACGTCAGTGCAAGCAGAGAGGCCTCTGCTAAGTTGATAAAAAAATAAAAAGCTATGGACTTTGTTCTTTGCCAAAGAAGATTGATGAAAGTTGTGTCCAGTTACTCTGTGACTGCACCACCCTCTCCTTCCCTCTCTGCCGTGTAGAGACAGACACTAGAGACCAAGGGGAAGAAAGAGCTACTAAGTATCAAAAAGGGCGGACAGTGTAGTAGAGGTCCACCTTCACCTCACAGATGGATCTAAAGAAACGCAACTTTATCTCACTTAAGAAGTTAGGGTCATTGATTCCGTAAGGCCGTTCTTAACCTGTGGGTTGCAACCCCTTTGGGGGCTTAAATTAACCTTTCACAGGGGTCAGATGTCCTGCATATCAGATATTTGTTATGATTCATAACAGCAAAACAACAGTTACAGAGTAGTAAAAAGCAATCTTAGGGGATCACTACGACATGAGGAACTGTATTAAAGGGTCTCGGCATTAGGAAGGCTGAGACCACTGCCTTAGAGCCTTTCTTGTGTAACTTCCGTAACCAGATGGTTTTGTATTTGTTTGAGGGGAGTGATTTCCCTTCCTGGGTCGTTTGTTTTCTCTGCTATTCTCATTTACGTTTTATGTTCAGTGTTTCAAATATACTTTGTATTAAAGGATTTTAAAGTACCAAAACTATAACAGTACAGTGGATTGTTTTCTGTTATGATATTAATATTATCCAAGGAAATTGTATAAAGTGTTGTCAGTTTGATTATTGACACAAATAACATGTTTACAAATAAACTGGTGTTGATCAAGTTGCTGTGGAGAGTGTCTAATTTCCTGGGACTTCTCTTTTAATATTAAATACACCTGTGCTTTTTAAAAACCCGGCTCTCCTGTGCTTTTTCAACAAACTTTAAAATTTCGTCCTAATTCCAAATTTGCAGGAAATTTAGGCCAGGGATGTTCATTGTCTCTGCACTGACTAGTTTTATGTCAACTTGATACAAGCCTACAGTCACTTGGGAAAGGGGGACCTCATTGAAAATGCCTCTGCGAGATTGGCCTGTGGTGTGGGCAGGTCTGTGGGGCATTTTCTTAACTAGTGACTGATACGGGTACTGACACTCCTGGCCTAGTGGGCCTGACGGTTGTAACATAACACAGGCCATCACTGAGGGAAGTCAAGGGAGGAACTGATAGAAGGCAGGAACCTGGAGGCAAGAACTGAGGCAGAGGCCAGGGCTGCAGCTCACCACCTTGATCCTCGTAGCTTGCTCAGCCTGCTTTAGTATTCCAAAGATCTGGGAAGAGTTGGTGCGGGGTGGGGGGGGAGGGAGTAGAATTAAAACACATGGAATTCTCAATTAAGAAAAATGTTTAAAATTGAAGAAGAAAAGGTTGCATATAGTGAAAGGATAAGGTTGCAGGCTAGGACTCCCCCATGCCTGAGTCTTGGGTGACCCCAAAGGAGCAGAGGTTCAGCCCACTCTTTGTTGGCCTGGAAGTGTGCACAAGTCACACCCGCCTCCAGGGTCTGGCCGCAAACCTCCGGCAGGGAGTGTCCCTGGCGTCTTTTCCCATCTCGCCTCCAAGGAGCGGCTATGGCGAGGACAAGCACGGCTGGGGCTGGCAGAATCACCTTGGGGGCTGCAGGGCTCATGCCTGGGGGCACTTAGGTCCCCCAACACCTACTGCTAGTGGGGGAGGGTGGGCTTTGAATAAGTAATCCTGGCCCTGTAACAGGAAATGCGTAACCGGGAATTACACATGTGACGCTGTGCGTGATGCTGTGCGTAACCCTGGCGTGACCCTGTGTGTGGGGGCCACGTAGGCGGAAATGACTTAACCAGGTCCCATGCGGCCTCTGTGGGAGGCTGATTGGTTCTCAGAGAGCACAGGCTCAGATGGTTTGAACTGATTGGCTTAGAAGCTATGGAGTGGCTTGTATATGCGGGCTTTTCTGTAAATCTATAAAAGCAGTCATGTTTCTGCACCCAGTGTTCACTGTCCTCTACCCCATGTGGGAGATGGCCCGTGGCCCCAGAGCTCTGGAATTAAAACCTCTTGCTTTTTGCATCAAGACTGTTTCTCGTGAGTGATTGGGGTGACCGTTTCCGAGGCGTGGGGTGCTGGGGTGCCCCCGTTTTTCTTTCGGGTCTTACAATAGCATAGGCTGTCTGTCTTATTCCAGCCCCTGGTTGTTTCCCTGCAATATTCTGGCTGGATGGGGAAGTTGGTACTTCTCAAAATGAGCTTTTTTCCTGCCGGATCCCTCCTCTCTGTAGAGCCATCGGCCAGTTCCAGGTCATCCGTTCCATCCATGGTTTACAAAGTGGATTACAAAGTTTTTTTCATGGATCACTTGTTTTTTTGTGTGCTGTGGTTTTGGTGGGTCCCTGCACGATGAACAATAATTCGGTATTCCATTCAGAACTCTTCCAGCCTTGCGTTTTATTAAGGAGTGTACAGAACAGAGAGTGGGTTCGTCGTGTGGGAGCCTGGTGCCACCATTCCGCTTTGACCATGGCCACTGCTTAGCCCTTTGGGTTCAAGTAGAGAGAGTACATATGTGATTTATATGTGCATGAGTGCATAACTCCACCCCCACTCTAAATTATTAGCTAAAACCTGGATACTACACAATATTCTATAATTTAGACTCACTATTAACTGAATTAGTTCCCACAGCTAGAAGTGTCATGTGTACCCCACTAAACTACCACTGGTGACATATAACAGCAGAATTTAAAGCAATAAAAATCGCTGGGCTGTGGTGGCACACGCCTTTAATCCCAGCCTTGGGAGGCAGAGGCAGGTGGATTTCTGAGTTCAAGGCCAGTCTGGTCTGCAGAGTGAGTTCCAGGACAGCCAGGGCTACACAGAGAAACCCTGTCTCGAAAAACAAAACAAACAGCAAGCAAAATCCGTGTAAAGTATCAAGAGGTAGTCACTTTGGGGGAGGGATGGTCTTTGAGGCAGGGTGTCACTGTGTAGCTCTGGCTGTCCTGGAACTAGCTCTGCAGGCCTGGCTAGCCTTGAACTCTGAAATTGACCTTCCTCTACCTCTGGAGTAGGATTAAAGGTGTGGAACACCACAGCACAGCTGGTAGTCACATTTAAAGGGATGGGAAAACAAAATTATCATAGTTTATGTTTGTGTACAGGGAAAATTCAAAGATGAAACAAGATTAGAAATAAAATACTAGGGAATGATTTATCTACAACCATTTTTATCATGAACATGGGAAAGGAATCCTAGCTTTATTTTTTAGATTTTTGACACATAAAATGTAAAAATTATATATAAATGAAATCCCATTTAGTGAACAGATTCCCAATGTGTATGTAATTAACATCAGTTCTGCTGGCCAGTGGTGGTGCACGCCTGTAAATCCCAGCCCTTGGGAGGCAGAGGCAGGAGAATTTCTGAGTTTGAGGCCAGTCTGGTCTACAGAGTGAGTTCCAGGACAGCCAGGGCTATACAGAGAAACCCCGTCTCCAAAAAACCAAACCCAAAAACCAAAACCAAACAAAACAAAACATCAGTTCTTAGCATTCTGATAAACTTGGGCAAGGGAGGCTGTACTGGCTGGTTGTGTGTCAACTTGACTCAAGCTGGAGTTATCACAGACAAAGGGGCTTCAGGTGAGGAAGTGCCTCCATGAGATCCAGCTGTGGGGCATTTTCTCAATTAGTGATCAAGGGGGGAGGGCTCATTGTGGGTGGTACCATCCCTGGGCTGGTAGTCTTGGGTTCTATAAGAGAGCAGGGGAAGCAAGCCAGTAAGGAACATCTCTCCATGGCCTCTGCATCAGCTCCTGCTTTCTGACCTGCTTAAGTTCCAGTCCTGACTTCCTTTGGTGATGAACAGCAATGTGGAAGTGTAAGCTGAATAAACCCTTTCCTCCCCAACTTGCTTCTTGGTCATGATGCAGGAATAGAAACCCTCACTAAGACAGCAGCTGTGCAGAGATGTTTTAAAAAATATTTTAAAATTTCTTTGAGAGTTTTATGATATATATATATATATATATATATATATATATATATATATATATAATGTCTTACACAGGCAATACAACTATTATGAGTTTATGAGTGCATTGGTCCTATCGTATGCAGAAGACAGTTTTGGTCCATTCTTCCCTGGCCCTTTGAACTTTCTCTCCCCCTTCTTCCATAATGTCCTGTGAGCCATGCGAGTGTGTGTGTGTATGTGTGTGTGTGTGTGTGTGTGTGTGTGTGTGTTTCAAATGCTCCATTTATGATTGATCAGTCCAAAGACATTTATTTCTGCACTTTGGGCAGTTGTGAGTTTCTGCATGAAAGACCGTCTGCTACACATAGACTCTTCTCTGATAAACACTGAGAGATACACCAGTCTATGGTACGGAGATATCTATTTGGAAGATAAATACTATGTTCATTTAGCAAAATACCAGTAGGTTCATTCCAGGGGCATATGAGTTCCCTAGTCACGGGTTCTTGTTCAGATTTACAGCTTTAAGAGGGTTTCCTCCTGTGGCGTGGGCCTTAAACCCAATCACAAAGCGGCTTATTATTCCTATAATAGCTGCACCACTGTTGTAGCTCCATTAGGCATACCTTTGGCAGGCTGGTCTTGATCATAGCTCACAGGTTCAACAGCTTGGTAAGTCTGTTGGTGAGTTTTCTCCCTGAACAGCCTACAAAGTACTTCTGGGATGTGTTCTTCTCAGCAGTAGGATCTTACCGTCGAGTTCTGGCGGTTTACCAAGAGCAATGACCATAGCCTGTACTGTCTGGGCCGTGCGGTGGGGTGGGGTGGGGTGGGGTGGGGTGGGGTGGGGTGGGGTGGGGTGGGGTGGGGGTGGAACATGGTTCCTGCAACACTCCGGAAACGTTGAATGTCCTCTTCTAGCCTTTTGTCAAATATTTTATTTTATGTATGCATATATATATATATATATATATATATATATATATGCACCTGAGTATATTTATATGTATTATATGTGTGCAGTGTCCTTGGAGGCCAGAAGAAGGCATTGAGTCCCTTGAACTGGAGTTACAGGTGTTTGTGAGTGGCCTGGCGTGGCTGCAGCACACTGAATTTGGGTCCTCTGTAAGAGCAGCAAGTGCTTTTAATCACAGAGCCCTCGCTCCAGCCCTGGAGGTAGTCCGTTCGTCTAGTTGCCAACTGTTTTCTGTTGTCCTCCGTAGACCATGGTAGAGACACGTGGTCTACCATCATATGCTCGGATGGGGTCCTGTGACTCATCTGGCCAAGGGTGAATAGACTTAATGGTATCCACTCTGGGAAGATCCCTTTAAACCTCCCCGCTAGTGGAGTGACTAATAACATCTAAGATGGGGTGCTCTATCAGCCTGGGTGCCTGCAAATGACGAGGCCTATCTTCCCCCATCTGTAATGGACATGTCTTCCATGGGCCTAGTGTGGTGTCATGGAAAAGAGTCCCCACACTGATCTGAAGATGCTATTAAGTCTTTCCTCCCTTTTGTACACATGTATTGTGAGGTCACATGTTCTTCATATGTATCTATCAAAGTAGCGTGTCACAACAGATGGATGGCAGAAGGAAGTCCATGAGAATCCAGCTGTCAAACAAAAATTGGGAGCAATGCTATGCTTTGTATCATATTGCCTTTGTTTGGGGAAAGCTAGTTATTTTCATAAAATGTGTACACATGCACGATAAGTTTGCTATGATTTGAGCTGAACTAATAAATATTTACTTTTTCTCATTTTCAATCTCTAGTGCAGTCTATGTCAGTAATGTAATCCACTCAGAAGCTCTTTGGATCCCTCAACATTTTAAGGAACTTTTGTCGTGTGTATGCATGCATGTATGGATATGTGTGTGGCGGTCAGAGGGTAGCTTTCAAATCCCTTCTTGGCCTTTTGGCTAAGATCAAGTGTAGCTTTCAAAGTCCAGTTCTCTTTCCACCAGGTGGATCCTAGGGATTGAATTTAAGTTGTCAAGGTAGGCAGCAGGCACTTTTACCACCAAGGAAACCGTCTTGCCCGCACAACTGATTTCAAGCTTCTTTGAGCTCAAGAATAGACAGCTGTCGTTAAGTGTTTCTATGATTAAGGAGATATGTGTTTAAAAAGTGCCACCAGCCATGGTCCATACCATCACTTAAAGCATTTCAATCTTAGGAAATAGTTTTGAATTAAAGTTTTGTTCTGACATTCAGTATAGATAGCTTTTTTCCCCAGGGAGGAAAAAGAAAACATTAACTGCTCAGAGATAAACCGAGGGCTCTTCCTTGTAGATTTTCCCACACGTTCTCCAGCCACGCTTTCAACACACACCTCAGCTCTCAGCACTGTAGTTTATGTGAGCTCGGGCTCTTGCTGGTTTTCATCTCACAGAATTTAAGAAGTCAGTTCAAGAGACCTTTTAAGGTTTTTTTTTTCATATATTTAATATGTGCTCTGAAAATGCATTTTTAACATCAGTGGGAAATTTAATCGTTTTCCTGTGTAGTTGTGAGGGTCAAACTGTCTCAAAAGATCTTGATAGGGCTGGAGAGATGCCTCAGCGGTTAAGAGCACTGACTGCTCTTCCTGAGTTCAATTTCCCAGCAACCATCTGTAATGGGATCTGATGTACTTTTCTAGTGTGTGGTAAGACAGCTGCAGGGTACTCATAAAAATAAAAAGTAAATAAATCTTTAAAAAAATCTTGATAAAATGGTTAGTGACACGCCAATACTGTGTCACTGGTGAGCTTTGTTACTTTGTGGTTTTTTTTATTTTCCCAGTTCTTATCCACCCACCCACCGTTTCACCCCCTATCACTAGACAGGAGGGAAAGGATAGAGGGGGAGAGAGAGTATAGAGATCCCGGACTCTAATGTACTCCTTCTTTGAGCAAAGCACTAACAAACCACAACCAGTCCCTCCTACCAATGACCCTCAGCCTCCCATCCCTGACTCTTGGGACCCCGGCATTTATACACCCCCTGAAAATCTTCCAGGATTCCAAATGTCACACGGTTGCAGAAACTATCTCCAGCTGGCAAAACCATGCTTCTGCTAGAGGCAAATCACGGTCAGCTGCTGCTGACAGTCGGAAGCCGCTCCACATCGCCACACCTGGGATTAAAATGAAAACGTTCTTATCCTATGTCTGCCTATTGTTTTTTTTTTTGTTTTTTTTTTAATTTTTTAAACATTTTATTTCTTTTTTTTCCACATATTTATTATTATATGTAAGTACACTGTAGCTGTCTTCAGACACACCAGAAGAGGGCGTCAGATCTCATTACGGATGGTCATGAGCCACCATGCGGTTGCTGGGATTTGAACTCAGGACCTTTGGAAGAGCAGTCAGTGCTCTTAACTGCTGAGCCATCTCCCCAGCTCCCTCCCCCCTTTTTTAAGAAGCTCAAATTGTGCCGGGCGGTGGTGGCGCACACCTATAATCCCAGCACTTGGGAGGCAGAGGCAGGCGAATTTCTGAGTTCGAGGCCAGCCTGGTCTACAGAGTGAGTTCCAGGACAGCCAGGGCTACATAGAGAAACCCTGTCTCAAAAAAACAAACAAACAAAAAAACAAAAACAAAAACAAAAACAAAAAAAAAAAGCTCAAATTGTCCCTACCCAACACCAGTGGGCTAAAACGGAAGTTACTTGTTTGGAAATTAAATTCACAGGTAAAAGACTCATTTTCTCAGACCAAACCACCAGATGGAGTTTGAATTTTATTTATTTAGTCCAGGCTGGCCTTCTGCCTCAGGCTTTGGAATGTGAGAAAGGCAGATGTACTAGTTTGAACAGACTTTAAGAGACTCAAGCCACCAAAGAATAAGACCAGACAACGAAGCCTACTGACCTAGTTTCCTTTCCACGGCTGTGATCAAACAAAGTGACTAAAGCAGCCCAGGGGAGGAAGGGTTTATTTTCAGCGCCTAGCTCCAGGTCACAGCCCATCCCAGCAGGGAACGGAAGGCAGGGAGAACTTAGAACAACTAGTCACATCATACAGAGTGAAAGAACACACAGAGATGAACGTGTGAACGCTTTCTACTCCGCTCACCTCCGCTCTGACACAAGGCAGGACCCAAACGCAGGGAGTGGGGCCGCCTGAGGTGGGCTGGGTCTTCCGATATCAGAACGGCCAAGACAATCATCCGCAGATAGTCCCACAGAGCAACCAGATCTAGACAATACCGCATTGAGATTCTCAAGGGATTTTAGGTTGTATTGAGCTGACAGGTTAAACCAGCATGCTTGTTATTGTCTAAGAGTGTGAGAAAAGATAAGAGCTTGTGATGGTTTGTATTTGCGTGGCCCAGAGAACAGCACCATTAGGAGGTGTGGCCTTGTTGGAGTAGGTGTGTCACTGTGGGCGTGGGCTTTAATACCCTCCGAGCTGCCTGGAAGTCAGTCTTCTCCCAGCAGCCTTCAGATGAAGATGTAGAACTCTCAGCTCCTCCTGCACCATGCCTGGCTGGATGCTGCCCTGCTTCCACCTTGATGATAATGGACTGACCCTCTGAACCTGTAAGCCAGCCTTGTCCTTATAAGAGTTGCCTTGGTCATGGTGTCTGCTCACAGCGGTAAAACCCTGACTAAGACAGGACTCCCTGAGATTTTAGAAGCCATGTCACATGTTTTGTTACTTTTGTTTGTTTTGCCCATCAGAAACCATAAGTGCTTTTCATTTTCCAAACGGGCATCTACTTAGCTCCAGGCAGAATCACCAGACAGCAGCATCTGTTTATGCAGTGTTTACTCTCGGGTCTTTGAACATCGCCGCAGTAAAACCACATGCAGGAAGGGCATGCCCACCCAGGGACGCTTCTCTTTACTGCGTCGCCCAATGTCTTTATAGCTAGCTTGTAAAAGGCCGCTGTTCAGATCCCTGGCATGGTGCTGCTGAGCCCGGTGGTGCACAGATGTGTCCGTTGGAAGTCCCCTGTGCTGCTGTGAGCTTGGTGAGTTCTCCCAGGCTGTGGCTTCCCGTGCAGTCTCTTTCCCTGTGGGTGGCAGTGTTTCACGTCTCTATCCTTGTTTCTATTATTTTTGTTTGTTCGTATGTTTGTTTTACAAAAAGGGTAACCAGGATTCACACTCCCCACACCGCCTCTTGTTAACTCTAGTGTGTTCACTCGGAAAACCACCTCGAGACCATCAGGACTTCATACCTGAGGCTGGCTCTGAAGACCTTTCTAGGGGTCAAGGTGCAGACAGCACAGCCTTGTCAGAAGGCCACTTGAATGTGAATGGAGGTGGCCCATACGGTTGGGCCATCCTCTCTTCCCCTGCTTTCCTGCAAGCTCCCGGGAAAATGTAAGTCTGGGCCTGTGTACCTGTAACTGTGGACAGTGATGGGCTTGATCTGATTGGTTATCTCGAGTCATGTGGCCCTGCAAGGCATATCAGGACCAATGGAATCACTCAAGAATTATAGTTTTGAATAAACAAAGAAGTTTTCTCCTACCAGTGTGTGTGTGTGTGTGTGTGTGTGTGTGTGTGTGTGTGTGTGTGAGAGAGAGAGAGAGAGAGAGAGAGAGAGAGAGAGAATGCCAATTGAAAGGTGTATCAGGACCAATGGAATCGCTCAAGAATTATAGTTTTTAATAAACAAAGACATTTTTACCAGTGTGTGTGTGAGTGTGTGTGTGTGTGTGTGTGTGTGTGTGCGCGCGCGCGTGCGTGCCACAGAGCATATGTGGAGGTTAGTCCAACCTCTGCTATCAGGTCTTGCCTTTCACCGAGGCAGGGCCTCTTGTACACTGCCATGCGTATCAGGCTAACTGACCCTCAATCCTCTAGTGAGTGATTGTCCTGTTTCCACCTCCTGTCTTCCTGTAGCAGCACTGGGGTTACAGATGTGTACACCACCACATCTGGTTTCCACGTCAGTTCTGGAGATCCAAACTCAAGTTGTTAGGCGGCGGTTGTAGGGTAGGCGGTTTCCCCATGGAACAATGCCCCCCAGCACCCGAAGAGTCCTAAGCTGGTGTCTTAGCTCTTTTTCTCTGCTGCTGTAACAAAATGCCTGGCAATAGTAACTTTAGGAAGGGTTGGTTTGTCCTAGTCACATTGAGAGGGGACAGTCTTACTGTCTGCCTCCTCAGACTGTAAGCCCCATGAGGTCAAGGATTTCTGTCTGTCTGTCCGATGCTGGAACCAAGTTCCTTCTCTACCTTCTGGACTGTCATGTGACTGACTCGGTAATTAACTGAGTGAATGAATGAATGAATGGATGAATGACTTATATGTGTGTGTGTGTGCTTTCTCTTTCGAAGATCCACTTTTTTTTAAATTAATGATATTGATGCATGCGTGTATGGTTTGTGGGAAGGTATATCTCTGGTGGTGCTTATGTGCCCATGTAGGCCAGAAGGTGGCGCTATATACCACAACTGGAGTTGCAGGTATTTGCAGAATGCCTGGCTTACTAGATGGGCCCCGGGACCCTGACTGTAGTCTTCGTGATTGGGGAGTGAGCACTGAGCGCTGGGCTGTCTTTCTGGTCCCCACCAGCTTTTTCTGTGGGGTTATTGGAAGCCAAAGAAACAAACGGAAGCCTCTGGAACTCAAGCAAGAGTTATTGACACTGGAAAGCTGCTCACTGAGTAAGCAGGGGGCTGTGCACCAGTACAGTCCACTTGTTTTACAGTGGCCTTGGCAGGCAGTGAAGATCTTGCCCTTGGTTGACAGTATCCACAGTATTGTCTCAAGTTCTGTCAAAGCATCGCTGGGGAAAGAAACCCCAGAGACCATTCTCTCAGCGAGACGGACCTGCAAGTGCCGGCTCCCCGAGTCTAGCCAGCTGCCTGGTGCCTCCTGCAGGGACAACAGGTACAGCAATGGCTTTTGATTTATTTGAAGGAGAGGATACATGGCTGCTTTTCAAGAGCTGACTAAAAGAGGAAAAGGCAGCCACACCCCTTGGGTCTGGACTTGGAGAGCAGTGACCGCTTGTGATTGGCCGTTGGCACGAACACAGTTGCTGGCTGGAGGCGTGGACTTGGAAGCTAAGAGGACAGAACTCAGGATGCCCCAGGAGGTGCCTTGGGACCTGAGCCCATGCTGCGGGGGCCATCTTTTAGAACCTAAAGACCAGGGGTTTGAAGCCCAGCGAGTGAATGTGGAACCATGCAGAGCAGAAATAGGAAATGGGGTGGGGGGAGGGTAGAGGAAGAGGGAGGGAGGGAAGGAAAAGGAAGGGAAAGAGGACAGAAGGGGAAGTGGGAAACAAGGGGGAGGGGAAGCGAGGCAGGGGGAGAGGGAGGTGGTGAGAGCAGAGAAGGCAGAAGCTGTGTACCTGAGATCCTGCCAATGCTTTTGTCTTGGGTGTTTGTTTCTGAGGTCTCTGGACTATTCTCCGGCTCCCTTGTCTTAATTCTCAGACAGGCTAGCATGGTTGAATGAAGCCCCATTTGGGTTTACATTTTTGAAATGGATCCGAGTCTCTCATAACTGAGAGAGTCCTGGTAAATGGGCTTCAGATGTGGTAGGAAAACAATAAAGACTTCTCTAGGTCAGCCTAATTCAGCATCCCTTCCTTTGAGCTCAGAGGCGTCCTCATCAGATCCTTCTTAGGGATCCAGAACACTGGCGCTGATGACCACTGGAGTGTATCTGTCATCCTTGGATAAAGGGTTGTATTTATGTCAGCACATCTTGTCCTTGCAATTGTCGGCTGAAATGGCTCATCTTCCGGGTCAACTTGATTCGATTTGACATCACTAGGAGATGCACCTCTTAGGCCTGTTGGTGTTTCCAGAGAGGTCTAACCGAGGGAGGAAGACCCAGCCTGAATGTGGGCAGCACCGTCCCTTGGGCTGGGGTCTCGGGCTGAATAAAAGTGGATAAAAGAAGCAGTCGAATTCCTTTTTCTTCTTCCTAATGGTGGATGCAACAAGACCAGTTGCCTCATGTTCCTGTCACAATGCTCGCCTCACCCCCACTCCCACAGCCCACCCTCAGGAGAGGCAGCATCTCTAAACTGTGAGGGAAACCAAACACTTCTGTAAGTTGGATTAGCCAGATATTTCGTCACAACAACGAGGAAAATGCTAACCCATACAGGAAGAGGGGCTTTCATTCCGCAAAGCTGAAAATGAGCATCTAAGCACATCAGAGGATTGCCCCCAGGTGGCTCAGCTTGCTACTGGCTCAAGCTCAGGCGACCCTGTGTCCTATGACATGACGTGGCACATCATGAAGCTGCGGCTTCCAGCTGCAACTGTGGACCTATGACCACTGTGGGCTCCATGTTCCTTTCCAGGAAATGGGTTGCCCTGAGGGAGGAGTTCTGGAATTAAACGATCTCCAAGTCCTAGCTTGGAGATGGCTGAGAAAGAAGATCTAGTGTTGGGTCAACGGGAGTGGATGTGCCATCGGAACTTTGGTCTCCGAATACAATCTGCCTGTAAATATCTCTCCCTGGAGAGTTAAAAAAAAAAAAAAAAAAAAAAAAAAAAAAAAAAAAAGACTTCCCTGTAGGAATGTCATGAGGTCCATGTAAGATGCCCCTGGTGTTTGTTGTCTCTTATATCCTTAACTATTAATTTTGTTATTTCTGTGGTTAAAATTTTATCTCCCCCCCCCCCCACAATAGAACTACCCCGTAAGAATTTTGTCAAACGATTGCTTCTTGCTCGGGAAATATAATCATGTGAACTGAATGCATCCAAAGCAGCCGTCGTTCATTTTAAAGATCGAGGGAACGTCCACGTCAATGAATTTCTTCAAAGCAAAACTGACTTCAGAGGACTCGGTGCGTTTGGGGGAGTCCATCTTCCAGCGGTTTAAGCAGCACACCCCTGAGAGACCAGTGTTGAAAGCTAAGTCATGATGGAGCCAACGTTTGCGTGGTGACTGGCATGTTGAGCAGTGTCTGAGGACATGTGTGCGAGCCATGTTGCTGTGCAGAGTCGTGTGTGTGAGAGTGGCGTGGAGGACCAGGGATGGGGCTTGCTGTTCTCTCTACCTCTTTGGTTACCAAAAGGGTAAATGACATAGAGAAATGTGGAGGGAAGGAGAGGAAGAGAGATTGAGATAGGTATAGAGCTAGAGAGAGAGAGAGAGAGAGAGAGAGAGAGAGAGAGAGAGAGAGAGAGAGAGAAAGAGAGAGAGAGAAGGAAGGAGAGAAGAAGAGGGGAGGGAGGGAAGGAGGGAGGGAGGGAAGGAGGGAGGGAGCATCCTCGAGCAAGCACAGCCTGGGTGCTGGCTCTGTCAGTCCCCAGGGACACCCCATTTATCCCTTTCTTTGCTTTCAAATAGAAAATCTTTTATTATTTATTCATTGACAATTTCACACATGCAAGTAATGCTTCTCGGTTATGTGCACCCCAGGTCCTCCCTGACATTCCTCCCAAGCATCTCAGTACTCTTTCATGGTCTGATGTTCTTCCAACCTCCTTGAGGTCTGACTTGACCCACAGTTTGCTTTATCCTGTAGGATGTAGATACCAGGTGTGATGGCTTGTATATGATTGGTTCAGGGAGATACCCTATTAGGAGGTGTGGCCTTAAGACCCTCACCCTAGTTGCCTGGAAGTCAGTCTTCTACTAGCAGCCTTCAGATGAAGATGTAGAACTCTCAACTCCTCCTGCACCATACCTACCTGGATGGTGCCATGTTTCTGCCTTGATAACAATGGACTGAATCTCTGAGCCTGTAAGCCAGCCCCAATTAAATGTTGTCCTTTATAGAACTTGCATTGGTAATGGTGTCTGTTCACAGCAGTAAAACCCTAACTAAGACACCCGGGAAGACCTCATTTCCAGGGCACAGTCTCCTAGTGCCTGTGCAGTTTGTGCATTCCCTCATCTCTGTCACTCTCACTGATGTCATACTCATCAGCCTGTGTGCCCTGGTATGGCTACTGTGGACTGCAGGCCCTGCCAACCTGTGATGGATGGATGGATGGATGGATGGATGGATGGATGGATGATGGATGGATGATGGATGGATGAATGGATGGATGGATGGATGGATGGGTGGATGGATGGATGGGTGGATGATGGATGATGGATGGGTGGATGGATGGATGGGTGGATGATGGATGATGGATGGGTGGATGGATGGATGGGTGGATGATGGATGATGGATGGGTGGATGGATGGATGGATGATGGATGGATGGATGATGGATGGATGGATGATGGATGGATGATGGATGGATGATGGATGGATGGATGATGGATGAGCGGATGGGTAGATGAATGGGTTGATGGGTGGAGGTGACATGAGGGAGGACCCTTTGTTTTCTTAGCTACCGACTTTTGATGTCTGTTTGCAATATATTCCATATCCTATCCTAACTGACTCATCATGTGACATTGGGCAAAGAACTTTAATCTGACACTCGACCCTTTCCTTTTACCAAATGGCTCCCTTGATTCATGTAGTTTGGTTTTCAGAATGGCTTAGGGAGTCTGGCATGGAGTTTTTACCCCACGTCGTGTGTCTTGGGGTTCTATTGCTGTGAAGAGACACCATGACCAAGGCAGCTCTTATAAAGGGAACTATTTAACTGGGGCTGGCTTCAGTTCAGAGGTTTGGTCCATTATCATCGCGGTGGGAGGCATGCAGGTGTGCAGGCAGACGTGGTGCTGGAGGAGGAGCTGAATCATCCAAGGCAGCAGGAAGAAAGTGAGTCACTGCACCAGGATGGAGCCCTTGAGACCCCGAAGCCCACCCCATGATACACTTTTCTCCAACAAGTCCCCACCTTCTAATAGTGCCACTCTCTAGTGACAAAGGATTCAAACATAAGTCTATGGAGGCCATTTTTATTCAAACTACCAAAGTGTGGGTAGGTAGAAAGGACACAAAAGCATCGTTCCATACAACAATAGGGGTGTTTGTGTTATACATTAGTGTGTGTCCGCAGCATGAGCCATGATTGACACCAAGGATGTGGAGGGGAGCCCTTCTCACTGTTCACTTACTTCTTGGGTAGCTATTTGGTGAGGTGGACATACCAGGAGTATGGTTCTCAGTCTCACACAGCCAGGGCCCATTTGTGAGCCCTGACCTCAGATTACCCGTGCTGTCTTATGGCCAGGTTGCCCCCATTTCACCTTCCGTCACTGAGGCTTTCTGTGCCTGTTGCTATGGAGACTTTGGGGGAATTGATGTTATGAATCTATATGGATTTTTACATCTCCCAGAAGCAGAGGCAAACCTCACCAACCCAAGCAGCAGACACTGAGGACAGCATAGTCTCCAAAGCATTGCCAAGGTCACTGAGACCCCAGGAAGGAAGAGCCAGGCTTGGAGGCCACATGGTCAAGGGCTCATTCTGAGTTGTGCTACAGTCCTTCCAACGCTTCAAACTGACCTGCTGGCTCTGTTGACATCATTGCCTGGTTTCATCACCGTTCACACCTTTATCACCACCCTTTGTGGGTCACGGGGTCCTTGCTTCTCCTGTCCAAGCAAGGAGCCAGCCCATACAATGTCAGTCTCTGAAGGGCTTTCTCTTTCTTTCTTTCTTTCTTTCTTTCTTTCTTTCTTTCTTTCTTTCTTTCTTTTGCTTTTTTGTTTTTTGAGACAGGGTTTCTCTGTGTAGTCCTGGCTGTCCTGGAACTCACTCTGTAGACCAGGCTGGCCTCGAACTCAGAAATCTGCCTGCCTCTGCTTCCCAAGTGCTGGGATTAAAGGCATGTGCCACCACTGCCTGGCTTCTGAAGGGCTTTCTTAAGAAAGCAGAATTCAGATGGAGATTGTGTGGCTCACAGACAGTGTGTTTCAGCGTGAGATATGATGTCCCCATGGGAATGTGGACATAGTGTTGAGGTTCATAAAAAATGAGAATCGATTCTGCTTTTGTTTTTGCTTTAGTGGCAATCTAACAGTTCATCTCCAGCTGCCTTTGTTTTAGAACCAACTTCAGTGGGAAGCCCGCTGATAGCAACGGCAGCTCTTTTCACTGGAGAGTGCAATGGGGCAGGGAACAGAAGCCCAGTGACCTCAGAATGATGGGTCCCTAGGCAACAGCAGGTCATCTGGGCTCCAGTCTCTGCAGGAAGGTCCTGTGGAATCTGCTCACGAGAAACAGCAGGGAAGCGAGCTGTATGCAAAACCAATGGCAGGCAGGCAGTGCCCCCTCTGGAGCCAGTAGCAGTCCATGCCTTGCATAGCACCCTTGCCTGGCTCAGGAAACAAACGCTGCCGGAGAGGATTTCACGGTTTTACAGACCTGCTGGTATCCATTTAATGTGTTGGTTGAAAAACTGTCGGAGGATTGTCAGCATGAGGATTCCATGTCCGCATGTTTCAGGAGCATCACTATAAGATAGAACATCAAGTGAATTGCATACTAGCAAAAGTAAAACAAAAAACCCAACTATATTAACATCAAGAATCCCAGAGTCTTCTCCATTGAGAAGGGATGCCGACACAGCTTGAGAGTCCAAAGCTGTGAGCTCATGCAGGTGTGAGGTGGGAGTGGGAGGGACTGTTTAGAGGAGGGAAGAGCAGACAGAAAGCTTATGATGAGGAAGCACTGTGAGGAAGAGGGTCACGGCAGCAGGCACAGCGTTGGCTTCGGTGGAAAGCACCACACCTTCAATGAGACGTTATTACGGATTGTAAGCGCAAATCCTGCCTGGCACATAGTAGGTGTTTAACACTCACACGAGTGGGTGAGTGGATGCCTACAGGAAGTAGGTGAAGAAGGCCGTTGGACCTGTTGGACCTCCCAAAGCCACTAGCCAGGGGGGTCTTGATGTCATTGGGACAATTACCAAGAGAGGAAAAATCGGTGACAAAACAAGAGTAAATGAATATGATTTGGATAAAAACAATTCTAAGTAGCTGTGGGGGCTGGGGTGAAGGTAGGGGATAGGGTATGCATGTTAGTCTGTCAGTGCTGTCATAACAGAAGAGCCCAGACGTCATCGCCTGAACAGCATGGTGATGGACTGGCCCTTTTCCCAGCTTACAGGGGGCTGTGTTATTACTGCATAGACATAGAGATAGATAGATAGATAGATAGATAGATAGATAGATAGATAGATATAGATAGATAGATAAGATATATATAGAAATATAGATGATAGGTAAATAGGTTATATTATACATGATTGATAGATGATAAATGATAGATAGATAGATAGATAGATAGATAGATAAGATATATATATATAGAAATAATGATAGGTAAATAGGTTATATTATACATGATTGATAGATGATAAATAATAGATAGATAGATAAATGATAGATGATAGATAAATGGGTGATAGTTCATAGATAGGTAGTTAGATGTATTATAGATGATAGATAGGTAATACATGATAGAAAGATGATAGATGAATAGGTGATAGACCATAGATAGGTAGTTAGATGTATAGATAATAGATAGGTAATAGATGATAGAAAGATAGATGATAGATAAATGGGTGATAGATCATAGGTAGTTAGATGTATTATAATGATAGCTATATAATAGATGATAGAAAGATACATGACAGATAAAGATAAAAGCAGATATGGATGGATGGTGGACACATGATAGAAGATCTAGATAGATAGTTATATGATAGATAATGGATATATAATCGATGGATGGATGATACATAATCTATCAGTCTGTCTATAGAGATATGATATATACATGACAGATGAGAATCTTCTTTCCTCTCTTCTAGGAACACCAGGCCTATAGGAACACAGTCTCATGACTCTGGTCTAACCCTGATTATCTGTCTCCCCCAAAGCTGTGTCTCCAAATAGTTACTTTGAACACCAGGACTAGAACATGCATATTTTGGGACACACAATTCAGTGTATAACCATCCTTAATATGTCTTTCTACATTATAGGAGGTATTTTCCTTTACCAGGTATTTTGCCACACAGCTGTTTTTTTTTTTTTTTTTCCTTCAGAAAAAGAAACCCTTTGCCTTTTCATTCCAGGACAGCGGCATGTAAACACAAGATAAAATAAATCTGCTTCTGTCAATATCAACACAACCCTTTTCAATGGCCTTGAGGATGCCCCCAAGGCTGTGCAAGCACCATCACTCTAGCTGTGAGGGCTTTCCCTCAGACCCACAGCTCTTCTTCTGTTCCTTCTTCTCCCCTTTTCCCCCCGATACAATGAATCTGCTTTTTCACTCAGTTCTGTTCAGGACATTTCATACAGACAGAGTCACACAGGCCAGGGCCCTCTGTGGCTGCCTTCTTTCATTTATCCTGTCTGTAGGTTCAGCCGCGATGTCGGTGTGATGGAGTATCGATACATTCTGTTATTCACGCGTACACCTCGTCTGTGACATCTCTGTCCGTTGGTTGTTTCCAGCATTTGGCTGTTGTGAACAGGGCCATATCTTCTAGAGGAAAATTTTACTTTAAACCTTGTTACCACCCTTGATGGATTTTTGTTTGACGCTTGAATGGAATTCCTGATAAGACACCTCTGTCCATGCCTTCTACCCTACAGACTTGGTGCCCTGTCCCTGGTCACCTAGGGGACATCTGCTTTGCTGGAAGCCAACTATTCCTTGGGCGTTGTGACTTGCTTAGTATGATAGCCTACACTGTCAACCTGACAGGACACAGAATTATTAGGAAAGGGGCCTGGGGAGGTGTAGCGAGCCAGAATGTTTCACCATTACAAGATGGCGCTGGTTTCCGGCCCTAATCCTGGCAAACAACTTGGTACAGGTGTGCTAATGGGCATGCTAACTCAGCAGTTTCTTATCTGGTCGTATGTTAATGAGGGATTCCTCCTGTAGCCTATCCTGAGGCAAGAGCCAGGCACAGAGACAGACCTAGGCTGCAACTGCTCAGAGATATAAGGCGGCCCATCCTTTGTCTCGGGGCTCCCCATTTTCTCATCATAAAAGAGTTCCTGAAATAAAGTGCTGTTGAAGAAGGATCCTCAGTGTTGTGTCGTTTCTTGCTGGACAAGTGCGGTCGTAACGGGGGATTTTCTGAATTAGGTTCATCGGGGTGGGTAGACCCAACCTAATAGTGAGTGGCAACATTTTGTGGGCTGGGGTCCTCGGCTGCATGAGAGGGAGGGTGAGCGTTTTCTGACTGGGAAGCCTTATTATCAGCTCCCTCAAGTTTCTGCTGCCAAGACCTCCCTGCCATCAGAGGTAGGATGTACCCTTGAATCACGAGCCAAAAACAAACAAAAAGCAAAACGAGACCTTTCTCTGTTAAATTACATCTGTCAGTGTTTCTTATCATAACAATGAGACAAGAAACTAATACTCTCAGGTTTTACTTTTTACCATGAGGAAAAAAACAAAACAAAACAAAACAAAACAGAAGACTTAAAACAACCCACGTCTCAGAAAATGCCTGGAGTTTGTAACTTTGGGAGGACATGCAAAAACATCCCATTGGAAAATCAGATTCCTTTCTTTTTAGAAGAGTTCTGTATTTCCTATTCCCAAATGCCAGGAGTATTAGTTTTGGGTGCTTCTGTGTCAACTTCTAGCCATTAAAAAGGGCAGCACGGTCTTTGGTTTTTTGTTTGTTTGTTTGTTTGTTTTTGTTTTAGAACCACAGTATATCCTCGTAAATTGAGAAAACTGAGCAGAATTAGCAAACAACACCAGATATCTTTTGGGATTATAAAAGTAATTACAGATAACTTGAAAGACACAGAAGCTTAAAGCTGCCAAGAGGTCACTCCCCCCTTCAGTCCAGAACCCAGAGCCCATCCCTGTGTTTTGTGTTAATGAAGTCCTGTGTCTGTTGTTCGCAGCAGACTCTAGGGGGCCTCTGAGCCCTATCCTAGACCTGGACAGCAATATCCTGCAAGGCCTGGTTTTCCCACTTCAACAAAGGCTTTGCAGAAACCCTTAATCAGCTGGCTATGCAGAACTTTTCCGGAGAAGAGAATAGCACCATGAAAGCTGGGTACTTTGAGGTTGCAGCCAAAGGAGGCTTACCCTTTGGCGCCACTGAAAAATGTCTCCATCTTTAGTTCTTGCAGTGACAGAATGCATGAAATAACCTTGCACGCTGTCCCGTTCAATGTCCTGCAGGCTTTTTTTTTTTTTTTTTCAGTAAACAGTAGCTTGTCTGCTCGACAGTGTAACACCCATCAGCTGTTTCCGTTTATAAATGAAGCTTAAAATGAAAACAAGAAAGATTTCTTTTTTAGCTATGTAAATCACAATGTTCTGAACCTAAAATTACAGCCATTTTTCTAGCTACAATTAACAACATCAGGCACCAAACCCACCCGTCAGTCAGTCGGGTTGCCAATCAGTCTTGAGTAGTAGACATTGTTTTCCAAGTGGGGAGGGCTAACAGTGGCAGGAAAGGGACAGTTAACCCTCCAGTGTGTGGCAGCCTCGGTGCATTCATTTGGTCCCTAACACCCTCCTCCTTCCCCTCCCCCCCTTGCAGCCCCCCCCCCCTTCCCCGTCATTAGCGGGAGACTCAGAAGACTTGGCAGAGCTCGCTGAAAGTTCACTATCTCAGGTCCAACTGAGCAGCGTCCTCCGTTATACATTTGTGAGAACACACTCAGCATGACAGGCCATTCAGGAAGCACAAATGAAACCCTCTAGGAAATGAAACCCTTTTTAGAGCGCTCACACACAAAAATTGCAGACAACACTGAATGCCGGAAAGGCTCCAAACCAACCACTTCCGATGTTACTTGTGGAAATTTAGGACAGCCACTTTGGAAAGGTGAGTTTGCCAAGACTAAAGACACGGTTAACATGCAACACAGCATTGGCACCCCTGGGAATTTGTTCTGGGGGAAAGAAAGGTTATGCTCACACAAAACCTTCATACAAATATCTACTGCAGCGGTGACGGCTAGTTTTAATTTCGAATTGGATACATCATTGGGTCACTTCAGGAGAGAGCCCTAGTGAGGAACTGTCTACAGTATAGATGGCTGGCATCTATGTTGTATCAGGGGGTGTCATGGTTAGATTCTGTGGGTAAATTGAGGCAGACAGATGGGTGCTACCATCCATTGGCTGAGGTCCCAGACTGAATAAAACAGATCGTAAGCCGAACACCACACCCAAGGCTCTCTGTTTCCTGATTGTCTCGAGAGAGACTGAAATAGCTTCAGAGACAACACAGTGAACATCGGGACTCTCCAATCCCACTTTTAGAAAGTCTGCTTCTCACTTGTGTCTTCTAGGACTTGGTTGTTTTACTTTCCTACCCCAGACTATGGAAAAACCTGGTCTCCAACCACTCTAATGTTTACACATTGCAGACCCAGCCTTTATGGAGGGATCTGGACTCCACCCTCGCTCCTATATTCTCAGGAAAGGGGATTACGTCACCCCAGGCCTAGGGAAGGGTATTGCATAATCTGGTTATGTCCACCACAAACACGTCAGGTAAGAGAAGCGAGGGGTAGGTGAATCAGGCGGACAAGTGTTCACACCCCTTACCTTATCACCCAGCTGAGCCAGACAGCTCTGCTCCGTGATCTAAATGATGTGTTCACATCAGAACTTGTCACAAGGAGTCCCGGCTGTGCTTCTGCTTCTTGGTAGTCTTAGCTGTGAAATTGTCTCCCTGCAGACGGTATAGCATGTAAACAGGTGCTCGGCAAGGGTCTGTCAAGTGAAGGAGCCCCACTCCCAAGGACTCTTTTCACACACAAGCTTATGTTCTAGGAGACTCAGAGCTATTCCTACACACAATGCCTTTACACATTTCCCCTTTTTCTTTTTTTCCTTTCTTTTTTCTTTCTTTTTTTTTTAATGGGCTCATGAGTTCATTTTATTTTGGCTACACTAAAAACAATCCCTTTGGCAGGAGCCAATTAAATGCTCCCTAAACCCACTGCTTCACAAACAATTGATAAACTAGTTTTTCCGGTTCTCTTGCATCTGGATGAGGTCCCGGTGCTATTAAAGACAAGCAGGACAGATGCTTGGCTCTAGCTAAGAAAGCTAAGGGCAGGAAAGCATTCTCCATATTCTCTCTCCCTTCCCAGACTGCCAGCCAGATTTGGCCACAGCTGCACGACTGTAAGGGAAGGCAGACACAGGTGCTGTACCAGGGTCGCTGAAGACCATTGGGCATCCTTGCCTTGGGCTGTGACCTGACCCTGATTTTGAGATTGTCACAGTAATTAGCCGACCGTATATATCTCCACACAACCTGCTTCCCCTCCTAAAAGAAACTTACATCTGTCGTGCTTGCCAAGTTTTAGAATTTTAATTAAAAATTATTATATTTTAATATATTTTAATTTATTTATAATTTATTTATTTGTTTTCAAGACAAGGTTTCATTGTGTAGCTTTGGTTGTCCTGGAACCTGCTTCTGGGTTAGGGATGAGGGTATATTCACTTTTCCTTTCAGCTCTAGGATCCCATGGTACAGACCCGTGCAGACCCTGTGCATGCTGCCGTAGTATCTTCGAGTTTATGTGTGCCAGCCCTGTTGAGTCTGGAAGGCCTTGATTCCTTGGTATCTCTCATCCCCTCTAGCTCTTATAATCTTCTGCCTCCTTTTCCTGAAGAGTTCCCTAAGCCCTGAGGGGTGAGATTAGCGTGAAGTATTCCAAGGTCTCTTACCCTCTGCATATTGTCTGGCTGTGGGCTTCTGTATTTGTTCCCATCTGTATGTAACAAGAGGAATCTTCTCTGATGACATCTGAGCAGGGCACTGATTTAGGATAGCAGAGTGTTCTAGGGAATCATTTTATCGCTACATTCCTTTAGCAGAGCAGTAGTATTTTGTTTCCCCCAGGTCCTTGGGATATCTAGTCTTAGGTTCTTGGCTACTCAAGCAGTTGATATGGGTTCCATCTCATGGAGTGGGCATTGGTTGGTTACTCCCATAAGCTTTGGGCCACTACTGCATTAGTGTGTCTCGCAGGCAGGTCATTCTTATAGATCAAACTATTTGTAGCTGGGTTATGGTTTATGCTTTTCCTTTAGAAGAATGCAGAGTATCTTCCAGTACTGCGAACACCAGTCCGTAGGGCTGAAAGCTCTAGGTAGGCACCAGTTCAATATCTCCATGCTTAACGGGTTGTGTAGTAGGTGTTGTCTTCAGCAACAGAGCCTTATTGCGTATTTATGAAGAGCCTTCAATGGTCTTGACGATAGCCCGAGTCCTTTAGGGGTTCCCATGGGATTCCTTGACCTATTGGTCCCTAGATGTAACCCATTCCTGGTAGTGTGAGCTTCATTTAGCAATGAGAGATATCCAGTTAGGGCTATGTCTTTCTGTTTATTTGTTGATTTCATTTAAATCGTCATCATATATGTGCATTATAGGACACTTGTACTGTATTAGGTTTCCATATGACCCCTCAAATGGCCTTTGGTTTTAGATGTCCTTCCCTTGCCCCCCTCCTCTCTCCCCCTACCTGTTCGATCCTCCCATTCTAGTTTCCCTATTTTATACATCAATAACCACGTCCATGCTCCCCTGCTAGGAAGACTCATCCACCCTGAGTCTCTTACTCTTTACTTAACCTCTGGGTATATGGATTGTAGCTTGCTTACCAATGACTTAAGAGACAATATGCACACACAGGCAAATATACATGCCATGTTTGTCTTTCTGGGTCTGGGTTACTTTACTCAACATGATTTTTTTCTAGTTCTATCCATTTATCCACAAATTTCATGATTTTATTTTTTAATGGCCAAAATACTCTATTGTATACATTTATCACATTTTTTTAATCCATTCATCTGTTGATAGACATCTATTTTTTTTATACCCAATTAGAATAAGGAATCTTAATCAAGAAAATGCCTTTTTAAGATTGGAATTTGTGGGCTTTAATTTTCTTTCTTTTAAAAAATTAATTATCAGGGTTCAGTGATTAAGAGTACTCACTGTTCTTCCAGAGGATTCAGGTTGAATTCCCAGAAGTCACATGGCATCTCACAGCTGTCTGTAACTCCTGTTCTGGGGGATCTGATACCCTCACACAGACATACATACAGGCAAACAGCAAGGGACTTTTTTTAAAAAAAAATTCTCTTTTTAATGAAATTTTTCATATATTTTGATCACATTTCTTCACCCCCCCAATTCTTCCCAGATCCTCCCTCCTCTCCACCCATCCAACTTCTCTTTCCCTCTCTTTCTTTCTCTGTCTCTCAACACCAACAAAACTGCCCAAATCAAAGAAAACAAACAATAAGAAAAGATATCAAAACAAAACAAAAAGTGCAGAAAAACCCACGAGTGTGTTTTGTGTAAGCTAACTAATTGGTCCTGGGCATGGGGCTGCTCTGAACTAGGGTGTGTACACTTAATGACACGCCCGCGTCTCTCTTCCAGCAGTCCCAAGTAGCTTGTTGGTTAGGGGTGAGACTGTGGGCCTACATCTGTTGGACATAACTCTGTGGCCATCAGTCACATAGGGCCACACCCCAGGCCCCTAGTGTTCTGGCTGGACTCCACCCCAGGTTTGCCCCGCCCCACAGTTCCCACACACGGAGGTCTCCCTCCAGTATGCAGTCAGCTTCAGAACAGCACGGCATACTTCTTCTCAGTGCTGGAATTTTGTCTGGTTTGAACCTGTGCAGGTCTTGTACTCTCTGTGAGTCTCTGAGTAGGACTTTTTTTTTTTTTTTGATTGATTGATGGCTGATATGGGAGGGCCCAGCCCACTGTGGGTAGGTGGTCCTGGCAAGTACAAGAAAAATAAAAAACCCCTGAGCAAGCCAGGATGAAGGAGCAAGTCAGCAAGCAGCACTCCTCCGTGGCCTCAGCGTCAGCATCTGCCCTGTTTAAGCTCCTGCCCCGACTTCCCTTGGTGATGGGAGTTTGACCTGAGCCTTGTAAGCTGAAATAAATATTTTCTGCCACAAGTTGATCTGGTCAATGGTACACAGGGTGCTTCATCACAGAAGTAGTATCCCTGAGGAAGACAATGCCCATGAGAGTCACCACAGTGTCAATGGACCAAGCCTGTGCTTTCCTGTCTTCAGTTCCTCCCCACCCCCACCCTGGCTCCTTCTTTCCTTCTTTCTACAGATCTGGAAGGAGCCTTCCTGAACCCCAGGATCTTCAATAAGACTTAAGGATTTAGTTGTCACAGAGTCTCAGTACTCAGAATAGCATTTGGCACACGGTAGATAGGTAATTGTCCAGGACACTGGACATGGGCCCAGAAGCATAGTAGGTGCTGTGGAGGCAGACATGAAAGAAGACGCAAACTGTCTGAAATTACACAATTCACAAGCTCTAAAGATTCTACAGGAAGCAGCTGTATTAATAAGAAGTGTATCACAAAAGAATATACATGAAATGCAATCACTGATAAGTGGATATTGATTAGCCCAGAAGCTCTGAATACTCAAGACACAATTAGCTAATCATATGATTCCCAAGAAGAAGGGAGGAGGAGCTGGAGAGATGGCTCAGCGGTTAAGAGCACTGACTGCTCTTCCAAAGGTCCTGAGTTCAATTCCCAGCAACCACATGGTGGCTTGCAGCCATCTGCAATGAAATCTGATGCCCTCTTCTGGTGTACTTACATATAATAAATAAATAAATTTAAAAAAAAAGAAGAAGAAGAAGGGAGGAAAGGGCCCTGGTCCTGAAAAGACTTGATCCAGTATCATAGGGGAGTACCAGAACAGAGAAATGGGAGGGGAGGTGATTGGGGAATGGGCCGAGGGAAGAGGACTTATGGGACATATGGTGAGGGGGGGACTGGGAAAGGGGAAAGCATTGATAATGTAAACAAAGAATATAGAAAAATAAATAAATAAATAAATACTTAAAAAAGAAGTGTAGGCAATATTTATTAGATGGTTGCCATAGGCCTGCTTGGATGGAGCCTAATTATTATTTTAAAATGCATGTGTGTGTGTGCATGTGTAGACAGGCCAGAGCTTAATTTCAGGTGTCTTCCTCAATTGGTTTCCACCTTAGTTTTGGGGGTGTGATGATTCGCATATGATTGGCCCAGGGAGTGACCCTATTAGGAGGTGTGGCCTTGTTGGAGTAGGTGTGTCACTATGGGTGTGGCCTTAAGACCCTCACCCTAGTTGCCTGGAAGTCAGTCTTCTACTAGCAGCCTTCAGATGAAGATGTAGAACTCTCAGCTCCTCCTGCACCATATCTGCCTGGGTGTTGCCATGTTTCTGCCTTGATGACAATGGACTGAACCTCTGAGCCTGTACGCCAGCCCCAATTAAATGTTGTCTTTTATAAAACTTGTATTGGTCATGGTGTCTGTTCACAGCAGTGAAACCCTAACTAAGACAGGGGGTCTCTCCCTGAACCTGGAGCTCACTTATTGGAATGACTGGCTAGCCAGTGAGCTCAGGGGATCCCCCTGTCTCCATCTCCCTGGCACTAGGATTATAAGAAGCAACCCTGGGCCCATCTCCTACTTAAATGATGAAGATCTGAACTCGGGGCCTCATACTTGTACAGCAAGCACTTGACACACTGACTGGGCTCCCAAGCCCCCCACTTGACCAGTTTTGAGAATGAGTCAGGGAGAGCCATAGCCCTGGGGTCTTCACTGTGTCAGGCACAGCCTCTGCAGGGAGTCAGAAACCTCACACATCGGCTATGGCTATCGGACAGGCGTGGGAGAAGAATTGTATCCAAAGCACTTAAGAGTGCTCAACCAGTTTAAAGAAGAAAACAAAACCACGGAACCAGCCTGTACGTGGTGTTATGTCCCCTGGAACCTGTGACCAAGTCAGCGAGGAACAGACATTTCTGCCTTGAGCTTAAGAATCTAGAATTGTTCTTTCCACCTCGAAAGATTTACAGAAAACCATGTATCAACGGACAGTCATGGGATTAAGTGAACTCTTCAATAGTCTGTCTAGAGGAAGGAACATTTTGAGATGGCCCCAAAGGAAACCAAAGCAAAGAAAACCAAAGCATAGAAGAGCAAAGCAAATGAAACCCAGTCTACCACACCCCACCCCACCCTTTCTGTTTAAGGAAAGGATCAGCCTGTTCCTGATGGAGTACTTTGCTCCTTGGCCTTGAGTGGGAAAGGCTGTGTTTGTGCTAGGTGGGCCTCCTCAGAAATAGTGCATTGACTGTTACTGATACTGAGACAGGAGCCTGGGAAAAGGTGGCTCTTGGAAACTTCCCCGGCTGTGCGTGGCTCAGGTCTTCTCTGTCCCCGGACCTTACCCTGCTCTTTACGCACACAGCAAAGACTGCCGTCTGTCTGTCCGTCTGTCTGTCCACCACCCACCCTTCCTTGCTTATTTGCTTTGATCGCCAATGCCATGCGGTTTTCTTTGACTGTTGTACTATCGTGAGCTATGGATAAGAGATTCATAATATTATCTAGTAATGACCAGGGCAGGAGAGGGAGAGAAAGGACTCAGTGCTCTGGTGTTACAGGAGAGACCTCAGTGCTGATATTGCAGACAGGAGGTGCTGAAGTTCTAATGCAGCTTTTGATCGATCCCCATGGACTTTTCTCAGGTAAACTTGGATTTAAATAAGCCTATATATATATATATATATATATATATATATATATATACATATACATATATATATGTATATATATATATATACACACACACACACATATATATATGGGCTTATATATACATATACACATGCACATATACATATATACACATCTATATGTATACACACACACACACACACACACACACACACACCTATGCAGTTGCTTAGTTAGGCTGGGTGCACTAGAACCACCTTGGATGAGACATAAATGTTCTTCCCAGACTTCGCCCTAGAGGAACTGAATTAGGGTTTTCAGGAGTAGGCTCTCAGGAGAGTCTTTCAACATCCAGGGTTGAAAGCTGCAGACTGGGTTCTCAGTTCAGACTATTCAAAGGTTTGTGTTCTCTTTATTCACACAAAAGGGAGAATGAAAACTTAAACGTAGTGACGTTTTTCTGCGCAGTGTGCTGTTTCCTCTCCTTTCTGGCTGAAATTGCTCTCACACTCATATATAAAATCAAGAATTACCTTCTGAATTTTAAAACCATTACAATTCTCTGCATGGTGTGTGTGAAGTGTAGACAGACCAATGAAGAAAAAGCCAAGCCGATTATGTATTTATGTATCTGTGTACCTATGCATATCTATGTATCTATGTATCTATCTATGTATCTATGTATCTATCTATGTATCTATGTATCTATCTATCATGTATGTATGTATGCATGTATGTATGTATCTATCTACTATCTATCATCTATTTGTGTATCTATATATCTATCTACTATCTATCATCTATGTATCTGTGTATCTATCTATCTATCTATCTATCATTTTTATCTATCTGTGCTCTGTCATTTATCCATACCATCCTTCAGATGGAACTCAGGGTCTTATGTATGGTGAGCACTCTACCAGAGCCTAGCTAGAGCAGTCAGCTTTTTTTTTTTTTTAAATAGCTACTTCTTGCATTGTCAGAGACAGTTACATTTAAAAACAAGCATTTTGGTGGGTGAGTTACAGGATGCATGCAGGTCATTTTGAGGCCACTACTTGAAACTAGGATTGCTTTATGCTCCTCATTAACTCTCTATTGTTTTAAAATGAGCCTTCCTCATGCTTTGGGTCTGTCATCACCAGCCACGAGGGCACAAATGACACAATCTATGACTAAGAAGGAAAACAACTTAAAACTATTATGATTGGAACCATATGGCGATTAGCGGCGTTCAGCTGAGGGAGAGTGAGTCACGAGCTATCTGATCTCGGCTCACTGAGTGCTTGCTCACGTGATCCCAAACAGAAGCACTCTGATGCTTTATGTGTTAAAGAGAAAGCCTGTTTTTTGTTGTTGTTGTGTTTTTTTTTTTTTTTTTTTTTTTTTTTTTTTTTTTACAATTGCATCATTGATTACAATTAGAGGTAAAAGGACAATTAAAACCCCAAATGAAATACTTGTGTCTTTTCCTTTAAGAGCCTGTTTGGAGAACTCTTCTGGATCTTGAGTCGCTCGGTGCCACCGCAGTTCTCCAGTGTCAGGTCACAGCATCCTGCAGCTGCCAGTCTGGGATAGACTCCGTTTTCTGGTTCTCATTAATGACCTTCCCTTCACAAAAGCATTTGCCCCCCTGGGAACTAAGGTCTAAAATGTTTGACATGTGTCTCTCTGTTCCTGGCTTGACACAGTCTACAGCCCCATTCCCTGTATGGTAAATAACGTGTTCTCCTTCGTTCGACGGCTGAGCGGCACGCCATTGTACGTAGAGCCAAGTTTATTTTATTTGTGTGTCTGTTGGTGGGCACACCAGCTGACTTCATAACTTGACCTTTATGAAGGATTCTACAATAAACATTTGTGTGTGGGCGTCTCTAATGTGTGCTAATGTGATTCCTTTGGACTCTCACCAAGGATTTCTATAACTTGATCATGTCTTGCTACATAGCCCAGGTTAGCCATGAGCTATGATGCTCTTGACTATAACTCTTGAGTAGTGGGATTACAGGCATGAACAATCCTACCTAAGTGTGCCTCCCTCCCTCCCTCCTTGCCTCCTTCCCTCCCTCCCTTCTTCCCTTCTTCTCTTCCTTCCTTCCTTTCTTCATTCATCCCTCCCCACTTTGTTCTGTATAAAAAGAGGGTTTGGGCAACAGTTGTACAAACTGATGGCATGACCACTCTAAAGTATGGTTGAACAGAAGGTTTTTGTTGTAGACACGAGGGGGTGAGCAGCCAGAGGGCTCTGGAAGAGTCCAGAGCTGAGAGACAAAGTAGACTGACCATGACCAGCAGAGTGGACTTGCCTAGGAGAGAAGAGAAAGGCAGAGAGGGGGAGGGGCATGAGAGGGAGACAGAGAAAGACAGAGGCGGGGGTGGGGGGGAGAGAGAGAGAGAGAGAGCGCAGAACTAACAGGGTTATAAGGAGAACCGAGTAGCTGAGTTGCTGTGGGGAGGATCGCTCCTGAGGTGGAGCTTTAGGGTACGGGGTGGGATGTGGGGAGCTGAGACGTGCCAGGATGCCAGCATGGACTGTGATGCGTGTAACAGGTATCTAGGATGCTGAGGGACGCTAGAGGCCAGGGTGTGCTCTGGTGTGCTACTAGCCACCACAGATAGCCATTCCTTCCTTCAGCATGCCAGTGATAAGGGGAGATGGCTGCTTTGGTAGAGGGGAACCCCCCTCACATGTTCCTGAGGAAGGTCTAACTGCTAGAATTTTGGGAAATGGAGCTTCCTTTGGACCCAACGCCTTCTTCATTTCTCTTTGTTCCATAGGCGTCTTCCTGTTATAGCTCTCTTGGGACGATTAGGGCACATGGACCATAAGACAGAGCCGGTGTTCTGAGGATGGGACAGCAGAAAACGGGGAACAACCTGATCTCTGGTGATAGCATTGATCTTTCAACTCAATAAGCCTGAAGACACCTGACTCTAGACTCTAGTCCTACTTGATGAGATGATAATGTGTCCTTATTGTTTAAGCATTTTTTATTGCATCCTCAGCAGATGTAGCTACAATCATGCTAATATAAAGTATGTATTAGATTGGAGGCTGAAGCTCACATGATAAAATAAATCTCTCCCCCCCCCCCCCGCCATCAAACGAGGCTTTGCAAGTTCCCTGTCTCTCTAGTGTACTCACACAAGTGTTCACATGCAGCGCGGCCTGGAGCTGTTCTGTGGCCAGTCTGAGCTTCGGTGGTCTTATCTGCCTGTCACCAGATCCAAGGGAACCAGAAGAGACCTCGAGTTTCCTTCTTCTCATCCTCTTTGAGTTTTTGTCCTTAGGAATCTTTACTTCCTAATTGTGAATCTTTACTTCCTAATTGTAGGAGGTAATGAACAGCCCTCCCGTTTTATAAAAGCTCAGCATATTATATTGACTTTTTGTTGTTGTTGTTGTTGAATGATTTTACAAGAGGATGCACAAAGAAATTCATTCAATGAGTACCTGTAGACCAAAGAAAGGATTCTACCCAAGTCTAGCTTGGCGAACCAATGAGTGGACTGAGGTTACTTACAGGGCCTGTGGGTGGGGTTACTTACAGGGCCTGTGGGAGGGGTTACTTACTTACAGGGGCATGAGTGACTTATGGACAGCAGAGTCCTTGAAAAGTCCCACTGTAGCATGGACATCAAGTCACAAAAAGAGTCCCAACCCTAGTCAATATTCTAACTATTCCTTTCAAGTCAGCAGGGACAGGGTTACATGCAGCCTTGGGGTGATGAAAGATTGCATCCCATGTGTGTGTTTTTGTGATAGGGTTACCTCACTCAGGATGATAGTTTCTAGTTCCATCCATTTACCTAAGAATTTCATGAATTCATTGTTTTTAATAGCTAAGTAGTAATCCATTGTGTATATATACCACATTTTCTGTACCCATTCCTCCATTGAGGGACATCTGGCTTCTTTCCAGCTTCCAGCTATTATAAATAAGGCTGCTATGAACATAGTGGAGCATGTGTTTTTATTACATATTGGAGAATCTTCTGGGTATATGCCCAGGAGTGGTATAGCTGCATCCTCAGGTGGTACAATGTCCAATTTTCTGAGGAACCGCCAAACTGATTTCCAGAGTGCTTGTACCAGTTTGCAATCCCACCAACAGTGGAGGCTATTAGCCCAGAAGCTTGGAATACCTATGATGCAATTCACAGAGCAAACAAAGCTTAAGCAGAGGATGGCCTTGATGGTCATCAAAGGGAGGAGAGGCCCTTGGTCCTGAGAGGGCTAGATACCCCAGTATAGGGGAATGCCAGGACAGGGTAGAAGGAGTGGGTCAGTTGGTGAGCAGGGGGAGGGGGGATGGGATAGGGTTTGTTTTGGAGGGGAAACAAGGAAAGGGATTAACATTTGAAATGTAAATAAAGAAAATATCAAATAAAAAATGAAAAGAAAAATAAAAAGAAAGATTGCATCCTATGTCTCAGGCAAGGTTCTGAAACCTGCCTGCACCGTTCCCAGCCTTGTTAGCACAGATGGAGCTGTCACTATTGTCCACTGTGGCCGTGACTGTGGATCGGGGCATTCGGTAGGTCACCGCAATGCTGATGATGGCCGTGGGAGGACATAGCCCTACTACAGAAATTTTACAAATGGCAAATCTTCAGTTTTGTGTGCTGAAAATGTTATAAAAATTGCTTATACAATAAGGAACGTATTGTCTCATCAAGTAAAACTGTCGAGTCAGGTACTTTCAGGCTTGCTGGCTTGAATGGATCGTGACATTGTTTGATGTCTTTTCTACCCTGATGTGCTGAACTAACACAACGCAGATCAATCCAATGGGCTCTTCATGCTCTCAGGATCTGTCATGGTCTTATCCCAGCACCAGAGTTCTCCTTGGCTTACTACAGATCTTTGAGTTAGCTCGTCATGCATAGTGAGTCTTCAAATTGTGGAAGACAATCATACCAGGAGAGTGTCCCTGCCATTGGCACTGTGTTCAGGTTCTTAGGGCCACGCTCTCAAGAGACAAGGCAGGGAGGGTCCTGGCCACAGGATATAAAGGAAGGGGCCTTAGTCATTTGAACTTTATGTTCTTTATCAGGAGAACAGAAAAAGAAAAAGATGGAAAAGTCCAGCTGTGCAAGGACTGAGTCGGGTAAGGGAGCACATCCAGGCCCAGCAGGTGAACCCACAGCTTCATGCCTGGGAGTCTGGCTGAAGTTGTTAATGCTACTCAGCAGTGCACAGCCGCCTGCCAAAATGCTCCCTCTGTCAAAAGGAAATGAACCCAGAACCAGGCATAAGGGTTTCAGAGCTTAGGTCATGCTTCTTATCTCTTCCGAGACAGTGGTGATCAAAACTCCAGACCCAGTGAGCCCTGGAGAAGACATGAAGTGATCGTGGTCCAGTGAGATCCTGCCTGCATCCCGTCTGTTTAGCACACCCGCGGGACTCTCTGGAAGCCCTCACTTGGAGCTGGAAGGACTTGAGCTTTGAGCAGACAATTTCATTCCTTCCAGTGTAGAGGTCTAAATGAACTCATGCTGCCATTAACACTAGATCCATTTGGAAGGCTCAGAAAAAAATGATGAAAGAACTTGAGCTTTTCTTAACATTAAGATAAAATAAATGTGTTTTATTTGTAATCTTTTAACTTTGACTTTTTTGAGAAGCCCTAGGTCCAGTGACACTAGGCCAATTCTCAACTGCTGAGTTATTTTCTCAGCCTGAGGTATTGTAGTAAACTGTGACAATCACTGAGCCATTTGGAGGCATGAGTGGCTTGGGCCAAGAATGCTAAGTACCCGAGATACTTAGTTCACACACACACACACACACACACACACACACACACACACATACAGATACACACACACACATAGACACACAGACACACAGACACACAGACACAGACACACACAGACACACACAGACACACAGACACAAACACACACAGACACACACACAGACACACACACAGACACACATACAGACACACACATACATACACACAGACACACACACACATACAGACACACACAGACATACACACAGACACAGACACATACACAGACACACACA
The DNA here is from genome assembly GCA_964023405.1 of Apodemus agrarius. NCBI lineage: Eukaryota > Metazoa > Chordata > Mammalia > Rodentia > Muridae > Apodemus > Apodemus agrarius. The sequence continues at coordinate 45,255,609 of OZ030022.1, read as the reverse complement.
CAGACACAGACACACATACAGACACACACACAGATACACACACAGACACACACAGACACACATACAGACACAGACATACACACAGAACCACACAGAGACACACAGACAGACACACACAGACATACACACACAGACATACACACACAGATACACATAGACACACACACACACACACACACAGTAACATACCTTAAGTGTGTTGCTTCATAAACATCTACCAAGGCACCTACTCTCCCATCATCACTGAAGGCACAGAACAGAATGTCACTAGCACACAGGAGGCCCACCCCCCTTCACTATAAGTCACTGTGCCCCAGATACCCCCTAACACCATGGGGTCCTCTTGCCCATTTTTGTTTTGTATACGTGGGATTCTATAACACATGCTTTTCTGATTTTCATTGTCCTTTTGGAAACTCTCTCCTTACTCTGATCCTCTTTCTCCCCTCCCCCCTTTGTTATAATCAACGAGACAGAAGGCAAATACCTGGGTGGGTGACCTACTGAGATGCTTTTAAAGGAAACTATGCCAGTTAAAAGAATTCAGCAAACTTCTGATGCCACCTTATTAAATCCTATTTAAGATCAATACCCGGTGTGGTAAGGAGTTTTAAATGAGTGATTTGGGCTTTCCAGAACAGATCAAAGACAGGGGATGGTAATGAATAAAGCTATAAGAACATGGCTTCTTTTCTGGGGCAGTGACTCAGAGCAGCCTTGTGCCTGTCTGAGCCCAGCACAGCTTTTCATCTCTCTCTGCACACGTCTCCCTGGCCACTTTATTCATCATCACCGTGGCTCACTTCTTTATGTAATGGAAATACACTCTAAGGAACAAGTTGTTTTCCACTCCCCGCAAACGATTCTCTGCTGCCCACACACCAGGAGGTGCCTCCAGGTGACCCCAGGCGCCCCCGCCCCTAAGATGTCTCCCTGCAGACCTGCTGCTACCTCTGTGACAAAACATAAACAAAAATCTGGTGACTTGAATTGAGTTTTGTCTTTAGCCTTACGTTCCAAGGGGAGTCATTGTCTGCTTAATTTCGCGACAGAGTGGTAATAATTTTTCTTTCACTTCTACTAGAGAAGCAAAAACATATTCCGAGTTAATGGTCCAGCCAGGCAGGAATTCATCAGAGAGTTTCTAGACATTTTAAGGGAGGCCTAACTTAGAGAAAATAAAGGGCACAGACCCCTCCACACCTTCTGGGTACTTCATACATGATTTTAACCATAGTTCAGAGAGGGAGGAAACATCGTGGGATGTGACCCATTGGTGCGCCTGCATTGTGTCAGAATCCAATGTATGGATTTAGGACTGGCATTGGGTGAGACTGGGGTTGCCCAAGGTTACTCAGCAAACCAATAGGATGGGACATTTGCCTTAAAGACGCAATGAAAGAAGCATGTCTGGGTCAGGTGTGAAGGTCGAAAGCAAATAATTAGCCTGGTTTCTTTTTCACCTCCATAAAAGGTAATTTTTTTTACTATTCTATCCTAAGGTAGAATTAGATGCTTTCAGAATTCTTTTTCTTTTTTTCCTTTTTGGATTGAATATTTTCTTTATTTACATTTCAACTGTTTTCCCCTTTCTAGGTCTCCCCTTTGGAAACTCTCCATCCCAACCCCCATCCTCCCCCCCCCATGAGGGTGCTCCCCCACCTGCCCACCCACCCTCTCCCGTCATCCCTCACTGGCATTCCCCTACACTGGAGCACTGAACACCCTCAGGCCCAAGGGCCTCTCCTCCCACCGATGTCCAACAAGGCCAACCTCTGCAGTATTCTTATTATTGCCCAGATCTAATCTCCTTTGTTTCTTTGTGAACACACACAGCTCCAACCATCCTACTCTCCAGGTAATCTTCCACCTAAATCCTTCTCGCATGTTCTGCACTTACACTTCCAATCATGGCTGCTTTGAATAGGTTTGGCCTCCATAGACCCATATGTTTGAATGCTTGGCCATAGGAAGTGGCGCTTTCAGGGGGTGTGGCCTTGTCGGAGTAGGCGTGGCCTTGTTGGAGGAAGTGTGCCACTGTAGAGGGGGGTTTTGAAGTCTCCTATGCTCAAGCTCTACCAAGGGTGGCACACAGTCTCCTTCTGAGGCTTTTGGATCAAGATGTAGAACTTCAGCTCCTTTGGTAGCACCATGTCTGCCTGCATGCTGGCACATTTCCCATCATGATGATTATAGACTAAAGCCTCTGAAACTATAAGCCAACCCTAACGAAATGTTTTTTCTTTATAAGAGTTGCTATGGTCATGGTGTCTGTTCACAACAATAAAATCCTAACTAAGATACCTGGGCAGCCTATGGGTGTCCTGCCAATATTTCTATGGCAATATGTCTGGGCCCTGACCTCATCATTTCTACGTCTTTGGTACCAAATGCCTTTCATTCTGAATAATGCTAACCTGGTGAGAGATGCAGCCTGCGGTCTCCAGCTTCAACTCCGGTACACAGGTGCCTTTCCCTTCTCACTCTTTGTATTCACCAACCCTCTTATTACCAAACTGTGACAATCCCTCCTTCCAAGAGCATCTTTACTGCTGTTCTTTCTTCAGGTCACACTGCTGAAAGAGAATTCTGGGTTCTACATCTCAATCTAATTACATTAGTGGCTCTCTAAACAGACATCTCTTCTCCTGGGTCCTATCTCATCAGTATGATCTGCAGAATGTTATGATGAGAGCCATAGCAAAAGCAGCCTAGTCTAATAATGTCTATAAAGGATGCTATTAAATCACCAAGCGACACCTCAGGTTCAAACCTCAACCAATGTGCCTCACCACATCAAGTGATTGTGTCAGCTGATAGAGGAAAAGCATCGGGCAAAATCCAATACTCATTCATACTAAAACTTAGAAAACTAGGGAGCTGGGTATGGTGGAACATACCTTTAATTCCAGCACTTGGGAGGCAGAGGCTGGCGGAGCTCTGAGTTTGAGACCAACCTTGTCTACACACCAAGTTCCAAGACAGCAAGAGCTACACAGAGAAACCCTATCTCAAATACAAATCAAACCAAACCAATCAACCAACCAACCAAAAAACTCTAACCAACCAAAAACAAACAAACAAACAAACAAACAAACAAACACCTCAAAAAACATGGAATTGAGGGGGTATACTGTGAACTTGATTTAGAGTAGCTACCCAACTCTCTATGGCTAACATGGTATGCATGATGAGAGATTGCATGCTTTCCCCTAGAATTGCCACAAGATAAAAATATCCCATTCTATCACTTCCATTCAGTGTCCTGCCGAAAGTCCTTGTTGTGGAATGTCTGAGGCAGTTCAGGACGCTGCATCAAATGTGACATTGACCTGGTGGCTTCTGAGGCACTCCCTTCCTCTACGCGCCCATAGAACATATTCTTACCCTGCTTTCTCTGTTTATGATCACAACATTAACAATGAGCATTAGGTCCTTATGGTTTTAGAGGGAAGCCCAAGGTCATGGTACCGGCAGATTCAGCTCCTGGGGAGCACCTGTTTCTTGGATTAGATGTCTGCTCGTTGCATCCTCACCTGGACACCCAGCTCCTCATGGGCCTACATTTTCTTCATTTGAACACAATCTCTTTTTTGTTGTTGTTGTTTTGTTTTGTTTTTCGAGACAGGGTTTCTCTGTGTAGTCCTGGCTGTCCTGGAACTCACTCTGTAGACCAGGCTGGCCTCGAACTCAGAAATCCGCCTGCCTCTGCCTCCCAAGTGCTGGGATTAAAGGCGTCCGCCACCACCGCCCGGCTGAACACAATCTCTTATTTCCCCATGTACCACTGCGCTGTTTGGGCTCATCTGTCCCTTATTCCTTCATTTTCTTCCCCGACAACTGCCTTTACCTCCTTGTTCCAATGAAAACCTGTTGAGGCCACTGCTTCCCCTGCTGCCTACCCATCTGTGACAGTTAATCTTAACTGTCAACTTGGTGAAAACGAGCAGTACCTGGGAGAGAGCCTTGTGGGCATGCCTGTGGGAATTACCTTGATATGTTATTTGGGGTGAGAAGACTTGCCTACTGCGGGCAGCACCTTTCCCTAGGCTGGGATCCTGGGCTGTAAAAAAAGGAGACAGTGAGCTGAATACAAGCACCCATTGCCCTCTGCTTCCTGACTGTGAACATGATGTGACCAGATACCTCACACCCTTGCTGCTGTGATTTTTCCACCATGTTGGGACGTAACCTAACTGTGAGGCAAAATAAACCCTTTCTCCCTGAGTGTCCTGGCTGGTTTTGTGTGTCAACTTGACACAGAGAAAGGAGCTTCAGTTGGGGAAGTGCCTCCATGAGATCCAGCTGTGGGACATTTTCTCAATTAGGGATCAAGGGGGGAGGGTCCCTTGTGGGTGGTGCCATCCCTGGGCTGGTATTCTTGAGTTCTATAAGAGAGCAGACTGAGCAAGACAGGGGAAGCAAGCCAGTAAGGAACATCCCTCCATGGCCTCTGCATCAGCTCCTGCTTCCTGACCTGCTTGAGTCCCAGTCCTGACCTCCTTTGGTGATGAACAGAGCGTGGAAGTGTAAGCTGAATAAACCCTTTCCTCCCCAACTTGCTTCTTGGTCACGATGTTTGTGCAGGAATAGAAACCCCGACTAGGACAAGTTGGTAGCAGCATAGTGGGGTATTCCTGTTATAACCTGACCATGTTTTGGGGAGGACTGTGGAAGGACTTTGAAACTTTGGGCTAGAAGATCCATTCCGTGTTAAGAGCTCTGTGGGATGTTGTGTAGGAGCTTGGAAGATAATGTTGAGAACAGCGTAGAAGATGGAGGCCTGGCTTGTGAAATTTCAGAGGGAAGATTAAAGACTCTTATCAGGGCCATGTTTTGATTGTGAAGATGCTGTGGTTTTGGTTAGCTGAGGCTGAAGAATCAGCTGTGATTAACAAGATACCAGAACTACTAAAGCAAACCTTTGTGTTACTGGGACTATTGATGCTGGAGCTAAGAAATTAGCAGTGATTAAGAAGAGACCAGCATCACTGAGGAGAAATCTTCTGGGAAATGTTTTCTGAGAACAAAGAGGCTATGTTCCAGAGATAGCCACGGTTGTACTTTGTGCTGTGGCTGGACTTGGGACTGTGTAAGAGTCACCCAGGTGGTACTGGTTTTGAAGGCATGAAAGGGTCACGAAGAACAGCTGAGGCTTGGCACTGTGAGAGGCTGTGGAAGGCCATTGGTGAAGGTGCAACCTCAGTTGCAATTGATGGCCCAGGACTGAAGGGGTCATGCATAGGAGTTGAGGCTTGGCACCATGAAGGGAGCCTATGAGAGGCCATTGGTGAAGCTTAGATGCAGTGAAAGACAGCGGTGCTTTGGAGATGCCAGTGCCATAAGATGACCACCAAGAACAGCAGCAGCAGTGGAGTACAGGCAGCTGGAGCCTAGAAGACAATGTGTGTGCTGCAAAGGAGAGAGCTGGAGAAGTGATCAAAGCCCTTGGAGGAGCCCAGAAGATCGTGAGTGGATCCCAGACATTAAACCACTGGAGTTTGAGTTTTGCTTTTGATTGTGACTGTGCCCTGATAGTTTTACCTCTTGAAGGAAGAAAGTATTTTAGTGGAGCCCACAGTTCAGAGACTTTGAATTTTAAAAGATATTGGACATTTTAAAGGAACTGAACTTTTAATATGTAAAGACTGTGGGACTCAAAGTTTAGATCTTGGGGATGAGTAAGAAAGTAAGGGTTGAGGCTTAAGAGTGATGTGTTTGTGTGTGAAGTTGACAAGGGGTCAATTGTACTGGCTGATTTTGTGTGTCAACTTGACACAGGCTGGAGTTATCATAGAGAAAGGAGCTTCAGTTGGGGAAGTGCCTCCATGAGATCCAGCTGTGGGGCATTTTCTCAATTAGTGATCAAGGGGGGAGGGCCCCTTGTGGGTGGTGCCATCCCTGGGATGGTGGTCTTGGGTTCTATAAGAGAGCAGGCTGAGCAAGACAGGGGAAGCAAGCCAGTAAGACATACACACACACACACACACACACACACACACATGTATGTATGTATGTATGACCATGCTATAGTTAAGGGGAAGGTTTTTGTTGTAGATATGTGAGAGAGGAGAGCTAGCTGGATCTGGAAGAGTCTAAAGCAGAGAGAGAAATTAATAGACTGAACATGGCCAGCAGACCGGTCCTGACCATAGAGAAGCAGGAGGGAAGAGACAGGGACACACACACACACACACACACACACACACACACACCAGCATCCCCTATCTCTGTCTCTCTATCTCCCTATCAATAGAGAGAGGGAGAGCACAGGAGAGAAAGCCACTGGGATGGGTAAGTCTAAGGTGGCAGTGGAAGGCAGGGATGAGAAAAGCTCTAGGGTGCTGTTATGGACTCTGAAATGTGCAACAAAGCCGGGCGTGGTGGTGCACACCTTTAATCCCAGCACTTGGGAGGCAGAGGCAGGCGGATTTCTGAGTTTGAGGCCAGCCTGGTCTACAGAGTGAGTTCCAGGACAGCCAGGGCTATACAGAGAAACCCTGTCTCAAAAAACCACACACACACACACACACACACACACACACACACACACAATGTGTAACAAGTACTTTCGATACCAAGGGAGTCTGGAGGCCAGCACGCACTTTGGTGTGCTAACAGGCACCATGCATAGCCTTTCTGCCTTTTGAAATTTGGGAATACAGGACCTTAGACCTGACAACCGGGTATCTTAGAAACCGAACAAGAAGCAGCTTGGGGAAGGAAGAGTTTATTCCAGCTCACGGGCCAGCATCTTGGAGACGGGGTGGCTGAATGGGCATAAGGCTGCCGTCACAGGGGTCAGCAGTCACGAGGCAGAGTGAGCGGGATGTGGGGCTGGGCTCTGAAGCCTCAAGGTCTACCCCCGAGGACCTACCTTCTTCAGCAGCGCTCTGTTTCTTGAGTGTTTGATAATCTCAAACAAACAAACAAACAGACAAAAGTCTTTGAATTGTTATCAGGTTAAAGCAGTTGCCAGCCCTCCATGTTACAGTCACCCAGAGGCCTCTCCCTCCAAGCCAGGACTCTTACTCTTCTTTGAAGGTCTGCGCGCTGGCCACCAGGCCTGTCTCCCACGGCACCCCAGCGTTTGCTCTCTCCTCTCTGTGTGATCTTGTCCTGCCCTATGCGTTGCTATAGTCACACCCCATCTTGTCTTTGTGGGTGATTGCATTTGAATTGTAATCTCAATTGCTCTTCTCCAATGCTCTGAAATTACCCATCCCGCAGCGACCTTGCAATCCTGGGTCTGACCATCCTCCAGAGCGCCCATGCCTTTCACATTGTCACTTTTGCACAAACTAGACTCTGTAAGCCGTCTTATAACCACTTCGTTTCCCTGCCCAGACCCTCAGTCTGCCTTTTTTAAAAAAATTTATTTGGCCAAATCACACCGGATTTCATCTTCCCCTGTGCGCTTTGCCTGCCCCAGACAGCTAACTGAGGCTAGTAAATGCCATGCGATTATGAGGATTAGGTTTCCTCTGTCTCCAAACCTATGAAAAGCACCTGAGCCCTTGCTGGTTTCCCAATGAGTTCGCTCTCTCTCGCTTAGATGACTAATACTCTTCCCTCTCAGACCCTAGACTCTAGAGTCAGATTTCCTGGAATGATTTCCAGGCTATATTAGCTGTGTCAGGAGACCTAACTTTTTATGCCTTGATTTACTCCTTACGAAAAGGAAGTAATAACATCAGCTTTGTATATTTATGATTGAGAAAATCATGCATCTTTCTTATTTATATATGTACCTGATTGCAGTAAGCATGAACACATGGGAAAGCCACTTCTATAGTATGGTATAGTATAGTAATAGTATAGTAATGGTATAGTAATTAGTATAGTATAGTATAGTATAGTATAGTATAGTAACAAGGTCAGAATCCACAAAGACTGTCACTTCTGTCTGCTATCAACCATTGATACATTTGTGGTAGGTTGCGTTCACCTCTCTCTGTTGTCCTTGTGCTAACTGGATGGCTGTCACGCACCCGCGACTGTCAGCCAGCCCCTCTGCAGCGCAGTGGCTGCTACCCAACTTCACCAGTTTGGGCCGTTTGTCCTTCCTTCCCTGCATCGTGAAATGCCCGGCCTCTAATGGCTTCTTTCCCTGACTGTGCAAACATTCAATACCATTCCCCATCGTAAACAACCTCTGTTTGCCCCTCTCTGCTTCTTCATCTATCATGGCGTTTCTCCTGCTTTTCCTTAAAGCAAATCTTTTCAAGACTTATAATCCTCATCTTACATTTTCCAACTCTCTTCATTCTGTTCTTTTGAAAGAGAAATATGCTAGTGGTTTCCATGATGCGAAACCCTAACAGTTCTTATTTCACTCTTCACGTGTTTGCTGGTAGTCTCCCGATCCTGTCTGTCCCATCTAGGATGCTGCAAGCCTTGTTCTTTTTCCTTATCCCTTTCCTCCAAATCTCCCATCCTCAGCTTCTCCTCCTTCTCCTTCTTCAGTCTCTTCCCCTCCCTATCCTTCTCTTCCTTCCCTTTCCTCATCTTCCCCCCTCCCCTTCCCTTGCCCCTCCCCTCCTCTTGCCCCACCCTTCCTCTTGCCCCACCCATTTATGTTACCCCTCCCCTTCCCTTGCCCCGCCCCTCCTCTTGCCCCACCCCTTGCATTACCCCTCCCCTTCCCTTGCTCCTCCCCTTCCTTTCCTCCTCCCCTTCCCTTGCTCCTCCCCTTCTGTCCTTCCCCTCGCTGTCTTTGTTTTCTCTTCTTTCTTCCCTTTGGCTCTTCTAAATCAAAATTTCTCTTAAGGGCCTTCCTTATTCAGCTTCACGATTTGAAATACTATCCTCTAATCTCATTATCTGCAGCCAGGACCTGCCTCCCCCTCCCCCCTACAAGCCTTATGTGCCTACACCAACCGCCCAGCTATCTAACAGGGATATGGAACTTGACTCCAGTTTTCTTTCGTTCATGCTACCCAGTGGTTTCTATAATAATAAGTTACACTTTCTCAAATTTCAGAAGTCAAAGCCTGGAAGTTATTCTGACGCCTCTCGCCCTTGCATCATTTCCTACCCTATCTATCAGCCAATCCTGCGGTCTCTGCCTTCAGACAGACTATGCCCAGTCTAAGTACCGTTCCCACCCACCCCCACCCACCCCCACCCACCCCCACCCCCACCCCCACCCCCACCCCCGCCTTGTAGCCCAAGACACCATGGTCTTCTGTGTGTAGCGACTCAGCACTCACCACTGTCCCCACAGTGAGCCCCCATTTCTCTCTGTTCCTCAGCAGGCTGCACTCAGAGCTTGGTGATCACATGCTGGTCTCTGTCCAGTTCTCTCCCTCTCCTTCATCCCCACCCTGTTCTGAAACCTTTCTAGGCATGGGCTACCCTGTATTCCTGGTGGCCATCACAGCTCTTTACACAGAGCAATGCTCGCCCGACAGACACAAGTGCCACAGGGTGCATGAGGGCATTCAGCAAGCGGAGCTACCCAGGAGCCATACTTCCTCTTCCTTTGTACCGGAAGTCAGTGCTTTGGACTTGCCCGGAACTGCTAGCCTTCTTTTCACTCACCACATGGTATGATCCAACCCTTGTCTGCTAAACACACATGTTTAACACGTCCTATTTCCTCTGCACTCCCAATATAGCAACGCGATCCTTTTCTGGCTGATGCTGTTCCTCAGCACAGAACAGGGAAGGCTGTGGGTTTCTCCACTGCCTTCTCTGGGCTCAGGTGGGCTCCGAAGGGCCCCTCAGTCGCCAGCCGCTGGCGCAGTGGCACTCAAATGAGATGCAGTGGGGAGGGTATGGGAGGCAGAGGACTCTCCAAACCAGGCACGTCAAGGGTCATTGTGGCTGTCGGTGTGATGGGCAGTCCCTGGACCTGTTCTCTTCCCTCGGAATCTGTAACACCCAGGCTCTGCACCCGAAAGTCTATAACAATGCCCTTTTAAAGACCAATCCCTGGAACATGTGTGTAAAGAAATAACTGTCCTTTGATTTTGATTTCTCTACCTGACCTCATAAAGGAAAAACAAAATTTGCATCTCAATGAGTTCAATTGTTTCCTTTCCTAAAAAAGCTCCAATCCGTTATGAAACAAACAAACCCTGCTAAAATTGAAGTTGGCTAATTAGTTTGGCCTTTTTTTTTTCCTTCTTCTTCTTTTGAGCAGATTTATAATTGTAAGATACAAAGGAGACCATGAATACGAGAAAAATAGCTGTATGGAGACCTTCATAGTATCGCCTGTCATTCTAACTGTCTTAACATGTTTTTAAATATAATTTCCAGATAAACAGAGGGTTTCGTTTCAGAAACACAGCTTGAAATAGTTGAGTCACACTATGTCTCTCTCCAGGATAGCAAGCCTTAGAAAGAGCTACAGACAGCTGGGAGATGGGGGATATAGAAACACTGGGTACCCCAACTATAGACACTCCCCTCCCCCAAATGGACACTGGGGAGAGGCTAGGCAAGAAGCCTGCTCTACTGAGAACTGGGGGGCGGGAGAACCTCAAGGGGACTCATTGGAGACACTTTGGTCCCAAGTGTTAACTCTTTCATGGCTAAGGATAAAGGAACACCTAAAGTCAGAGTCCAAGGCAAAGCTGGAGCAGGCTCTGGAGGGAGCTAAGTTAAAAATATGGGGCAACTGATTGGAACTCAGGTTTCACTGCAGCCCAAGCCTCTGACCTCCCACCGGCTCAGTCAGCCCCACCCTCCACGACAATGCTTCTGTCATGTCAAGCCCTTGCCGAGTAATCTTCATGCACAGAACTTATTCTCAGAATAAATGAGTAAGTTACTTAGAATAGCACCTGGCGCAGAATAAGAACTGTGTGTATGTTTAAATACAATAATTTTAGAGGCATCATCCAAGTACTATTTTATTTCTTAGTATTTAATTTTTGTGAGTTTTTTGTTTTTTTAAAACAGGATCTCCCTATGTAGCCCTGCTGGCCTGGAACTTGCTATATAGACATCAAAATTAACAGCAATCCTCTGCCTCTTGGGTTAGAGGTAGGTGCTATTATTATTATTATTATTATTATTATTACCTTTTATTCTCTATAGATCTAAAAATATTTTTGACTGACACATTAAATATATTTCAGTTTAAGTTCCTATTGAGTAGAGCTTAACTCAGGACAACTGGCTTATCCATCACCTTTGACTTTTGTCATTGTTATGATGACTATATTCAGTTTCCTCTCTGCGATTTTAAGATATAGAATACATTATTGTTAACTGTATTCAACTTGCTGTGCTCTAGACACCAGTACTTTCTCCAAAACATTATACCAAACTTTGAATTTTGCAAACACAAGCAATACAATAAATACAATAAGCACAAATTTCAAAATGAAGCCGGGACTGGAGGAAACCCCCTTCTGAAAACGTAGTGCCAGCGGTTCTTTTTTTTTTTTTTTAATTGAATATACTCTTCATTTACTTTTCTTTTTTTATTGAATATCATCTTCATTTATATTGCCAATGGTAAAACCTTTTCCGATTTCCCCCCTCCCCAAAGACCCCCAACCCCTCCCCCTCCTCCCACATATATGCCCCTCCACCCAACAGACTCCCACCCCCCCACCCCACCCCCCACCCTCACCCCCCACCCCCAGTTTTCCTTTGTTGGGGCATCTGTTGAGCCTTTACCTGACCAAGGACCATTCCTCCCACTGTTGCCCAACAAGGTCTTCCTCTGCCACATTTCTGGCTGGAACCATGTGTGCCCCTTGGTTGATGGTTCAGTTCCTGGGAGTCTTGGGGCATCTGGGTGGCCAGCCGAAGTCATTGTTCTTCCCATGGGGCTGTAAACCCCTTCAGCTCCTCTGGACCATCCTCCAGCTCCTCCATTGGGGACCCCACTCCCAGTCTAATAGCTGGTTGCTAGTTTCTGCCTGTGTATTTGTAGGGCTCTGGCAGGGCTCCTCCGGAGACAATCATGGCATTCACCTTTTAGGATATGCTTCTTGTCATACTGTTGGGGTTTGCTGACTGTTTATAGGATGAATCCCCAGGTAGGGCAGTCTCTGGGTGGCCTTTCCTTCAGTCTCTGCTCCACACATTGTCTCCCTTATTGCTCCTATGAGTATTTTGTTCTCTTTCTCAATGAAACCCAAGAACCCTCACTTAAGTCCTCCTCCTTCTTGAGCTTCCTGTGCTGGGTGAATTGTAACTTGTTTACTTTGAGCTTTTGGGCTAACATCCCCTTATTAGTGAGTGCATACCATGTGCGTTCTTTTGTGATTGGGTTATCTCGCTCAGGATGACACTTTCTAGTTCCATCCATTTGCCTAAGAATTTCATGAATTCATTGTTTTTAATAACTGAATTGTATTCCATTGTGTATATATACCACAGTTTCTGTATCCATTCGTCTGTTGAGGGACATCTGGGTTCTTTCCAACTTCTGGCTATTATAAATAAGGCAGCTATGAACATAGTGGAGTCGTATAGATGGGTCCACAGGTAGTACTATGTTTAATTTTCTGAGGAATTGCCAAACTGATTTCCAGAGTGGTTTTACCAGCTTGCAATTCCACCAACAATGGAGCAGTGTTCCTTTTTCCCCACATCCTCTCCAGCATCTGCTGTCCCCTGAGTTTTTCATCTTAGCCATTCTGACCGGTGTAAGGTGGAATCTCAGTGTTGTTTTGATTTGCATTTCCCTGATAATTAATGGTGCTGAACATTTCTTTAGGTGCTTTCCTCAGTTGAGAATTCCCTGTTTTTATACTCAACAAAGTTTGAAAACCTGGATGAAATGGACAACTTTCTAGATACATACCAGGTGCCAATGTTAAAACAGGATCAGATAAACAATCTAAATAGTCCCATAAGTCCCGAGGAAATAGAAGCAGTCATTAATAGTCTCCCATCAAAAAAGAAGCCCAGGACCAGATGGGTTTAGCAGGGAATTCTATCAGATTTTCAAAGAAGAGTTAATACTGATACTCTTCAAACTTTTCCACGAAATAGAAACTCAAGGAACACTACTCAACTCATTCTATGAAGCCACAATAACGCTTATACCCAAACCAAACAAAGACCAAACAAGGAAGGAGAACTTCAGACCAATCTCCCTCATGAACATTGATGCAAAAATACTGAACAAAATCCTGGCCAACTGAATCCAAGAATGCATCAAAACTATAATTCACCGCGATCAGGTAGGCTTCATCCCAGGGATGCAGGGATGGTTCAATATAGGGAAATCCATTGGTGCTAGCAGTTCTTACAGTAAAAGATGATGATTACAAATAAAATCCCTGAGAACAAAGCAATGCTACTCACAGCAGTAGTCTGCCCCCTCCCCTCCAGTGTGATACTCTAACGGGCGAGGGGGGGGGGAAACCTTCTCAGCCAGAAAGCGAGATCAGTAAACATTTGAAATTAAACTATAGCAGTGCGCTGTGAAGCACCCTGTGGCGTGATGACTAGGTTGGAAGGGGCTGGAGGCAGGGCCCGAGATCAGTCATTTCATTTATGATTCACTCTTCAGCGAACAGCAGGAGGTGCTGCTACCTGCCCTGCTCATTGGTCAACTTCCGGTTAATAAGAAGTGAATTTAATGACAATTTTGCCTGCCCAGGCGTTCTGTTGCCAGCCCGGCACCATTTCCACGAGTAACTGGCAATGCTGAGACTATATATTCATAGCAGACTATTTATTTACTCAGGAGCATTTGTATTTCTTGATGTCTCTGCGGCAGAATTACTAATGCAATTGAAAGCATAATTTTTTTCCACATAATTTATATTACATTGACAAAAGAGCAGGAGGTGGCAGAGTTGTAAAGAGCCAGGTAATAAATATTATATTCTAAGCTTTATGAGCCCTTTCATCTCTGTTGCGAATATTAAACTCAACTGTAGAAACAGAAAAGAGCTCCAGACAAAATGTGAGATAATCATTTGAATCAATTCCAGTATAATCTTATTTATAAAGGCAAGCAAGAAGCTGCATTGTTTTGCACATTGTATCACACACACACACACACACACACACACACACACACATATGAAGCATTACAAGATAGAATATGATATATTCAGATACTGATATTTAAATGTATCTCAATAGAAACACAATGTAAAGCCAGTCTAGAAGTCTTGAATCTATTTTTTTACACATCTGATAGGTTTTCTTAAAAAAATTATTCAAAGCAGCCTAATTAGAACACAGTTACAAGAACTCAACCATTCAGATTTTAAGTAAAAATAAACTAAAAGCTACAGAATTTAAATTTAGTTTTTGAATATGTGATTTTTGTCAAATCAAACATTCACATAAAAGGGAGAGATGATTCATGGGGGTAAGAAAGAGCTCTGTTAAAGAGTTGGGGTGGGCGGGTAAAGAACAAACAGTGGCGAGTAGATGGCACCGTGAGACTTGTTATTTCCCGTGTTATCTAAAGTATGAATAGAAGGACGTTGTCGGGAAGCTTAGCACCTGCTGCCCTACTAACTGCCAACAAAATTAAGCATAGTAAGTCCATCAGGCGTGCGAAGTGCCTGTTGGCCCTTATACCCGGCGAAGAGTGCTACGGAGTGCTTCCATATTGTAGAGTGCTGCTCTCTGCCAGCCTCTGCCTCTGTTGGTGATGCCGAGCTAATTCTCGAGACCCCTGGGATGGCAAATTGCAGAATGAAATGAACGAAGACAGTCATTCCGGGCACTGCTGGGAGATGATGCTTAGTTATGTAAGAATCTGATGTTCTCTGAGAGGAGAGATCTGACAACTTAATGAACTTTGCTTTTTTTTCCTCCCTAAGCATTTCTGCCACTCAGATCCGCCACACACTCCAAGCAGTGGCCTGTTTAGCTCCAGCGCCACACATGATGACTGCACAGCAAAGCCAGCCCATACCCCACAGCCTTGAGCCCTCAGCCCTGATCGTGGTGTAGGAAGGCGGGTCCTGGGTAAGCAGCTGTTAATGAGATCTACTGACCACAGTGAGATATGGGTGGGGTTTTCCTGTAGCAAGAGGAAAATCAAAGTCTACCTCTGAAAGAAACATGGAGTGGAGCAACCCATTCCCAAATCATGCCAGACCCTTGGAACCTGGTGTGTACTGCACACAAACGAGGAGTGTGAAGGTGGTGAGCTTCGACCTACTCGAAGCACTGAGCAGAAGGTAGACATGAAATTCAAGATGGCCGGAAAGGAGTCTTCCATTGGCCCATGTAGAGTCTAAATGACCTCTAAGATCTTGTTTAATTCTGATTTCTAGAGTATGAGATAAAATAAAGCAGTAAACAACACAGAAAGAAAGGAAATAGAATAGGGTTTAGGCAGAGGGGAGTGCTGGAGCCAGTTTGCATGGTTTGCAAGAACCAATGTGAAGCATTTAAGGAAGCGGGTGAACCTATGATTAAATCACTAGTAGCTTAAATCTGATACAGTGGGAATATTTGCACAATGGAAATTGGCAAACATTGTAACTAAGACTTTTTTTTGTTTTGTTTTATTTTCTTCCATAGCTGGTTACTGGAATATCTTGAAATTCATAGCTAAGGTTCATAACTGTATTCAATTTCACTTACAGCAGGAGTATACAGACTCTGGAAGAATAACTCTAGCATAGTAAGAGTTATCTAGCATTGCTAGAATTAGGCTCCCAGTTATGTATGTAGACAGACTTGGTACTTCTGACCTGTGTGCCCTTCAACTAAGCACTGGACCTTCCTAAGTCCATAAAACGGAAAAGTTAATAGTAGCTTTCTTGCATGAGAATGATGATAATCACATTGTGGGAACAGCTGGTTAACAGTCACATTGTGAATGCTACATGCGATGACCCTCCTACAAAGATTAGCATGGCTCTCTGGTAATCTTTTAATATGTAACACAATTGTAATTTTCTTCTTTGTATATTACTAAAAATAGAAGAGCCTTGGGCTTAAACAATGAAAACTTCTCCTATTACAGGATGTGGTTAAGCGCTTCCTAAGAGGATGTTACCAGTGGTCCAGAGTTGGCCTCAAATGTAAGGTCCTGAGTTCAATTCCCAGCACCAAAAATAACTAAATATATAAATCTCCATTTCGTAATCAGGGACTGAAGTATGTGGTTGTATCGATTCTGGGAAAACTCATAAAGCTATGTAATTATAATTTTCTTCATTTATAATGCTTACTTTCCTATGCATATTAGAATTCAATCAAACAGTACACTGGCAATTGAAAGTTTGGCATGGCTGATAAGGTCCATGGGAATGTGGAAAATTTGAATCAGAAAAGAGACAGAAGCCAAGAAAAAGAAAGAGGCCAAAACTCAGGCAGGATCAAGTCACAGGGACAGTGAGGGGAGGTCTCCTGTTGTTGTGCTTGGTGACACTACCCTTGCTCTTGGCCCTGGTTACTGATACTGAATATCTGCAGCTCCTAAACCCAATCATAGAATGGCTTTTCTGTCTGTACATCACAAGCTTCAGATTCAAAGTCTTGGGCAAATATGCCCAGTTGACCAACACTTAGTGGGTTGATAAAAATAAGCATCTAATATTTCTTAGGAACTGTTCTAGAAGGTGGGCTCTGCCTTCCACCAAAATCCACTTTGCAAATAATTTCCTAATGTAGCACACGTCTGTCAGAGTGACAAATCTGCCTTATTCATTCAGAAACTGCATCTTTCCCTCATGTTTAGTGTTCAGTGACAACGTCAGCTGAAGACAAACAATGCTCTCATTTAATATGATGAAAGAAACTATCCTTTACACGTCTTAACCCTTCCTCCAAAGAGAGACCAATGCCTTCCACTGAGTTATGCCCCCAAGTCTTGGGGCTCAGACTGATGTTCTTTTTCCCTTTAGTATTTAATAGTTGATTTTGTGGATCCCTTAGATTAGATGAGGGGTTGGCAATCTTCTCCGCAAAGGGCCGTGTAATGAATATTTTAGGCTTTGAAGTCCATAAAGCGTTTGTTCTAGCCTCTTTGATTCTGCCCTTGTAGCATGCAAGCACCCATAGATGGTATGTAAATGAATGTGTATACCTTCATTTCAATAAAGCTTTATTTACAAAAGCCCATAGGAAACTAGATTAGGACTGTAGCCTACAGTTTGTCAACTCTCAGATCAGATGATAATGTTGCTACCTACTCTCAACACACCCCTGCAAAATAATCAGGTGACACAGGTGCAAGGAAGGGAAGTTATTGTAGACAACACAAATACTACAGAACGCAGGGAAGGAGGAGACACAGGCGCTGGGCTTCGTTTCGCACGGTCATAGCTGGTTCCACCATTGCCCTCTCTCCTGGCTTGTGCCACGCCCCTCTCAACAGCCAGCACTCGACTTGTTATGGTTCAGTATTTGATTAGGCAAGCCAACTTTTCTTTTGGTAATTCTTCAAGTATGGGTTGGAGTGGTCACTTAATAACCATCTTACCAGGCAAAATTATGTCTCAAGAGGTTTCCCTTACATCTTCCCCCCCCCCATTTTTGTTGCTTTATTATAGAAAGAACACACGATGCAAAACATTTCCTCTTGATGGATTTTAAGTGTATAAGTGTATGGCATTGCTGTCCATAAACACAATGGTATATATTTAGTACTTTGGGTTCTCAGGACCATCAAGGTAACTTCCCTCACATCTTAATCATGCTCTTACTCAGGGGAGGACTAACCCAG
Source organism: Apodemus agrarius (assembly GCA_964023405.1). NCBI lineage: Eukaryota > Metazoa > Chordata > Mammalia > Rodentia > Muridae > Apodemus > Apodemus agrarius. Next base: position 45,237,989 of record OZ030022.1, on the reverse strand, counting down.
AGTTGTCACATACCCTTAACACATTGAAAGGAAACTCAGAGGATGGCATGGTGTCACAAATGACTATGCCCCTAACCTGAGTACAGGGGTACAAAAAAGGTTCCACTGTGCACGCAAGTCTGCACAGAGTGCAATGGTGAAGACTTCTTTTACTTATGTGTAGAACTTGACACCTATTATCCAAGTGCTTTCTTTGTTCCCATGTTAGGGTAGGATGCTCCCATGGGTTGAGAACAAAATGCATTTGTTTTTCTATCCTAGACTTACCAAAGATCCTGATAAAATGCTACATGCTTAACTCAGATCCAGGCTGTATAAGAGGGAAATGTAAAGCAATGAGGAATTAACCCACAAAAACTGTAACCTGAATGTGATGGGAACACAATGGGTTCTTGTGAGCAAATACTGTACTGGGGAACCAGCTACTATTTGAGCAAAGTGGAGTTTGTGAATAGATCCATGGTGGAGAATCATACCCCCCTTTCTGTGTTTTCCTCTTCCCTCCTCCTCTCCCTCCTCCTCCCCCTCACTCCTCTCCCTCTCTTCTTGGGAAGTCTCTAAGGACACTCTGAGTTGTTGTTTCACAGCCAAAACCAATACACCACTCTTGCTTCTCGTTGGATGATCATTTATTTAAGAGCTTAAAAAAGACTTACATCAATAGAACTTAGAAACCTCATTTGTTTCCTAACTAGGTAAGGCCCTTCATGAGAAGCAGGTGCTGTCAACACTAATGCAGCTCAGCCTGGAAGGGGAACTGGAAAACTACTATCAGACACGAGTTGGCATTAACTGGCGAATTTAACAACTGATTGAACTGATTGAAGAAAACCAAATCCAAGAAAAGGTATTTTTTTTAACATTTATTAGGAGTAAAGTGTGAGTGTAGGCAATATGGGAGACACAAAGTTGAACTAGAATTAGTATCAGTTTATGATCTAGGGAGAGGGATAGAATTGGTAAAGTCTTTAAGTTGATACAAGTAGAGACACCGACTAATAAGTTTGAAGGAGGGCAGAGAAAGAAGAGATGAGTTCTAACTGGGAACCAATTAGCACTTCATGGAGAAGGCATTACTTGAAGGCCATCTGTGAATTTAAAAGAAACTTGTGTTTTAGAACATTTCTGGGGATGATAACGCAAGACAACTGTCACAAGCTCAAATGCCTAAGGAACCGCACTTATCGCAATTACGTGTGAGTCTACTTAGATGTCAGGCAATAATGGATTGTGAATATAGAGGAATGACCCAGTTCTCAGCTCAGTTGCCTGCATCACGTGCTAATTCTTCAGGAGAGGCGAGAGAGTTCTTCGTCTGCTGTTTACATTATGTAGCCCAGGCTGGCCCCTTTCAGTAGGCGAGCACCTCCACCCCTGGCTAGAGAGCATTTAAAACATTTTCAGTAGGTTAGAAGAAACAAAACCGCGATGGCAATGTGATCCAAACACACCTGCAGACAACTCCAGTGTGGGCGGAGGTTCAGGTAAAGACCCGGAGGGAGAGAGATGCCAGTCATGCTTCAGGACTAGCCTTCTTGGAGTTCTTGGCGAGACATCTGACTGGACCCGAGTGGTCACACAGGAAGTGGATAGAGCTGGATTTTCCAGGTTACCAAGGAAACTTTATTTTGCAAACCATGAGTGCTGTGATAGAGGAGGGGACTTGTTGAAAACGGTACTAGAAAGATTTCTCTGTCTCTGGTGGCCAGGACCAACAAGTGCTCTCGAAGCGGAGTGACGCGTCAGGGGTGGGGTTGCAGGGAGAGGAGGGATGAGTGTCAGGCTAGACCGAAGGAGAATGGGGAGGGATATTTAGCAAGGGGCTGAGAGAAATGAAGACGGATTCTGTTTCTTCAGAGGTTGATGCAGGAAATGGTGTCTGAAGTCTGAACATCACTACCTAGTTTTATGACCTGGGGAAACGACCTTTCTTAAGCTGTGCCTTTTCTTTATTAAATGGTCGTGGTGACAACTCTGCTTACTACCTTAGCGATGCTGTAGCAGTAAAAGACACAGCATGGGCAGGCATTTGCAACTCTCGGGGACTGTGTTCATGGAAGCCGTAGTTTCCTCTTGTGCGTGGGATCGGATTTAGGCCACCGTTCATGACTGGCAGGCATTCTACCCCTGAGCCGTGATTTCTTCTTACTTTCTTCTGTTTTTGAGGCAGGGTCTCACTGTGTTTCCCAGGGTGGTCTTGAACCTGCCATCTTCCTGCCTTACTGGATTATGTGTCCACAGTTTGAAAGTGAAAGCACTTTTAAATGGTGTTATCCTAGTAAACTCTGAGATCTCGCACCAGTTAAGACATTATGAGCACATGGAAACATTAAACAGTAGAAAAATAACTAAACAGTCCTAGGTTTCTCTGAAGTAGATAGCAGCATCTAGAGAGGAAGTAGTCACCGGGCTGTCATTGCCATGGCGGCCCTGCCTGTGCTGTGGCTGCCCTCTCATCCAAATGAGCCCGCCTCCCACCACCTCCCCTGGGCAGCCACAGTGGATACTTCAAACCACATGTGACTGAGCAGCAGAGGACACACTCGTGGATCAGTCTGGGCCGTCCCCTGTGCCCAAAACACTATTTCAAACAGAAAGTGGTTCTTAGCAGGTCTGGGCTATTGGAGCGTGGAATATGGGATAAGACATTCCATAGGGCACATGAGCGGTGTGGGAGAAGGCGGCCAGCGAGAGGATGGCAGACGGCAAGGAGGAAGACAGGCAACAGGGTGGTAGAAGCTGTATGAGAAGATGGTGTGGATGGTGAGATGGTAGGTGGAGGAGGGTGAGCTGGAGGGTGGAGGAGGGTGAGCTGGAGGGTGGAGGAGGGTGAGCTGGTGAGTGGAGGATAGTGAGATGGAGGGTGGCGGAGAGTGAGCTGGTGGGTGGAGGAGGGTGAGATGGATGGTGGAGGATGGTGAGCTGGTGGGTGGAGGATGGTGAGCTGGAGGGTAGAGGAGGATGAGATGGATGGTGGAGGAGGGTGCGCTGGATGGTGGAGGATGGTGAACTGGTGAGTGGAGGATAGTGAGATGGAGGGTGGTGGAGAGTGAGCTGGTAGGTGGAGGAGGGTGAGATGGATGATGGAGGAGGGTGAGATGGATGGTGGAGGATGGTGAGCTGGAGGGTGGAGTATGGTGAGCTGGTGGGTGGAGTATGGTGAGCTGGTGGGTGGAGGATGGTGAGATGGAGGGTGGAGGAGGGTGAGATGGAGGGTGGAGAAGAGTGAGCTGGTAGGTGGAGGAGGGTGAGATGGTGGGTGGAGGAGGGTGAATTGGGTGGAAGAAGATGAGCTGGTGGGTAGAGGAGGGTGAGATGGTCAGGGAGGATGATGAGGTGATAGGTGGAGGATGGTGAGCTGGTGGGTGGAGGAGGGTGGGATGGTGGTGGAGGAGGGTGAGATGGTGGGGGAGGATGGTGAGCTGGGTGGGTGGAGGATGGTGAGATGAAGGGTGGAGGAGAGAGAGCTGGTGGGTGGAGGATGGTGAGCTGGTGGGTGGAGGATGGTAGGTGGAAGATGCTGAGATAGTAGGCCATAAGGAAGGAAACCTTGGACTTTTTGTACCTAGCATTGTGATTGTATCCTTAGTATCCCTGGTCCATAGTTCTGTGGCAATTTTGGTATTTTAATTTTTTGTCATTTTTATTATTCAGCCTGATTCAGTCTAGTGGGAACCTTAAAATCATATTCACCTCACCACCAATTAAATTAGCTCTTTCATAAAACCAGAAGTCCCTAAGTAAAACATTGCTCCTATTACCTTAAAACAAGATGAATATTTCTCCAGGTTGTATAAATAAAACAAACAAATAAATAGCATCCTAAAACAGAGTTAATCTAAAAGTTCTTAAAGCCTTCTAGTGGAGAAGAGTGGCCAAGTAGGTGATGTACATTTGGATAGAGACTGGTAGAAAATACTGTGTTTCAAGTTCCACATCTGGATGAAGTGAGTCGCTGAAGAAGGAATTCTTTTAAGACTAGTTCAGGCAGCTGCAGTGAGGGACAAGAGGTGATGACAAGATGTAAGAACCATGAACTTCAGAGTCTGAGCTCTAACCTGGCCTCCTGCTTGGATGGGTGTGGAGGGCTCTGGGGGGTAACTCAGGCGCTGGGGAATGGGGTGACAAGGACTAGGATGATGGTGATGATGCTGATGGTGAGGCTGGTGATGCTGATGGTGATGCTGATGCTAATGATGTTGGCGACGCTGGCGAGGCTGCTGCTGCTGTTACGGATGATGTTCCTGATGACGCGATCGTGATCGTGATGGAGCCAATATGACATTCCTCATAATCAGTATTGCTTGGTGTTGTTCAGCGGTTAAAGTGGTAAAAACGAATGGTGTCGGGTGGAAAATTGAAAAGCGATAGCATTGAATACACAGGAGGGAAGGTTAATTAGTTTCAGGAAAAAAAAATAAGAGCTACTGTTGTTAGTGGATTCCTTGTGATTGCTACGTGATCAAACGTCTTTGGGACTTAACCTTTGAAGAGGAAGGTAAGAATAATGACAATGACAATAATGACAGCTGCTGTGGCCATCTCTTACTGAGCAGCTCCAGTGGCCCAGGCATGGGGCGTACTCGATGACATTAGCTATCTCTGATCCTCCGAGAGCTGTGCTCATCACCGCCTTTTCCACAATATGAGAATCCAGGCTAGAGACGAAGAGGACCGGCCCAAGTCACGCCGCTCCAGTTTGAGCCCTGGTCTCTCTGCCTCTGTTTTCCTTGTCTATCTCCCTGTTACCCTGCTCAGCTCATCCGGGGATGCTGTCACAGAATCGGCTCTAGTGATCACTGGACCAATCTCCTTGTTTTTTTTTTTTTTTTAAGAGAAAATTAACCCAGAATCTCAGGGCAGGGCAATCGCCTGCCCGGGGCACCTAGCCATGAACCCTGAGACCAAACCCTCCAACGCAGGGTTCCTGGCTCCCGGTGCTGAGAACAGTAGCTGTCGTTTACTCTAGGCTGCTCCTCTAATACAGTTGTTTTGAATTCCCATGCTCCTTTGCAAACAGACTGTTTGTTGGCTTCGTTCCAGAGAACCGCAGGGCAAATTTACCCTGGGAGCGGGAACAGCTGGCATGCGCACTGAGAACTCCCGCTGTTAACCACACGCCCTGGGTTTATGGTGGGCTCGCCTCTGGCTTCTGCTGACAGCGGAGAAGCTATTTGACATGGAGCGAACAAACAAGGGAGTTCGCAGAACCGCAGCTCCTGGCTTCCTGTTTATTAGTAGCTTCTAGAATGAATGCATAGGCACTACTCACCGAGGCGCGAGCTGGGAGAGCACATTGGCTCGCGTCACAGTAGCTGCTCTCCGTAGAGTGCATAAGGCATGCTATGATTCTGATTTCTCACAAACTGCAAGGTGATGGCTTCAACCCATTTAACAGATGGGAAAATCCAAGGCTCAAGCTCTTCAAGAAAATGTCAATGTTTAAAAAAATAATCCTGATCATCCCTGGGACCGGATCTCAGCCTTCATGGGCTGGTGTATTTGATGTCAAGGCTGACGGCTCTAACAACGGCACGGACCTGCACTGCACATGGGGAGTCTTGCACCCCAAAGGCCTCTCTGAGTGTACGGGAAACACAACAAAGCGCTCAAAGAATTGATAAATGAACAAAACCTTTTAAACTGGCTTATTGTAAAGAGGTGATGTTTGTTTTGTTGCTGGCTTCAGGAACAATACCCATGGATATGGATAAAACCCACAAAGAACCAGAAAATTAGGAAAACTTTAAAACAAAAGCCCCAAAGTTATTGGATTTCACTAAAGCACCAGTGGGGCTGGTTCAGTTTATCAGCCTCCCTGGATAGGCATATTTATGCTAATGGCTCATTTCACAGTTTTATGTGTATAAACTCTGTTCCTCTTATTTCTCACTATTTGCAATAGAAAGAAAGAAAAGCAAATACGTTTTAGTAAAATCATATGACTTTCCCTTGCAGGTTTGTAGCTCGTCCTTTTCTCTGGCTCTTGGAGTTTGGGTGTCAGGCTGATATCACGGTTGATTTACTTGCTGTGTGACTTGAGGGGGCTCCTCTTTTGTTGGACCCCCGCTGTGTGTGTGTGTGTGTGTGTGTGTGTGTGTGTATGTGTGTGTGTGTGTGCGTCTTTGTCTCTCTCTCTCCCTCTTCTCTCTCTCCCTCCTTTACTCCTTTCCTAAAACCAGAGTTTGAACAAGCCCCTGGCTTCCGTACGAGCTTTTCACTCTGGGAACAGCCATTGATGTGTGTGCAGTTATTCTGGAAGCTTTGGGAATCTATGTGTTTGAGCCGTTTGAAGGCAGAGCAAGATCACGCAGTATTTGTGTCGACTGTGTGTGTTCTTCGTGATGCTGTGGTAGTTAACACAGTTAAACGTATGGGATTTTTACTATCTTTATCATCACACTTTTCCAATTAGAAGTGTTACTGGATTTTTCGTTTTCGTCTTTTTTAATTTTCTTAATTAAAAGGCAATAGAACTTTTGTTCATTTCAGACATTTTAATGTTCTTTTTTTTTTTTTTTTTTTTTTTTTGGTTTTTTTGAGACAGGGTTTCTCTGTGTAGCCCTGGCTGTCCTGGAACTCACTCTGTAGACCAGGCTGGCCTCGAACTCAGAAATCCGCCTGCCTCTGCCTCCCAAGTGCTGGGATTAAAGGCGTGCGCCACCACTGCCCGGCCATTTTAATGTTCTTAACGAATGCTAAATGTTCTGTTAGAATGGGCGAAGGCAGAGTGCGCCTTCAACGTCGAGAATGAGTTTCACAGGGTTCAATGGAAGACGTTTGCTTGCTGTGCACTCGGTTTGACCACATCCCTGGAAAAAAAAAAATAAAAGATCTCACAAGTGCAAAGCTTGACAATCACAGACCCCAACAATTTATTAGGTTTTTTTTTCCCTAGGAATAACATTTTTGGGATTGCTTTTTCAACTTCGGTGTTTAAACAGTAGCCTCATGCGGCTGATTGCATTTCCATTAAATTATATTCGTTTATCCTACTGCGGAGCCATGTTCCAAACATCCAGTAGTTATATGAGTTCGTGGCTACAACTCTGAACAGGGGAAGGAGCAGAGCATCGTATTACCACAAAAGGTTTGCGTCGACAGCTTTACTCTGGGAGAAGTGGGTTGTCTTGTTCCTCTCCCTGAGATGAGATGGTCTCGTCACATAATTCTCAGGTGAATATGTGAGGATTGGAGACATTTCCGTTTTGCTTCAGTCTCTGAAGGGAGCTAAGGAGCACCTCAGGCATCGAGAGTGGCTGGGAAGCCTGATAGGTGGGTCCTGTCTTAGGGGGCAGTGTATCTTTGTCCCTTTGCTTGCACTGGGTAACATCATGCTTGCAAACAGCCATGCGCGTGCAGCCCGCCTTGTTGATTCAGCCACACCCCCCAAATAGCCTCACCCACCCGATTACTCTGAAACTTAAACGCCTGTGTCCAGGACCTAGGCAAAACCAGACACCAGGATTTTGCTAGTTCCTGGACCAGAGGAGCCACTAAGAAGAGGAAGAATGGAAAAGCCATCTAAAGCCAAGTAAGAAACTGCTTTCTCTTTAATGGAAGGTTTCTGGGTGTTCTTGTAACGAGGTGGGTAGGGAGTAAGGGGGCTTCCTGTCTAAATAGCTAAGATTTAAGGCTTAGCAGGGAAAGGCCACAGACCAGAGGAACAATTGGGCCTGGTTCTGATGTGATGAGGAAATGAATATTATTTTAATAATCATCTCTGGAGATAACCCTTTTAAAAGTTGTTTTCATCCCTTGAGCTGGACTTTAACAGTTACTGAAGACTTTTGATCAGAAACGAGGGATTTTTTTCTGATGTCATTGGACTAAACTCAATCCTACTCAGTCCCTTGGTTCCCTTCCCCCCATCCTTCCCCACCCCCACCCCCACCCCCGTGGCCTCAGCTGCCAAGTCCCTGGACAATCTGTCAATGGGGGCTGAGAGCTTCCCAACCTTTGCTCCTGTATATTATTCACTGGCTTCCATCACAGACTTGCTGACAGAGCCGTGCAGGGGCTAAGACCTTGCTCAGGTGGTGACGATGGCCTCCCAGAGCATCGGATATTAGTCCTGTAGTTCAAGATGGTCTTGAACCTTCATCTGTGTTGGGCTGGGTGGAAGAAGTTGATTTGTGAATTTCCATCTGCAGAGTGACTTTGAAGAAATATATAAGTATTTGAAGGGTTAGTTCAGGGGCAGGATCTGAATTTTGATATGGAATTGAAGAGATGAGTTAAAGAGGGCTGTTCTTGCAGCATGTTGCATATTTCTTGAGGACTGGTTGTATTTTTGTTTCATTCTCTTCCACGTGCCCCTGCCACATCTCAGGATCATGTTTAGAAGAAGGTAAAGGTATTTGATTCTATTTACTTGTGTACTTTTTAGTGCCCTTGCAAATGCTTTGCTTTGAATGAGGAGAGAGGTTTCTCCCATGAGTAGTAATCCTTCTAATGTGTGGAGGGATTTTAGCATGTACACGGATGGCTCTTTGTTGTTAAAATAATGAAATACTTCCATAGGAGGAAGCAAGTGGCTCCTTCATTAAGCCCATAAAGGTCTCCTCTGACACTTAGGACCCACTTTTATGGCAACAGTCATGAGTTAAGGCCTGGCTGACCAGGAAGCCTTAAGAGTTTATACAGATGCTGGGGCAAGTAGCATTTTGGAAGATCAATACCTGTGCCATTGGTGTTTTGACTATGACTCCTGTTTATCGATGCTATCTGTAACACTGGGGTATTTCCTTCTAAAAAATAGTGGAGTTGGGGTAGTATTTTGTATCAAGAAAGTAAGGATAGTGAGTCCCATCTGGTGGTTTTATGCTGAGTATATCCCCTACAGCACGTTGCTTCACCCCTGCTTCTCAGTCTTCTTGTCAGTAAAATAGGTGTGCTAATTCATTCTTTTGTCTGTTTACTCACTCACTCATTTATCCATCTATCCATCCATCCACCCACCCACCCATCCACCCACCCACCCACCCATCCACCCACCCACTCATCCATCCATCCATCCATCCATCCATCCATCTACCCACCCACCCACCCACCCACCCACCCACCCACCCATCCACCCATCCACCCATCCACCCATCCACCCACCCATCCACCCACCCATCCACCCACCCATCCACCCATCCATCCACCCATCCATCCATCCATCTATCTATCCATCCATCCATCCTTCCTTCCATCTATCCATCCACCCACTCATCCATCCATCCACCCATCCACCCACCCATCCATCCATCCATCCATCCATCCATCCATCCACCTACCCACCCATCCATCCATCCGCCCATCCATCCATCCATCCATCCACCCACCCATCCATCCATCCATTCATCCATCCACCCATCTATTCGTCCATCCATCCATCCATCCATCCATCCATCCATCCATCCATCCATCCATCCATCCATCCATCCATCCATCCATCCATCCATCCATCCTCCATCCATCCATCCATCCATCCATCCATCCACCCACTCATCCATCCATCTACCCAGCCAGCCAGCCAGCCAGCCAGCAAAGAATGGTGCTAACCTGGAAATGTTGACTAGTGGATACCAAGGAAACACGCGAAGATTCTGTTTGGACAACTAGCTTGTTTGAAGTACACATAAGACATTGAGAGTAAAAGCCTTCTGGAACTGCCAAGAACTGAGTTGATGCTGAGGTGGTTGTCAGCATTTACTTAGAAAACAGGTGAAGGCATTTTCTATGCACTACAACATTTGGTATGGCCCTCAGATCTTCATTTATTCATGAATGTAAATTGTGCATAGCACCAAGAAGACTCTGGGAAGTTTCTAGTGAACGAGTATTTGGTGGGAATTTCTTTGCTTTAGGTATTTCCCCTTCTGCCAAAACAAAGAACTTTCCACAATATTTTTCAGAAAGCAAAGGTAATGCACAATCTTTATAAATATGTCAAAGAATACAGGGAAAGTCATAAAGACAAAAATAAAAATAAATCCAGTTCTACATCCTAGAGAGAAACATTGTGATGAAGCCCCCTCCAGGCACCCTGTATGCATATATTCATTATTTTTACAGAAACTGCATCATGTTCTTCATGCTGTTCTGTAACCCACTTTTCCTCAACACACACTGATTGTTCTGTTACTGGGTGGATGAATGAAAAGTATTTAAGATTAAAAGAGTCCGTGATCTCTCCACTTTTCTTTCATCTCAGCATTCTAGGACACTGTGAGTGTTAAATCTTCTTAATGTCTTCTTCTTTAAGCTATAATGTCTTGAGTGCTGGGCACCATTTCAGTCCAACAAAGACACATTAGTGCAGCATTCACCAGGCCCTTCTGTTTGCTTTTGCATTAGATGCGTAACATTATTTGGATCTTTGTTGCCAGATGTTTGAGTTACTTCTTATGCAACACTTATGTAATGTGAATCCTTGTGTACTCAGGCTTGCTAATGTGCAGCGCTGTGCAGTGTGGACCCTGTTTAGGAGAGGGTTAAGAGTGGATATCTTTAGGCCAGTGGTTCTCGACCTTCCTAGTGCTGCGACCCTTTAGTCTAGTTCTTCATATTGTGATGACAGCCAACCGTAAAATTATTTCCACTGCCACTTCATGACTATAATTTTGCCATTGTTATGAATCGTAATGTAAATGTCTGTGTCTTCTGATGGTCTTAGGCGACCCCTATGAGAAAGCCATTTGATACCCCAAAGAGGCCATTACCTCTTTGAGAATCACTGCTTTAGATGAAAAGGGTCAACACACTGCATGTAGTTTCCGAGCAGACAGATAAACTTGCTTTGGAGTCCTTAAAAATAGCTTTAAGCTCGTTCAAAGAGGCGTCTGTGGGATCTGTGCAGGGCAGAATAGGGTCAGATTCTGATCAATTAAACACAGGTTTCACGACCTTACTTTTGATATTGGGAATAGAATATTGCCAACACAGTAGCCCCCGGGTGTTGAGGGGTCCTTAGTACAGTGGGTCTACACGGGATCAACGGGAGTTAGCATCTACAGTGGATAGTTGATAGTGGAGTGGTGGATCTCTACCTGCAAAGCTAAAGTGTAGACATTTGTCTGCCAGGGGACGGTGTCTACCATAGCATGGGAGGAACTACTTCTGGGGATTGGGTGAGGTCAGGGATCGTTTCCTATGCAAACCCATAAAGACTGGGGTTACAGATCATTTGCATACAGCCTTTCCTGTGGCCGACCTGAAATAAGCCAGTTCCTCCCTCCCACTTGTCACACATCCTTGGCCCTTGCCTTTGGCAATGGCACCTGGTACAATGGCTCATGAGATGTCACCTATTAAGTATAGGAAGTCTTAAGATTCTGGTTCTCAGGCTGATGGCCATTTGAGGGCAGGGACATTTGTTTGGCTTGACAGAGGTGGCATCTTTGGCTTGGGAGTGTTTCTGTTGGAGCCATTGGAGGGCAGGGTGACTTAAAGGGAGCAGGAAAGAGAGGAATCTTCCCCCCCCAGGAGGTTGTAGTAAATGATGCTAGTGTATCAGCATTCTGTCTAAGCTTGCTCAGAGGCTTAGCGGGCATAGGAGTCTGCACAAGAGGAACAGGATCTTGGGGAGGTCACTAGAGAGGTCCTTAGATAGAGCAGGATACTTTGTATTGTGGTTAAGGAGGGAAAATGTATGCAGCACGAGAGGTCATGGCTGTCAACAGACAACAGAGGAGTGAATCAGAAAGCCAGTGGGCGTGCTGAGAAGAGGGTCCGGGGGCTAACCCAGTGGGCGTGCTGAGAAGAGGGTCGGGGCCAACCCAGTGGCCGTGCAAGCATTAGGAGCAGAGTTCAGCTCCCCAGAAACCCGCACAAATGCCAGGTGAGTGTGGCTGCCCACCTATAATTTCAGCCTCAGAATGCCGAGCAGGCTGGCTAACAAGACTAGCCATACCCATGAGCAAATGGACGTGACTGAGACTCTGCCTCAGCGAATAAGATAGAAGGCGGAGGAGCTATGGAGGAAGATACGCAGCAAGAGCCCAGGGCCTTCACACGGACCCACACACCCGTGTGCTCTCACACGCACCCACACTCGTGTGCCCACCTGTGTGCCCTCACACGCACCCACATACCCATGTGCCCTCACATGAACCTACACACCCATGTATTCACACACATAAAAATGTATGAAGATAACATATGTATGGGCTCTACAAGCACATATAAGATGGGAAAAGAAATGATAATAAAAAGAAACTCAAGAGGTCTAAGAGTCTGGGATCAGGATATCCAGGAGGCTACAGAGCATAAACTGTGGCTTAGCCACCGCCCGGGCTCCCCAGCCCCACTCACGGTTTCTTTCATTTTTAATATTTTTATTAATTATTTTATACACTACATATTTTATTCCCCACCCCACCAACCCCTGTCCACCCTCCGACTATTCCACATCCCATACCTCCTCCCCTTTCCCTGTCTCCACATGGATGTCCCCCCCCCCACCTGACCTCTAATCTCCCTGGGGCCTCCAGTCTCTTGAGGGTTAGGTGTATCATCTCTGAATGAACACAGACCCCCTTCTCACAATTTCTAAATCCATAAATCTCTCAAAAAAAAAAAGATTTTGCTTGAAGCAGGGCACAAAATCTTGTTTCTGAAACTGGGACATGGCTATTTTTTGTTTTGCGACCAGATAATGTGACTTTAAATTTTTTTATTTTTACTACAGACTATAAACACCAACACATTTGGTTATAAAAAGCTGTCTTGAACTCTAGTTGGGGGGTAGTTTGGTATTTTATCTGTTTCTAATAAAGGGACAGTTTTGAACTTCCTAATGCACTGGCTCCAAAGACTGTAAGAAATGAGGGTTTGGGGGCTGGAGAGATGGCTGAGTAGTTGAGTACTTTTATGATCGTCTTGAAGACCAGAGTGTGACTGCCTGCATTGGGCAGTTTACAACCACCTGTAACTCTAGCTTCAGGAGGTCCAGTGTCCTCTTCTGGCCTCCATAGACAGACAGACAGACATGAACACATGCACACACAGGAAAAGTGCAAATAATAACTAAAGAATGAAAAGAGATGTTGGTCTGCGCTATACTTCATTGTTATGCGGTAGTCACTAGTCTAACTACTTTACATGAATATCTTTGTTCGGTATCTGTGATACCTTCTAATACAGATGCTCTCATTAGCCTCATTAAACTGAAGATAAAACGAGAACCGAGAGAATTTTTGTAGTTGGCTGAGGGCTGTAGACACAACAGGCGGCAAAAAAAGGCAAGAGTTTGGAGGGGTAGAAAATGGCTCAAGGGGACGCAATGCTCATTCTCATCATCATGGGCCAGAAACATCAACATTTGGCTTGACGGAAACCATCAGCAGGGAAGCAGTTTCAGTGTATCCAGCTGTTGGTGAGGTCCAGGGCTTCTGGGAGGGGCTTTATGTTCTCGTTTTTGGGGTCTCTAAGGAAAACGTTGACCAGCAATGGAGCCTTTACTGACCCGTTAGGAAAACCCCGTGACTGTGGAGTGGGGAAAGAGTCTTTGATAATGACTACTCTTTCTTGTCTAAAGGACAAGAAATGTCCAAGGGACGACTCAGGTTTTTTGTGCTAAACTGGAATTTTGGTTTCCTGTACTTTGTAATAAATACGCTAACTTTTGAAAATCTTCACAGCAGCTTTGGTGGCAGTGCCATGTGTCACAATAGCAATCGTCCGTTAATGGTGTTTTCCCGAGGAAGTTGTGCTTCTGGTTAGTGCCTGGGTGGGAAGGCCGATATTGTCTTGCTTTACTGATGGCCACATCATCGGAGTTGACAGAATGAAAATCGATCACAGGTATTGACGCTTCTCCGTGCTCTTCGCTTGTCGTGGTTAGAGAGCTGGGTTCGACTCGTTTGACTTGTTTCCAGAAGTTTTACCAGCTGCCTTTCTGTTTCCATCCACCCCACAGCTTCTTGTCACACGGCTCCTTGTCACTTGTTTGTTTGTTTGGAAATGGATATCGTGTGTATATCACGAATAATGATAAGATTTATTTATAGAATTGTTACAAGTGATTATAAGAATTCGACAGGAATATTAATTTTCTCCCAGTACTTGACTATGAATCAAGGGTTGCACTGACGTGTAAATTATCTCTTTAATGGAATGCGGGGAAAAGTTTTCTCATATTTCTTTCTATAAAATCTGAATGCTTCTTCTTGCCTAGGAGAGCAAAAGATGAAGATTCTGATATGCTTATTGTGGGGGAGCAAAAGATCGGTTGGGTGTCAAGTCCAAAAGAATCTCTGGACAATGGTGAACCAAGGTGCAAGCTGGCCTCCGGGCTACCTCAGCACCCCAATACCTGCTCCAGAGTCCACGCTGGCATCCAGACCTTTCTTACCCAACCTCCACCCTAAACTTCTTCAGCTCCTCCCCCCAACTTATGATTCCTATACATCCCTTACATTTCAGCCACCAACTCCTGGTCTCCTTTCTTTGCCGCTCCCCCAGCCCCCTGTCCACTGCTGCGCCACGGCCTGGTCCATTCTGTGAGTCATGTCTTCTACTCTGCCTGCTCTGGACTCTTCCAGACACCCCTGACTGTCCTCTCCCTTACACCTACACCAGAAACCTTCCCCTCAACCACACCTTGGAGAGCTGGCATCCTTACTTTATGCATTGGGTTAATATTGTTGCAACCTGGAGGTAGTAGACAGACCTTTGTTTTTCCCCCTTTGTCTGTTCTGCACCTTTGGCCTTCCCTTTATGAGTTGTAAATTCGCTCAAGGTCGAAAGCACCTGGGATGCAGGCGCACGATCCAGGCTCCATGAATCGGATGCTCACATTTGAGATTTGGCATCAGAAGCCTATGCCATAGAGAAGCTGGTACAGCCTAACAGACAGGTCTGTTCATTAGAGCAGTGACAAGGCTTGGGGCAGCATCCTTGGTAGAGAAATTGCTGTGTCCAATGGCAGGGTCCACCCAGGGGCTGCCTGTGATTAGATGAATACAGACCCTCCCAGATTTGTAGAATTTGATCCTGGTTTTCTGGGACTCCTTGGTAATCTGAAACTCACTCCTTTTCCTACTTAACCTAGCCAGAGAGGGTTTCTGTATGTCAGCATCAGGAAAGCCAGTTTTCTGACTGGAGTGGGAGGGAGTACTGAGAAGGGAACAGGATTGCTTCATGTGTATCTCCTGTCAGCTGTTGAAGCCATCAGTAAGACTGCCAGATCGCTCTGAGGGATTTAGTTTACCCAGAGTGACTCATTGTTGATAAAACCTCCTGGGGAGAGTGATACCCAGCCCAGCAGGAAGCTTCCAAGGGAGGTGCACATAACACCAGTGTAATGAAGGCTGGGTTAGGAATTCACCTGTAGCCCCAGGGGCAGGATCTCCCAGCAGTTAAAAGGTGGACAGGAAAGAGGACCTGGTTACAGGAGTTCTCTCTGGAAGTCTCCAGTTTCTTGGCTTGAACAATACCAAAGCCTGTTGAAGCAAAGGAAATGGTCTCTTTAGATGCCCAAGATTCCACTCTTTCAGTCTTTCATGTGTGCCTAGGGTGTACCAAGTGAAAGAGCTGGGGAAGCAGGGAGGGAAGGAGGGAGAGGGAGGGAGAAAGAGGAGAGAGGGAGTAAGAGAGTGAGGGAGGGGGAAGGAGGAAGGGAGAGAGGGAGGGAAGGAGGTCTTGCTGCTCTTGCCGAGCACCAAGGAGGGATAGAGATATAGATGATAGATAACTGACAGACAGACAGACAGACAGACACACACACACACACACACACACACACACACACACACACAGAGAGAGAGAGAGAGAGAGAGAGAGAGAGAATTCAACCAGAGCTGCATTCTCTGAGTCTATAAAACATCAGAATCAAGATAACAGCTTTTCGTTGTTTCTAGTCACTGTTCCTGTCCCGACTTCTTCCAAGTATGGACTGCGATCTGGAAGTGTAAGCCAAATAAATAAACCCTTTCCCCCTCAACTTCCTTTTTTGGTCCTGGTGTTTCATCATAGCCATAGAAAGCCTAACTAAGACCCAAGTCTTTTATGTTCTCTAGACTTCCTCAACGTTCTCACTGTAAAAATGAAAGAAAGTTGGTGTGTACATAGGGGTTTCTACGGGGTGGGATATTATAGTGTCCGTGAGACACTGGCGCCATGCCAGACTCCCAGGAAGGCATCTCTCAATAGACAGGTATTGCTCTTAATTGCCTTGGTTTTGATTGTGTGGGAAGGGCTTCCAGGGACTTAAAGAGTCCTGTCTAAAGCTCTTTGCAAGATAGCATGATATCTTATAGGGACAAGATGCTTGTAGGTGTTTGTATATCTGGGGATTAATAAGGTATCAGGAGGATTTTCCTCTGACTGGCCAGGGTCAAAATCCCCGAAGATGCAGGGCTAACGTATGCTTTTCACCCCAGTGTGGCAGTGTGCTTCTCAGAAGCGACTCTGTTCTTTCTCCTCTGCTTTCGCTTTGTGGGATGGAGGAAGGTGGTCACTGCGGGGCTGCCTGGACCTCCTGACTCCCTCAGCTATCCTGTATGGTGTCTACACCTGCTGTGAGAAGAGAAATCTTGGGTTCCACGGACAAGGTTGTGAGCCCATCTGGGTGGGAGCTGGGAAGATGTGCTCATTCGATCCCGCCTGCAGCTATAGGTCGTGGCCGTGACTGCCCAGTGAGACAGAGACAACTCTGCTCTTCTTTCTCAAGCAGGAGCCCAAGGAGAGCTTTCAGGGATGATTCTAAGCTAATTAGTCATCACCAGAAGGATTGTTTAAAATGATGATTTAATTTCTTACATTATGACCTGGAGGCGATACATTATTCTATACATTATTGCCTCTATTTTTAAAATGATTTCTCGTTTCCTTTTCTTTTCTTTTCTTTCTTTCTTTCTTTCTTTCTTTCTTTCTTTCTTTCTTTTTCTTTTTCTTTTTCTTTTCTTTTCTTTTTATTTTTTTGGTTTTTTTTGAGACAGGGTTTCTCTGTGTAGCCCTGGCTGTCCTGGAACTCACTCTGTAGACCAGGCTGGTCTTGAACTCAGAAATCTACCTGCCTCTGCCTCCCAAGTGCTGGGATTAAAGGTGTGTGCCACCACCTCCAGGCCCTCATTTCCTTTTCTTTCCTAGCTGCCTAATCCCTGTTTAATATCCATGAGTTTGTGGCTTATTTATATAGTGGTTATTTTGATATTCGAATTGCTCCTTATTTAGTCAGAGGCTTGTCTTTTTAATTCATAAGCTCAGAAAGACCGTGTCTGGGTTGAAGTCTTTTCTCACTTCTCTGTATCTGAGTGGCCCTAGGCGAGGGGTCCACCTTCACAAGGGTCCTCCTTTTTCTCATGGTTAAAGTAGGGTGGGAAGAGGCTGGAAGAACGGCTGAGTGGTGAAGAATGGGGACGGGTCTTGCCCTGAGGCTGTCCCTGCACCCATGTTAGGTAGTTCACAATTCTGACACTTTCTTTTAGACTTGCGTACATGTGCACACATGCTCATGAGCACACACATACACACACACACACACAAAAAAAAAAAACAACCAGTGTTCTCTCTCCATTTCTCCATCATTTTTTAGTAACTCCTTACTTCCTGGCAAAAGATGATCAAGTTGATTATAAGACATATTAAACTGATATATGGAAACCCTGCTGATTAAAATAACACACACACACACACACACACACACACACTCTCACACACACCACTCCAGAGGCATGGAAATCAATGCCCAAATTCAATCTTTGCAAAAACAATAAGTTCCAGATTCTACTTACTAACCACTAGGACTCCTAGAAATGACTCTTGGTTGGGTTAGTCATTGCTGTCTGTGAGAGGCTTCTGGGGTACAAACCCTGTTGATGAAGGGAAAATGCTCAGGCACAGTCTATGCCAGGCTCATGAACTCCTGAGCAACATAGTCTTGGTGTGTATCCATGGTAACGGAAGACAGAAAGCACGCAGTAATTACTACAGGAAGGGAAGTGATTTGATTCAAGAATCCCTGCTCTGATTCACGAATCATACAACAGGAGTAACAAACCAATTATTTCCTCTGTCTTCAAGTCTGTAGAGATGAAAGGATTTATAGAAAAAGGAACCCCATAAAAGGAAAACAGAGAAGATGATGTGGCTTTAAAAAAAACTCTCAAAGTAGAACACACAGATAGATACACACACATATGCACAAGTACCCTTTTAAAAAAAATCTATGTATCTATATATATATGTTTGTATCTATCTATCTATCTATCATTTGTCTGTATTCTATTATCTATCTATCATTTATCTATCTGTCTGTATTCTATTATCTATTATTTATCTGTCTGTATTCTATTATCTATCTGTATTCTATTATCTATCTATCTTTTATCTGTATTCTATTATCTATCTATATATCAATCATTTATCTGTCTATATTCTATCTTTCATCTATCTGTATGTCTTCTATCTATCTGTCTATCTATCTATCTATCTATCTATCTATCTATCTATCTATCTTTATCATTCATCTGTCTATCCATCTATTTTCTCTTCGGGAAAATAGACACGGTCATTCTGGCTCATAGAATAGCTGTGGAGACAAAATGGGGTAAGCGTATAAAAGTGTTTGCTGTACTTTCTGGGCATAAGAGCTCAAATGAACAATCGCCATTGTTATAATTACTCTCATGCGTATAGACTAACCCAGTAGCTTTTTGGAGGGCAGAACATCATCAAAGTGTGCAGCTTAGGGATGAGAACATCTCTCGGGAGCTACTGTGATTTTGGGGTTTCACATCAGGGACTGTGACCATCCTGGGGTCCCCTGGGGCATCAGCTCCCCCAGCACTTCGTCGCTTGGTGCTTATGAAGATTCAGCCTCTCTCCCCGTTGCCTGCCGCTGCCGCTGCCGCCGCCACCCCTGAGCCGCCGCCTACTCCGGTTCCACCTGCTCTCTTCGGTTGATATGATCGCAGGACAGGGGATATCCCTCTTTCTGTTTCCTCACTGTGGTCTCAGTGGACTGTCTTCCTCCAGGTGAATCTGAAGATTCGCCTCACCACCAGCCTTTAAACCCTGGGGTTGCATATCAGTATTTACATTGTGATTCATAACTAGCTAAATTACAGTTATGAAGTAGCAATGAAATAATGTTATGGGTGTGGGTGGGGTCACTATAACATGGAGAAACTGCATTAAAGGGTGATAGCATTAGGAAGGTTAAGACCACTGGTCTAGGGTCTCTCCAATTTGAACTCGAATGTTTTTACCAATCTGGGTAGATGTTGTCATGTTTTCCCCCAGAATGTTAGTTCACACTATGGTCCATGGATGAGAGGATATGTTTTTGGAATGTTCAAAGAAGATTTTTTTATGATATGTTTGCTTTATTTACACTTCAAATGGTATCCCCTTTCCTTCTTACCCCTCCGAAAACCTCCTATCCTATAACCCTTCCCCTGCTTACCAAGCCCCCCTCCCACTTTCCTGACCTGGCATTTCCCCTACACTGGGGCATCAATCCTTCACAGGACTAAGGGCCTCTCCTCTCACTGATGTCTGAAAAGGCTGTCCTCTGCTACATATGCAGCTGGAGCCATGGGTCCCTCCATGTGGACCCACTTGAAAATAAGACTCTTGAGGGTCACAGGCAACCTCAACCTGGCCTTTCAGTCCCCTGGGGTTCAGGGATTTATAGAAGCCCCCAAATCACTTTAACTCCAGGTCCAGGAGAGAGGAGGTGGCTACAGCCTGTAGACGCTAGAATCTACGTTTCTGTATCACATAGCTTTGTAAAGTGCTTTCTTTTTCCTCATCTGGGATATCTGCAATTATAGAAGGTAAATGTAATTCTTTCTCACTATTTACTAAGAAGCTTAATTTTTCTATTTAAGATGTTTTTCAAGATTATCAAAGTAATTTATGGGCTCCACTGAAAAATTATTAACACATGAGAAAGAAATGTCAGTGGCAAATTCCATAATCTTGTATCAGTACATGAGGCTTCTATTTCTTCATCTCTCTCTCTCTCTCTCTCTCTCTCTCTCTCTCTCTCTCTCTCTCTGTGTGTGTGTGTGTGTGTGTGTGTGTGTGTGTGTGTGTGTTACTTTGAAGATTATGGAGGGTAAGTGATATCTATGAAAGATGCCTGTCTGCTCTAGTTAGTGAACAGTGATGCTATTCTAAGAGGCCAACTACAATGGATCTCTCTACTCCACCAGAGGAAGGGTACCCTTGTTCAATACCTGTGCCCCTCAAGGAGAAAGGTAAAACCTATCAGATCCAAAACACCCAGATCCCAGGTGCCTTTTTTTGTCTCTGCTTCCAAGAGATAACCAGATACTCTGTTAGGAGACTCTTATCTAGGTGAGTTTACCCAAGGACGCCTTGTGGAGGTGCGTTTTCTCCTCAGGCATCATGCAAGCAGGCTGGGCTTTTGCACCATTGGGTTGTTCACAGAAAACCTACAGAATGCCTTGCCCTGGGGCGTTTAGTTTCTTTTCCTTCAACTGTTGAGTCATGACCAGGAGTTGAAGTCCAGTCAAGCTGATTCTTGACCCCTGAGCAACACCCATCACCATAAGCTCAGGATTAAAATCTGAAGACAATTTAAATATGTTGCTTGTGTCAGTGGCATTTGGGGGAAGCAGATAAATCGAATGCACTTTACATAATCCAAAGTCTCTGGTTTCCTAAAATGAGGAACGGCTCTTGAATGCAAAGGGTAATTAATTTCCTCTACTTTGAGAGAAGATTATCCTGACAGACGGTAGGTTGGATCCCAGCAATGGTGTGGCTGAGAAAAGAGCACGCTAACCCATCTGTTTTGAGGCCTCTTAGCCAAGAATAGGATGGGTGTGTGCACGTGTGGCCACGTGGTCTGCAGCTCTGGTCCGTGCAGAACTGATACCTGACTGTACTGATGCTCTGACTGAACAGAGTCTGAATGAAATGTGTTTTGTTGTTAAATAACCTGGGGGATCGCTCCATTCTTGGGTATTTTTTGGAGAATCTTATTACACATTAGCTGATGAAATGGAAACCATGAAGCCGATGATACTGGGCTTTCCCTGATTCTCTCTATTTGTGGTACAAAAATAGATTTTTTTAAAAAAGATTTATTTATTATATGCAAGTACACTGTAGCTGTCTTCAGACACCCCAGAATAGGGCATCAGATCTCATGACGGATGGTTGTGAGCCACCATGTGGTTGCTGGGATTTGAACTCAGGACCTTCAGAAGAGCAGTCAGTGCTCTTAACCACTGAGCCATCTCTCCAGCCCTAGATTTTTTTTTTTTTTTGAAGATGTATTCGTGGCCTAGATCAGATATTGGTAGTTTGGGCCCTCCAAAAAGAAGACACCAAGACAGTGTCAGTGTATAGGGAAGCTCAGTCTGGGGAATGCCTGGGATGAGCAGAGTGGAAAGGGGGGATGGTAAGGAGAACAGTGGAACCACGCTTCAGGTCTGGCATCTACGACCCGAAGGAGGAAGAGGAGACAGGCAGAAAACTCTTTCTAGGTCATTTCTTCTAGGTTGATGGCTTAGGGGGTGGTGACTTGTGTCCCAGGTTATCCATGAGAAGTGCCCCTTGTCCCGCAGGGAGGAACCTGAGTGAATTCATTCTTCTCTGTTGTACTCTCTAGCAGGGCACAGCCCTTTATAATTGTGGCGTCAGCCCGATTCAGGCCCAGAGGCACGGCAGCTGGGCTGTCAGTCAAAGCCCTCCCTGCAGCTGGGGCTCTGGCATGGCTTCACCACCTTCATTTCAACTTGTGTCCTTAGTTGGAGTAACTTAGTCAAGGCTTTGGAAACCGAAGAGTCCCCTGGTACTCCGGACAGTCTGCCTTTTCTAGTTCACTTAACTGCTGCCAACATACACACACACTCAAAAGCTCTTTATAATCTCTCAACGCTAGCTAACTCTAGCACTAACCCTAACCCTAACCCTAACCCTAACCCTAACCCTAACCCTAACCCTAACCCTAACCCTAACCCTAACCCTAACCCTAACCCTAACCCTAACCCTAACCCTAACCCAACACTACCTGCCAGGGACTCTTATTATGGGGCAGCAGGGGCATCAGCTGCTGAAATGACTCTAGCCTTCATTCTCATGGTCCCAGTCTCCTATAGGTATAGTGTAGTTCTGGGCATCTTATTGCCATGTCTGGCATCTTAGAATTGGGCCGGGCATCTCATATACACTTGGGAATGTTTGAGGTCTCCTAAGAAACAGATTGTAACCAAAGCTGGATGTGCACTCATGCCGTGGACCCCCGAGATGCCTTTGCTCTGGTGGGTGACAGAACATGGTGGGGGGGGAGGGGAAGTCATGTGTTGCTTCTGTCTGTGTGATCTCACATCTTGGTGGCAAGCCTTTGTGGTGAAGGCACCCTTCTTCCCAGAGTGGGGAGCCCGGTGGAGAGTCTCAAAACGGTCTCTTTGTAGCTCATCCTCTTCTGTGTCTTGAAAATGGAGCTGAAGCTAATTGTATCAGCGGGTCACACACCAACGACTGTACAGCACCATTTCCCTGAGCTCTTCTTGTGACTGTTTGAGCACTGCCAGCTCATTTCTTCCCCTCTCTGGGGAGCTCCTGCCAGGGCCAATCACTGGGAAGGAGAGGAGGCAGAGAGAGAGGCCATTTGTAGCTGGGCGACATCAGAGTTGAGGGCAGCGGCCCTCTGGCCAGCTCCTGAAGGGTCGTGGGGTTTTCCGTTTTCATGTGTGCATTTCTTTGTCCCATCTCGGCGTTTGCCACGATAAATGTCTGTGGATTGAACTAAGGAGCGGGCTGCAGGCGCCCACTCTGTGATGGATGCTGGGGGGACAGAGGGTTAGCAAGGCATGCTCTCCCTTTTGAGAAAAGGAACCTTTTGTCTAACGGCGAAAGCACACACTAGTGCAAAACATCACATAAGATACAATTATAAAGCCAGGCGCATCAGTGTTCCTTTGTGATCCCAATCCTGGGAAGGGTGAGGCAGGGGGATCACGAGATCCAGGCCAGCTTTGGCTACGTAGTGAGATGCTGCATCAATAAATACATAAAACTGAGAAATGTGACAGAAGAAAAGTCCCCAAACCTTCAGGCGATTGCAGACACATGTGCTCCAGGTGTGTCTGCCCATCAGGGTAACTCTGAATGTGACCTGGTAAAAATCATAAGCAGACTTACAGTGTTATGAGTGTATGCTTGTAACTTTTTTTTTTTTGTAACCTAACTGTGCAGTTCTCAAGCATGACTGTTGTAGAAGACGATGCTGTACTGTAATGACAAAAGGCATGACGCACTTTGGAAGCCTTAGAGCCCGGGTATCTGCTGAGCCTGGGCTTGCGTGGGGGAGGTTGTAACCGAAGACCTGTCAGAGAACAAGTGATAAGCGGGCCAAGAAGTATAATGATGTCACCAGGCACGGGGAGACGAGCTATGCAGAGACCTGGTTGGAGAGTACGGCCTGACCATCACTGAAGGAAGGGGCGTGGCCAGAGCGGAGCGCACTGAGGTTGACCAGCATGAGGCGTGGCCACGGTTAGTCTGGTGTCCTCTATAGATGTTTTCTGGCTTGGCATGGACTGGTATCCATATCAGACACAGAGGTTTCATTCTGCAAAAAGAAGCAGGAATTTCAACTGCAGCAAACGGGACTTCAGTTTTAGATGGAAATGGGTTGGGGCCCTGGGTCTGCGGGGCTCTGACAAGAGACGCCATACGGATCCCAGGCTTCCTCTTGATCTCGCCGCTGTTCTCCCTGACAAACCTGCCCTATTGAACTGGCATCAGACCGCACATCCCTGTGAAATGCCACAAAGGGAGGCTGGGTGCCCACAGGCTCAGGCTCCTGAGTCACAGGCCCCCAATCAAGGCCAGCCTCTCAGTGGCTCAGTTTTGCCATCTGTACACTGGACACAATGGTAGCATCAGCTGCAGCTGGGAGTAGAATAATAATGGCAGCTAGCTGGCCAAAAGAAGAGTACTCACTGAAGGATAATGATGATAATGATAATGATAATAATAATAATAATAATAAATAATAATAGCAACAATAGATTTCATATAGTATATTCATAATCATAATAATTAATATAAGCACATTATTATTATTAACAATAAAAACTTACAGCAGGAGATGGCGAGTGTGGCTAAGGGTCCCAGCATGATGGCTGGATGGAGGCTAGACTCCTGCCACTGTCTGGAGCTAGGCTCTTTTGAATTTACTTTGGGTCTGGGGCCGGACCTCGGGCAAGCGCTCTACCAGTGAGCTACATGCTCAGCTTTCTGAGTCTCGATCTACCCGCGGTCTCCTGATTCAGGATAAAGCTCGCAGGCAGCCTCTCCGCTCTGGACCTGCACTGGGCTTCTGTGTTTGCTGATCAGAACCCTTGGGCTTGGCCAGCCTGGGTGCAGCAGTTCTAAGTAGAGATAGGGCACTGCCAGGCAGGTTCACTGGGAAGGGCCCTTCCTGGGACGAGACCTACGCGGCAGGAGAGGCCGCTGGTACCACACTCCTCGGCTGCTGAGCCTCCCAGTTCCCAAGGCGAGCTTTCTTCCTTCCAGGACAAGCGCTGGGTATTGTCTCTCCTCGGGTGCACTTCCTGGTTCCGGGAGGCAGCGAGTAGGGGCATCTTTGCTAGCTCAAGGGCTCGGAGGGCAAGGTGAGACCCAGCATTCTGCTTCGCCTCACAGAGCTTTGCTCAGATCGGGCTGCCCCGCTGCAGGCTGTTGGAAACGCTGTTCCTCCGTGTCCTCAGAGACCTGGGCCATCACGGGTGAGGGCGAGAACGGGATAGGGGCAGATCTTGAATGTGAGATTGCTGTGAGGCTATAGGCAGGTTCCTTAACCTCTCTGAGCCGACGTGCTCTGAATTTGGTAAGGCTTGCATGGTGTCTAACTCTCAGTGCTCAATAAAATGGTGGCTCTCATTGACATTTGGGAGGTAGGTAGCCTCAGAGGTCAGGCAGGATGCGTGAGGTTAAATTATTTCTGCTGTTTATGACGGTGGACTGCTAGGCAGATGCCTCTTATAAATATTTATCTGTTTATTTGTTTACTTTCCGGGACTGGGTTTCATTGTGTAGCCTAGGCTGGCCTCAAATTTCTGATCCTCCTGCCTCAGCCCCTCATGTGCTGGGATTATAGCCTGTGTCACCATCCCATGCCTTTTGATCCATAACCAGGGTTGACAAGTCAATTTCCCCACGTGAAAGGGAGCTCAGCCACCTTGCTCAGTGCTGGGGGGAGGGTCAATGCTGGGGGGAGGGTCAATGCTGGGGGAGGACTGAGTGACATGCTCAGTTTAGCAGCATCAGCAACGACTGTCTCAGAGTGCTTTGAGCTGTACGAAGAGAACAAATAGCTAATCCGTGTTGAAGCATGCGCTGTATGATAGAGCGGGGTAGACCGACCGGAAGGCGGGGCGTCAGCCGGCTGCGAGCTGAACAGTTCCGGCTCCCGCAGGGAGAGCACAGCCCGAGTCTAGCCCAGCGTGTCGTAGAATCCTACCAGCCTTCCTCCCTCCTAGGACTCTGTAGGTGGTGACGTGCTCGGAGGAGAGTAGGAAGAGCGTCATAGGAACAGGACACACCGTTTACTCTTTACATGCTCAGGGTCCCGGCTCCACCCTTCTCCTTGGTTTACACATGGCACATGCTACTGTATAAATTGGGGTTTCAGGCTCACATAGGATGCCATCCATGCATTGTACTTATGTACGGATACGTATTGGAGCCCTCCTTTATGATTTAATTCCCACTGGGAACCAATGAAGATTTCCTGGTACAGTGCTAAAGTTTAGGGTCAATATGAACTGCAAGTGTTTTCCAAGCCTCCTGGGCTCAAGGCCCAGCTTTAGACCTTTCTCTTCGATGTGTTTAGGACGCGTCTGTGAAGGGCAGGGCTGGGGCGTTAAGATGTGTGATATTTGGTCTCTGAACTGAGGGCTGGAATTCCTAGGACTCTTGAAAAGGTGGACAGGCGTGAGAGCCTCCCCCCCCAGCCCCGCCCCCATCTCCGAGGCTCACACTGCAGCTTCTACTTAAGTGAGTTAACAGGAAGCAGAACTCTGGAGAACTAGGGTACACCGGGGAAGGGGGGGCAGAGCCCCGTTTCTGGGATTCTCTGAATCCCACAGAAGTCTCGCTCAGGAGAAGCGTCTGACATGTCTTCTGCAAGTTTTGTTTGCATCCTGGTAGGTCGTCTGTGAAAGCCGGAGCCCCTGATTTCCAGTTGGCTTTTTTTTTTTTTTTTTTTTTTTAAACCTCCTTCTGAGTCATGTCTGGGGTATGGACGGCTGGGCACAGCTCGTGAGTAATTGCGTTGAGCTGACTCTGTGTGAGGGATTTAGAGCCTCACTTGACTGCGCTAATTAAAGTTCTGCTCTTGGATCTAATCAGCTCTTGGTCGCAGACAGGACTAAGGACATGAGCTATGCAAAGCAAATGAGGTCGCCGGCGGGACACCTTGGCCGTTTTCAACACTGCACTCCCAACAGCATTGAGCTTGGAAAGGATCAGAACCTCTCTGTGTTTTCCTCAGTACACAGAGGAAGGGAACCGGACTCTGATTTTAACCCATCGGGGCATTTTATGGAAGGCACGGGTTCCCAGAGCCGAGCCCTGTGGAAGGAAGAAGTTGGTCTTTGAGTGGGTGGGCTGACGATGTAGCCTGGGCTAAAGAAGCCCTTGGCAGCCACAGTGGCTTGGGTGGCTGGCAGATGAACACAGGTGTCTAGGTGGATGCCTAGACATTTCCTGGGGGTAGCCTGAGGTCCATATGCAGATTTGCCATATGCAAATTTGCCTCCTCCACCTCTTCTCCCTCTCCTTCTCCTCCTCTTCTTCCTCCTCCTCCTCCTTACTTTCCCAGACAGCCTGAGATTTGCACACCCCAGTAGCGCCACTCTCTGGTGAGCAAGCGCTCAGGTCTGTGAGCCTGTGGGCACCATTCTTATCCAAACTCCCACACGAAGGCAAACATTTTACGAGAGAATCCAACTCCTAAATTTACGTCAAGCAGGAGCTCCCTCCGACCTGCACAAGACCTTTGCTTCGAAAAAATGCCAAGAACGTCTCGGTGCCTCTAGATAGACAAGACCCTGACCAGCCGGAACCGGAACCGGAACCGGAACTTGAGCTGCTCTCACCTGGCCAGGTTCTCAGAGTGCCGAGCACTGGAAGGTGTGATGGCGCTGGGGTGGAAGGAGGGCGGAAGGAGGGTGGCAATAGCATGCCCCTGCCGTAGATCCGATCTCTCTGTCCTGAAAAGCTAAGTTCCTTCCTCCTCTGCCTGTCCTGTTTTTTTTTTTTTCCTCACCTCTCTGGCTCGCGTCCCCCCTTTTCCTTCAGTTTCTGTTTTTAAAGTTTGGAGTCCAATTAGGAAAGGACTTCCTTTACCCTCATTATTAATGCACGCTGATTGCACATGCTAATGGGACTCCCTTCGATATTTCCACAAACACATAGATAAGGCTTTGGGTCTAGCCATAATTTCTCACCTGTGCTCCATAGCGTCTGTCTGCACAGCCCCGTTCCCTGGGAGCCCCTCTAACGGTTGGTGCCTTTTCAAGATTGGAGTTTCCACATATAAAACATGTGATCCTTAGTTCTCTGAACATGGCTTAACTTTGTTCTGTTTGGCTTCTGATTACCTTCCTGAAAATTATGTGAATTTTTGATTTTTTTTAATGCCCAGATAATATTCTATTCTGTTCCTGCACCACATTTTCTTTACCCAGCCATTGGTTCGTGGACGCCCAGGCTGATTCCGTGACTTACCCATTGTAGGGTGAGCTGCAGTGGACACACATGGGCCTGCCTATGCTGATTCATAGTACCCTCCAGGCACACGGGTAGTGGAGGTGTAGAAGGAGCGTGTGAGAGGGTTTTGTTTTTGGTTTGGTTTTGTTTTTTTAAATAAGGGCTGTACTATTGCTGCACTATTACACAAGAGTTCCTTTTATCTAATAACTTTGCTAACATTTTGGGCGGTTAATTTTCCTGGTTTTGTCTGTTTCTTCTCGGTGGGTAATCTTGGTTGGCCTTGAATTCAGCATCTTCCCGCCCCAGGTTCCCAAGTGCTAGGACCCATGGCTATGAACCAGCATGCCCGGCCTGTTCTTACTTTCTCTCTGTGTGTAATGGTCTTTCTGAAGAGGGTGACACAGATTCCTTCCACTGCACACGCCAGGCATGTGAAGGGGGGTGGGGTGGGGTTCTTATATGGCCTTTGCTTTTGCAAAGAAGAACTCTGGCACTGTAGAGAGGAGTTTCTTTAAATGTTATCTTGGCCTTGGCCGAGGGAACGTCGTGGCCTGGGGCTTATGGAAAGCAGAAGAGAATGGCTGACGGCTGTTGCTCGTCCTCTGTGTGAACGTGGTACTGGAGTTTGAGACCTTTCAGAACAGGGCTGACTTGTATCACTTAGAACGAAGCTAATCCCGACGGTCACTAAGCCACTTTTAGGCCTACCAGCTGCCGGTGTTCCAAAGTCGTCCATCAACTTCACTTCCTGCCACCAACTTTTGCAAACAGAATACTACTGCTGTCCTCTCCTAGATCTAGACAGCTAATGAATGGCAGAGGTTGACAAGGGCCCAAGGATGGCCACACTTGGTCTTTTCTCTACTGTGTTCGTTACTTGTCTTGTGACGAAATATCGGACACATCCGATTTTATGGAGGGAAGGGCTCGTTATGGGACACAATCCCCAAGTTACAGGGGACTGTCTCAGAGATACAGGGCACAGTCTCCAAGTTACAGGGCCCCATCCATCATGGGGATGGGATGGAGACAGATGTGCAAAGCACCTGCTCCCGCTGCGTCTGCAGTCAGGAAGCAGAGAGGGATGGATGGTGGTGCTCAGTCTGCTTTCTCAGGGACAGAGTCCATAGGATGGAGCTGGCGACAGTTACAGTGACTTCTCTCTTTATATGTGTCTCGTATAGGCCTTCTCTTGTTCATGAACCTAATCTAGAACCCCCTTTACAGACATGACCAGAGGTTTGTCTCCTAGGTGACTTTGAGTCCTATCAGCCTGACAGTTGGTACTAACCATCATGTAGACCTTGAAGACCGCAGTGATCCAGGTTATCAGGTAGTCAGAAGGCAGCGGATTCACTATCCCCAGAGAATGTAAGAAATATGTTAGATGGCAGCTAATGGGAACACCTAAAGGAATATTAAGAGTGTGGCATAATACTATGTGACACTATGAGTTACCAGGGGCTGACTGATGTTCTAGGCCTTTTACATGGTATCTTGTCTGGGAATATATAGGGAAACTGGAACTCTGGTGTCTATTACAACTGGAGAAGTGGTTTCATCAGATCTGATATTTCAATAGGAGATGGGAAGGGAGGTTTTAATTCTGGGAAAGCCCCTTAAGGAAGGCATTGTATTCTTTTTTTTTTTTTTAACATTCCTTTTTTCTTCTCTTCCCTTCCCTTCCCTTCCCTTCCCTTCCCTCCCCTCCCTCTCCCTCTCCCTCTCCCTCTCCCTCTCCCTCTCCCTCTCCCTCTCCCTCTCCCTCTCCCTCTCCCTCTCCCTCTCCCTCTCCCTCTCCCTCTCCCTCTCCCTCTCCCTCTCCCTCTCCCTCTCCCTCTCCCTCTCCCCCTCTCCCTCTCCCTCTCCCTCTCCCTCTCCCTCTCCCTCTCCCTCTCCCTCTCCCTCTCCCTCTCCCTCTCTCCCTCTCCCTCTCCCTCTCTCCCTCTCCCTCTCCCTCTCCCTCTCCCTCTCTCCCTCTCCCTCTCTCCCCTCTCCCTCTCCCTCTCCCTCTCCCTCTCCCTCTCCCTCTCCCTCTCCCTCTCCCTCTCCCTCTCCCTCTCCCCCTCTCCCTCTCCCTCTCCCTCTCCCTCTCCCTCTCCCTCTCCCTCTCTCCCTCTCCCTCTCTCCCTCTCCCTCTCCCTCTCCCTCTCCCTCTCCCTCTCCCTCTCCCTCTCCCTCTCCCTCTCCCTCTCCCTCTCCCTCTCCCTCTCCCTCTCCCTCTCCCTCTCCCTCTCCCTCTCCCTCTCCCTCTCCCTCTCCCTCTCCCTCCCTCCCCCTCCCCGCCCCTCCTCCTCCTCCTCCTCCTCCTCCTCCTCCTCCTTCTTCTTCTTCTCTCTCTCATTATATGTAAGTACACTATAGCTGTCTTCAGATACTCCAAAAGAGGAGGTCAGATCTCATTACAGATGGCTGTGAGCCACCATGTGGTTGCTGGGATTTGAACTCAGGACCTTTGGAACAGCAGTCGGTGCTCTTACCCGCTGATCCATCTCTCTAGCAAGGCATTTTTATTCTTAATGGAGAGTTGGGGGCTTGAGGAAGGCTTTATTTAATTTTACTCCTGTTTATGGCCTGGATGGTATGAGAGGTAGGCACAAGATACATTTCTTAACTATCTTGACTCACAGCTAGTTAAGAAGGGCCCCTATGACCACTCCAGCCTCCTACAGGAGTCAGAGGAAGATCCTGATGGCACCTTTGTTTGGCTTTGGGGTCTGACCCTTGTCTGTACCCATAGCTTTGGTCAAGTGGCTTAGCCTCTTTAAGTTAATATCTATGTTTTGAACTGAGAGTGCTATTGTCTCCTTCCAGTGCTGTGGTCATTATATGAACACTAGTGTGGTGTGCAAAAGAAGTTGACACATAGTAGGACTTCAGTTCATGTTCATTCTTCCCAGTCATGTCCCTCCATATCTTTTTCCTCTTCTAAGACCCAATTAGAGTCCAATTAGAAAAGGACCTCCTTTCCACACTGTCTTTGACCCTCCCAGGTCCATACAAGCTGTTCTTCATTCTCTAAAAGAGTTTAGTCTACATTCAAGAGGGCACTTCTTACATTGCCCTTACAGTTTGTGGATGTCTCTATGTCTTCACCTACATCTCGGGTACCCCTATCTAAGGAACTGTGCCGCACTTATTTCTGTATACCTGTGTGTGTCAACAAACAAACAAACAAACAACAACATCATATACTCTTACTGAACGACCCATACATGGGAGAAAAGTTACCAGCCAACAGGAGAATTTTAACTATGATAAAGAGAAAGGGAAAGAAAGATGTGTCAGTAAAGGGGCTGGTTGTAAGAAACAGATGGAGGCCTGATGACAGCCAGAATGGATGTCCCATTTAACAGAGTACTAATGGCTTCCCAGGTCCCAAAGTGGATAATTTACCCTCTCTCCACAGTTCCAGGGTGAGCACCGGGCCAAGGCTCAGCCAGCCACTGACATTTTAGGCTGTTTTCTTCTGCTCCCAGTCGCACACTGACTTTAACTCTTTCTAACTCATATAACTGTATGTTCTACTGAATCATTCGCCTGTCCCTCGCCGAACATTCTGGGACTCTAGTTCATACCAAATACTGTGATCGATATCTGGGGCTCAGACAAAACCAGGCACCACTGCTGCCTTCAAACGCTCAGCATCTAACGAAGGCAAGTGACGTCTTCTCAAAAACCGTTATGTCAATGTGACAAATGCCGCAAGGAAGAGAAGGACAGCGTGCTGACAGAGGCCAGAGGCATGAGTGACCTGTTCCTCCTGCAAAACTAAGAACAGGCCACATCAAAGGAAGTGGTAACTTAGCCCAGAAGAACGACTTGAATCTTGATAGGCAGTGATGGGGAAAGGCACTTTAACAGGAGTCCCAGCCTGAAGAATGGTGCCAGCAGAGAGTGTGACAAGTTCAGGAGGGGCTGTCTATTGGAATGAAGAACGGGATCTGAGGGTCAGGTACACCGAGACGCACAACAGAGAGCCTACAATGAAGCTAAGGACATCGATGCTATTTAATAATTTAACTAACCCCTGTGGGAGATAGCATGTTAATATTTGCAAACTGTATCCTGCATGTACGATCTCTTGGGTTTGTACAAGAGGGACATATTTTATGTTCTATTTTACAAATGAAGAAACTGAGGCACAAATATATTGAAGATTTGTTCAGGTTAGCAGGTGTCTGAACACATCCTTAGAGCTAGGGATTTTAACTCTTGAATGTAGAGAAATAGAAAATAAACTTATTATTGTATTTATTACCTGAAAGCACAATGCACCATCCCTCCATTTATCTTCTTTTATATTTTCCAGTGTAGCAGCATCACACGTATTTCTTAGATTTATTTCTCAAGTTTAAAAATTTTTATTCTCGTAGTCAGCATCTTATTTATGATTTTAATTTTTGTCTCTGGTACAAAGAGGTATATTGATTTTTTTATCGTCCTTTGCTGATAGATATCTTGATAAATTCAGTTAGGAATTCAATTTGTTAGATTTTTATGGCTCTGGGGAGCTGAGTGAAGAGCTGAAGAGGTGGAGACCAGCACAGCATTTCATTTTATTCCAGGCTCTCAGGGGAGAGGGGCTTAATGTGTTCCCATGGCACAGTGTTAACTTTAAGGGGGTTTGCAGCTAAAATTTGTTGGGTGGAGAAAGTTCTTTGCCCTTCTAGTTTTCAAAGATGGCTTCTGAGTGGCCTAGGCTGCAGGAAGGGAAGAGAATGAAGTAGGAATTAATCTGTGTCCTGAGTGAAGCTACGAGATGCCTAGAGGTGGAGGGGAACTCATGGGTGGCACAGGAACACTGTTACCAGGATTATTCTTCTCCGGCCTTCTTTAGGTCAGTAATCATTGGGCCATACCCACTTTGAAAGACTGAATACTACTTGGAGGGTCACAATCCACATCGGACTTTAAAGGCTTTCAGTGTCTTCTAGCAGAGATAGTTATTTAAAGGCATGCATTTTCCAGTATCTGATGCCCACAAGAACAAATAGTGTTGTTGGAAGGGATTCCATGGGTCCCGATTCTATTGTTTAGTTTTCTTGTCGATGTGATGGGAGCAGCTGTCGAAGGTTTATTTTGACTAGTAGTTCAGAGCACACAGTTCATTGTGTTGGCAGTACCAGCTCTTGCCTGTGGTATATGAGACCACTGGTCTTATCACGGGGCAGACAGGACGTAGAGAGAAAGCAGGAAACAGAATAGATCTATAGTCCTGAAGTCCCCTTGTTCTAGTTTGGCTTCTATTGCTGTGACAAAGACATCATGACCAAAATTAATGTGGGCAGGAAAGGGCTTCTAGAGCTCAGCCCCAGTCCATTGTGAAGGTCTGCCCCCTCTACCTTTGTGACCCTCTCCCCTAAAGAAGGAGGAGGAGAGAAAGGAAGAAGAAGAGGAGGAGGAAGAAGGAGAAGGAGAACAAGAAAACACGTCTAATCTGTGTTGTCCATATACTCATGAGAACATGGTCAAATTCCCATTGGCCAGTACCGTATAGACAACTGAGTCCTTCCCTCCCCACCCCCTGACTCCCACCAGAAGCCATCAATTGTAGAAAGCTACACTTCAGCACAGCTATCACAATTTTTAAGACTTCTCTTCAATGGTTTTTTTCAAGCTGTTACTTTTGGGGGTGGGGATTGGTTGCCACAGAAGCCTCCCATGTCCCTCTTTCTCAACTCTGAGCCTGCACTCATCAATTCCGCTGCAAAAGTAGCTTCCTTGTCCTTTACAGTCAGAAGAACAGGGATACAACCCAAAAACTATCCGTCCAGGGATGGTACCTCCCATGGAAGCCAGGCCTCCTATAGCAAGCGTCAGTGAAGGAACTGCCCCATAGATATGCTCATAGGCCACTTGGATGGAGATAATCCTTAGGTGAGGTTCCCTCTTGTCAGGCGGCTCCAGTTGGCGTGAAGTTGACAAAACTAACTGGTGCTTGTACCCTACACTCAACCAGTGATCTGCTTTCACCAGCCAGACTTCACTTCCTGATTCACCTTTCAAGGCAGTGCCATCATTCAAACATTTGACTCCATGGAGAACATTTCACATTTAAACCATAAGATCCTCTTTACCCAGGATAAAGCTTCATGACTGTCACTTGTTGTAAAATCTGTTATAAGTTGGCACATCGGTCTTCTTGAATTTGTAGCCATACCCTGTTTATCCCCTCACAGGTCAAAGCCCATTGAGAACTTGACTGGAGCATCAAATAGGTATCCACATATAGTCTGTGGTGCTCAGTTGCTAGGTTAGAGGGAGACCATCTTTAAGGAAAGGCTGGACTGGAGTTCAGATTGACTTTCAAATGCTTTTTTCTGAACCAGATGGACTCACCTATCTGGCTATAGGAAGGGAAGGTCTAGCTGCCTCAGTGACTTCCTTAGTGTTAGGATCAGAACAAAAGCAGACGTTTCATGGACAGTCAGATGTTCCCCACTTTCACAGGAATGATCCCAAGAAAGGAATATGAGCCAACTGCCAAGCTCTTCATTCTACAGAAAGATCACTGGAGAAGATGCTGGGAGCAGAAGGCTTAGGCTGCAAAGAAATGCAGAAAAGGCTGAAGTGGTTAGAAATCTGAAGGTGTTTGTTCTGGGACAAAGAGAGGGCAGTGCTTGTTCCTAATGCTGAGAGGCTACCTGTGGTGTAGTTTGGCTGAAAGATGATTGCTACCTTGGTGCTCAGGAGAGTAGAGCCTAGATCTCCGAGAAGCTGGCTTGTAAGGAAGGCAGGATGGGAAAGAGGCACTGCGTCTCAGGGGCCCAGGCAAGGGAAGGCGTTGGGATGGAAAGAACAAAGTCCTAGCTACACCGTTAGAATATTTTGTTGTATTCTAGCCAGCTCAGCCATGTGTGACATGCTGATGCCCACGGGGGAGGAGGCTGTTCATTGGAAGAGAAGCCCTGGAGGAGGGAGGCACCCAGCCCGGCAATAAGGGAGCACCAAGCCCTAGGAAGATGGTATTCATAGTAACCATTATGCAGAGGAATGAGTGAGAAGCACACAAGAAAGAAGCCCCCCTCCCCCCGGGGTTCTCCTCCAGTTACACCCTCCTGCCACTTTGCTCCTGAACATTTGGTAAATCCTTCTGACGGATTCTGGGAGGGTGGGTTCACCTGGCCTGGTTGCCTGCATTGCACATCGAGAGCACCCTCAAATTGTCTTGGGGTTCTAAGAACTCATAGGGAGAGGGGGCACTCTTTATAGAGTCCTTGGAGGGATATTACTAAACTCAGCTGACTTTTTGTAGTTCAAAACATTCAGGGTCTTGACTACTGTCAGTCAAGTTGTGACACCGGGGTCTCCTTGTGATGGGCATCGGGGCTGGAATGTATAATACAAGGGCCCTTGGGACTCTGGCACGAGCACATCCATTTGCCTCGGTGAATTCCCACAGGACAAAGAATTAGTATTCAATCCATTCGGGCCATTAAGTGGCCAGGGACCATTTTCAACCCCATAGCAGACTGGCTATTTCTCTCTTAAACCTGAAGCTTATGTTCCTCCATGGCTGGGCTGAGTCCATGATTAAGAAAGAAGCAAGGATAGTCAGTGCTGGGTCCAACTGGTGGGGAGAACGGAAAGGGGCGGGGCACTGAGCTAAAAATGCACCCTGAATACGTGTGTCCACGTTGCATTCCGAATACAACGTCTATCTTTTCTTCTTTTGGTTGAGAACACGCTTTTAAATTTCCCTTCATGAAAAAGAAATCGGGGTCAATAAAGCCCCTGCTACACAGGCGTGAGGACAAGCTCGAATCCTAGCACCCAAGTAAAAAGATGGGTGTGGTGATGTGTGTTTATAAATCCTCGGGCTGAGAAGGTGGAGGCAGATGGATTTCTGGGGGTCACTGGCCAGCTGGCCTAGTCTAATCACAGAGACCTAGCACCCAGTGAGAGAATCTGCCTCAAAAATCAAAGTGAAAAATAGTGAATAGCTCTTGAAGAAGGACACCCAAGGTTAGCCTCCTCTGGCCAACACACGCGCGCGCGCGCGCACACACACACACACACACACACACACACACACACACACGTACGCACATGCACAGGCACACACATGTATCTATATAAAGTCTAGGATTCAGAAAGGAAAGAAAACATGCAGTCCTCTTTCTGAACCTGGATTAATTCATTTTATATGATCATTTCCAGCAACTGGGAATTTATCTAAGGCTTCGGCTAATCTTAGAATGGCGGAACACTTTGATTTTCATTGCTGTTTTTTTTGTTTTTGTTTTTGTTTTTGTTTGTTTGCTTTGGGAACTGGGTCTCATTCTGTAGCCCAAGATGACTCAGAACTTGGCATCCTCCTGCCTCAGCATTGAAATTACACATATGTACTATCGTGCCAACACTCCTTTTTGAGATAGACTTAATCTCAAAATTCATTCTTTTGATAACAAAATTCTATTAAGCATTTAATTGCATATAGTTTAACCTTTAAAGGTGTTGACGGTTTCCTAGAAATAAGTTTGGTGTTCACCCCGGGTTTGTTTTCGTTCCTTTTCTGTACCGGATGTTGAGACTGAGGGTTTGGAAAGTGAACTACTTGAGCATCTTGTGTCTTGTGGCCTCTTAGATGGGGACGCAGCAGCACAGACCTGTACTGGTCACACCACTGGCACAGTTAGCCCAGTGCTTGGCCACTGGGCCCAAGTTGTTTTTGTTCTTCGGTGAAGCTGGAAAAGTTCATTGGTGCTGGAAGGGGATCTGGCAACCCACGTAAGAAATGATACACCTCTGGCTTCAAGCAATTTTCCAATTCTGGGTCCATGGAGTCATAAAAAAGACACGAAATTAGCTCTCTAAAGATATGGGTCTAGCTCTCTATAAATAGTCTACCAGGAATCTCAGTTGAGGGTGTCTACAGAAAGCCAGCGTGGGAAACAGACTTAATGTAGGACTGCCCTTTAAAGAAGAGCCTGGTGCTTGGAGGAGTTCTATGCCTACCATCAATGAAACAATTAGGAAGTGGCTTTAAAAGCCTAACGCCAGTGCAGCCCCTTCTCCTGGAAGCCACACTAGCTGTGCCTGGCATTCTAGGTGCTTTGCACCAATGCCACAAGCAGATGGACAAAATCTAGTCTAACCCAGGCCTTGTTTAACATTCTTCTTGTTTGGACAGATATCGGAGTCATGGTAGCTTTCACCCTGAGGAGACCAGGTTGGTATGGTTGGGTCTGTGTTAATTTCTCCTGGGTGGCCTGGGAGGAGATGTCAGAGATTTTCTTTTTTTTTTTTTTTTTAAGTTTTATTTTTTAATGTGTGAGGTTTTTTTTCTTTTTTCTTTTTTCTTTTTTTTTTTCTTTTTTTCTTTTTTTTTTTTTTTTTCGAGACAGGGTTTCTCTGTATAGCCCTGGCTGTCCTGGAACTCACTCTGTAGACCAGGCTGGCCTCGAACTCAGAAATCCGCCTGCCTCTGCCTCCCAAGTGCTGGGATTACAGGTGTGCGCCACGACCGCCCAGCGTCAGAGATTTTCTAAGCTGGAAAGCCTTGTCTTTTTTGGAGTTCCACACTAGTGTAATCAGCACACAGGAGAGGGCAGGTGTGAGGGAAGATACGTTGGAGACTCACAGAAAAAATCTTCCTGATTTGGTAGTTGGTTCCCATGTATTGGCTAGAAGCCCCTACTCTACTTTCTAAGAAATGGTAAGTGGTATTTACACCATTGTATGTTGTGGCGATCCTAAGAGATCAGATGGAAAATGAGATTTCTGTCACATGTCTCATTATAAGATTAAGATTATTATTATTATCTTGTCATTGATACATTATAAACATAACTCCTATTTTAATGTGATTTTGAGTTGAATAATAAATGTCTTTGTGCCACATTGGAGAATAAAAGCTCATCTGAGGTCCTGGTGACACAGTTTCCCCAAGCTACATCTTCCAGGAGCACTCTCAACAGCTGACTCTCCAGCAGACACCCTGTGTGTGTTCACCAAACTGAAGTTATCCTGCCAGTGGGGGTGGGGGAGGAGCTGACAGAAACGCCTAGGGGAATTTCTGAAAGATTCCTCTTGTTATTCTGCGGAGATCTGAGCTCTAGACAAGGGCATCTGCACTCCAGCCCTGCCCTCGATTAACTAAAACTTTCTGAAGGGACTTTAAGACATCAGTTTTTGTTTTTGTTTTTGTTTTTTTTTAAAGACCCAAATCCTTAGGAGACTCCAGTGGATAGCAATGTCAAGCTCTCTTTGTTTCAAAGGGGGAAAGGTACCACTGTCGGGGGATGGGAATCCTGCCTTCCCCCACCCCCTGCCTTGGTAGCATTCTCAGCTATGCCCCAGTGGTCTAGTCAAGGCTTTCTCTGGGAGATGCCAGAGTGCCATGACATTCACGTTGTGTACTCCGAGTCTCCTGGCACCACTGTCGTTGACTAGGCACAGCGTCCCCTTTGCAGATGGAAATACCTCACCTTTGACAAGCAGCCAGCAGATGCTGGCCGAGTTCCTGATGAGGTTCTGTCTCCATGGCAATGAGCTCTCTTGAGGAGCATACGTATGGTTCTCAGGGTTTGGAAAGGACCAGATGTGCGCCCCCCTCCCCCAGCTTGGCAGATACCCTTTTGGAAAGAGACCAACAACAGCTAACACTAGGAATGCTCTCTTAGACAATTCATAAAGGGGACGCCCCTGGGATTGGTTCTCTGGAAGTTTCTTGGTGGTGGTGGGGGGTTAGAATGATGACATTCCCTTCCAGAGAGCACTCATTTGCCACCACCTGTATACTAGGCACCGACTAAGCCCTCTGTTTATTTTGCTGCATTTTATCCCCACGTGGGCCATGAAGCAGGTACCCTGGCATCTCCCCATCATACAAAATGAAGTTGGGGCTCAGAGAAGCCATGTGACCTCAGAGAGGCCATGTGACCTCAGAGAGGCCATGTGACTTCCCCCAGGAGGGACAAGTCCAGTCCGTGTCTGGGTGCTAACGTAGCCCATTCTCTGCATTTCGGACCTGCCACAGCTCACTCTCAACATCCCCCTAGATCCCCGAGGTCAGAGTCCCATTATGATGCTTGTCCTCGGTACGCCATCTTTAGCAGTGTCCTTGACTGGCAGACCTACAGGGACGGGCGCTCCCTCTCTTGTAATTAAGTCCACCCCATTGCTCTGCATTGGTGAGCAGGTGCCTTAACCTAGCTCAAAGAATGACAAAGGCTTAAGAAATAAATGAGTAAATCCATCAAATGGAGATTTATTTCTTCTGCTTGTTGGCTTTTATCTTATCCCTTTGATAAGACTGAGACAAAGTCTCACTAGGTATCCTAGGCTGGCCAGGAGCTCACAGCATAACAACAACAACAATGACAACAACAACAATAACAACAACAACAGCAAAAACTCATTGAGCAACTTACATGCCATGTACTGTGATAATGTCTTTCCCCTTATTACGTTGTTATCCCTAAGAAGATCTTGAAGTTAGGAGAGCTCAGGGGCCTGTTCTGGGTTGTGAAGACATTGCTGGGGTGAGAGATAGACAGTCTGACCTTGCCCATGGAGCCCCACGCTCAGAACTTAGGTCTAGGAAGTGTGCATTTGGGGGAGAGTACAGCGGGGCTGCTACCCCGCTCAGTGGATACTCTGTAGCTCAAAGCAACATGAGTGAAGTGTGAAAGTGATCAAAGTCTCCACTTTGCTCACATTTTGGGCATATATAATGGATATGCCCAGGTGAGTAGGGTATTTATGGTATGGCCTCAACATCTTCTTGACCTCAGAACCAGTGCAAGAGCCTGGCTCCAGTGATTTGAAGGCTCTGCCAAGAGGACTGGGAGATTCAGGTTCCTCTGTGGTTATAGTAGACTGTAAACTAAGCAGATTTCCAGGATCTGTGTGGCCTGAGAAACTGTTACAACTCTCTCTGGCTTCTCCTCTGTAAGTTGGGTAGGAGACAGCTGCTGTCGTTAGCAAATGATACCATTCCCCTTAAGAGTTGATCATAGCACCTGGCACAGGTAAGCCAGGAGACATGAGAGACACTGGACTCCCATGATTAGGAACCCCCAGCCTGACCCTCTCACATGAGGTAGCTTGTGGAAAAGGGGGATAACCAAGGGGACTGGGGAGGCTCTCCTGACACTCTTTTGACCTCCACCCTGTGTAGATGGGTGGCTGGCCAGCCAGTAGGACTCACCAGCTCCGTGTCTTGCTTTCTCCCAGCAGGGGCAGTGACTCATTTCCATGACTGTATTGGTAAGGGTTTTTTTTTTTCCTTTTTCAGAAAGGGAATGTTTGGGCTGAAGCTGAAAAAGAAGAAGAAAGATAAAGCAGAGAAGGGATTGGTCCTCACCAACAAGGGTGCACAAGGTGAGACGTGAGGCTGGGGCGTGGACCACTGTCCAGGCCAAAGGTCCTCACCTGATGGGACTCTCCTTGTCTGAGAATGTGGATGTCTATGGGGTAGGGTGCCATAATCTGCCTGTCTCCCCGATTCTCCTGAATGCTGGTGTAGGCCTCAGGGAAATCACCCCAAGGGCCAACATCATTGGCAAATAGGGGTGTGGTAGACATCCGCTGGGCCATGGAACGGTCCACATGAGGAAGTGGTGATGGGCTCAAACTCCGTTTTTTGCCTTTGTATTTGCTGGGTGAGTGACTCAGGAGTTCTGAGTCTCCCACTGTCAAATGGGCCTGGCGTGGGTAGACAAGCTGAGCTCGCATTGCCCTGGGGAGGATCAAGGGCATAAAGGATCCTCAGAGTAAGATGGGAGGGGCTTTCTATATTTGTCTGATTTAACCCCCTCTTACCAGCAAGGGCCGTTACTCCAGCTTCCCAACCAAGGTTACAGAGACAGGGAGAGATTGCAAATTACACATGGTAAAGGCTGGCTGCAGCATTTTTAAGGCAGGGGTGTGCAGGTGAAAATGTAAAGCCATTGTGAAGAAATTATGAAGAAATTATGAGGTAAGATGGCAAGAGTAGTGCCTAAACCAAGAGGAAGAAGGTCCTTCTGTAGAAGGTCTGTCTGTCTGCACAGAATGTCCATCAGTCAGTTTACCCCGAGCATGAGGGAACCTGCTGGGAAACAGCTGCACTGGGAGGTCAGTCCAGGCTGCCCGACTCTCTGTGCTTTGAACAGATTATTCCTTCTGCCCAGTGAGGACCAAGCCTCACAATGAGCCTAAACTTGGCATTGATAAAATCAAATTGCACCCCTGGTTTCCAAGTGGACAGGTCTTGGATGGCTTCCTGGAGACTTCTTCCTAATGGCTTCAATAACATCCAGTTAAAGCTGGCATTCCTACATTCAAATGGTGCGATGGGAATAATTCGTCTGCACCTGCCTTCAAGTGCTTCCTCGTCATCCACCACAGCTTTCCTGTATCCATTTGGCCTCACCCAAAGCCACTCTTCCCACTCTGCATAGAAGTCAGTCGTAGAAAACAACGAACACTCGTTTATACTGAGATGCAATGACCAATTACCCTTGGATGGTGTCTTAGGGTTTTAGTGCTGTGAACAGACACCACGACCAAGGTAACTCTTATAAAGGACAACATTTGATTGGGGCTTATAGGTTCGGAGGTTCAGGTCATTATCATCACATCACGGTAGGAACATGGCAGCATCCAGGCAGGCATGGTACAAGAGAAGCTGAGAATTCAACATCTTGCTCTAAAGGCAAACAGGAAAAAGACTGACTTTCAGGCAGCTGGGATGAAGGTCTTAAAGCCCAGGCCCAGAGTGACACACTTCCTCCAACAACGCCACACCTACTCCAACAATACCACACCTCCAAATAGTGCCTCTCCTTGGGCCAAGCGTATTCAAATCACCACAGAGGGAGAGCAGGTCCAGTACATTTCTAGTGGCTACAAGGCTTAAAACTTCATAGGAAGGCTGGGATGGTGGCTCAGTCAGAAAACCGCTCGCTCTACAAGCGTGAGGACCAGAGTTTGCTCCTAAGAACTCACTGTAGGGTGGTGGCAGACACCATATGTAGGGAGGCAGACCCAGATGTCCCTGGGGAGGGCTGGCTAGCCAGTCTTGCTCAATCCGTAAGGTCTAGGTCAGGATCAAAGGTCAAGATGAAGGATAACCGATACCTAAAATTGACCTCCAGTCTCTATATGCACATGCATAGCCTGCTTCCCTCCCCACACATGAGACCTTATAGGAATGTTCATTTATTCAATCAAATCAATTGATGACATGGATGGGAGATTTAAAAGGCTCTGGATCTTTTTGTGATCCTTGGAATTCGGTCCTGAGGCCACCCGGTTGACTGAAAAATGGCTCCCTTCCCTACAGGGCCTTATGAAATAATCTACACATATGACATATTAAATAAGTCTCTGCTGCTTGTTATGTGACATGCAACCTCCATGACCCTGAGCAGTCGATTCTATATATATAGAATATATAGAAATACAGGTATATAGTAGATAACCTGTATTTCAGAACAGAGCTTCTAATGGGCGAGGCTTGCCCCGAATAAGTCCCACAGCTTATAAGTAGAAAAGCTGACATGGAACTTGGGCGTTCCTGGCTGGTGGGGTGGCCTCTGATCAGGAGTCCTCCCTCACTGAGGTGATCAGGGCAGTCGACACTTGGCATGCCAGCAGCGCTAACTCTGTGGCTACTTCTTGCTAAGAGCTTCAGCCCACAAGACAAACAGAACAGAGGCCCGTCAGCCCC
Source organism: Apodemus agrarius (assembly GCA_964023405.1). NCBI lineage: Eukaryota > Metazoa > Chordata > Mammalia > Rodentia > Muridae > Apodemus > Apodemus agrarius. The sequence goes on along the minus strand of OZ030022.1, from coordinate 45,195,634 downwards.
TCCTAGAAAGTAAATGGTATCCATCAAGCTGGGAAGGGCTGGCCTTTAGGGAAGGGACAAACAAGAGTGTCAGAGCAGAATCACTGGTCCTTCCTTCTTGGTTTAGCTTAGGAAGCTAGGGATTTGGTGTGTGTGTGTGTGTGTGTGTGTGTGTGTGTGTGTGCGCGTGTGCATGTGTGATGTTCGGATACCCTCAAGGTCCATCCATGTCATGTCTACTTTGAGGGATTGTGATTATGCCAAAGTTATTGTTACTCTGTTAAGAGTCTAACCCATCCATTCATTAGTTGCTCAGTAAGTGGTAACTCCTGTGACCACTCATTCAGTCCCATAGTGAAGGAACATTAGTGGACTACATGTTAAGTGTCTGGCCCTAGGCTAGGTCTGATATTTCATGCAGGGCAAATGTAGAGGGAAGACAGCCTTGGGCAGAACTCCTCTGCCTTCCACATCAGTTCCCACCTTTCTCGACTTGTCCTCTGCCTCAGGATGTGTGACCCAGATCCCTAAGCCTCGGTTCTTAGGTTGGATCTGTACAACGGGACTCCAGCAGAAAGTTCAAAGAGGGTTTGAGGGAGCTTGAGATCCAACTTCTATTTCCCTCAGCTGGAAGAATCAAGTTACTCTTCTTAGGAAGGCTGACTCAACCTGACTCCCCTTCTTTCTAGGTCTGGGTAAAAGCTCTCTCCTCTCTTTTCCCCTTCCCCTTCCTTTTTCCTCTTCTTCCCTCTGTCCTCTTTCTCCCCCTCTCTCTTTCCTCATTGAGAAGATGGGATAGTAACAGAGTAGCTGCTTTGAGCCCAGGTAACTGCATGAACTTCTGAGGTCTTCCTGTGTAGGGTGCTGCTGGTTGGGCTCAGCATGGGGAAAGGGGGAGTAGGGAAAAAACTGGGGCGGGGCAAACCTGGCTGTAGCCAGGTGACTGTGGGGGTGGAGTCCAGCCAGAATTCCAGGGGCTTGGGGCATGGCCCTATGTGGCTGATGGCCACAGAATTATGGATAGCTGAAGTCTCCGTTCAGGAGCCTAAGTGTCTGGGCGCATGGGCAAATAAATGGACCTTCCATCTCTCATAGAATTCTCTACTGGGTCACTGGGGTTTAAACCTAGCTCAACCAGAACACAGACTGCCTTTCACAGCCCGACATCCCTGGACCCACATCATCCTAAAGCCCCTCCTGTCATCCCATTCAGTCACCAGCATCTGTCCACTCAGGATCATCCCTGCAGGAAATGCATTGCAAATGAAAAAAAAAATACAAGGAAGGCTAGATGCTGTGCTGAGTGGGAGCCTGTTTGGGAGTCTCTGGACCCCTAGCTCACTGACAGCAGAGACTGTCAGTGCATCCAGAGAGGGGCTCTCTTGGAAGTCAAGGTCAAAGCAAGACTTTCAAAGTGGGAAGGAGGCCACAAGGGAACAAGCAACAGAGATGGGAGTTTAGGTGTGTGTGTGTGTGTGTGTGTGTGTGTGTGTGTGTGTGTGTTGTGAATGAAAACCGAGGTTAGTCAGAATTAGGCCAGAAAGAATTGAGCAAGGCCTGTGCCCTGGCTGGTTTTGTGTGTCAACTTGACACAGGCTGGAGTTATCACAGAGAAAGGAGCTTCAGTTGGGGAAATGCCTCCATGAGATCCAGCTGTGGGGCACTTTCTCAATTAGTGATCAAGAGGGGAGGGCCCCTGTGGGTGGTATCATCTCTGGGCTGGTAGTCCTGGGTTCTATAAGAAAACAAGCTGAGAAACCAGGAGAGGCAAGCCAGTAAGAAATATCTCCCCATGGCCTCCGCATCAGCTCCTGCTTGAGTTGAAGTCCTGACTTCCTTTGGTGATGAACAGCAACATGGAAGTGTAAGCTGAATAAACCCTTTCCTCCCCAACTTGCTTCTTGGTCATGATGTTTGTGCAGGAATAGTAACCCTGACTAAGACAACTTGATACCAGCATAGTGGGGTATTCCTGTGACCATGTTTTGGGGAGGACTGTGGAAGGACTTTGGAACTCTAGGCTAGAAGATCCATTCAGTGTTAAGAGCTCTGTGGGATGTTGTGTAGGAGCTTGGAAGACAATGTTGATAACAGCATAGAAGATGGAGGCCTGGCTTGTGAAATTTTAGAGGGAAGATTAAAGACTCCTATCAGAACCGTTGCTATTTTGATTATGAAGATTCTATGGTTTTCGTTAGCTGGGGCTGAAGAATCAGCTGTGATTAACAAGATACCAGAACTACTAAAGAAAAAACTTTGCATTACTGGGACTATTGATGTTGGTTACCCGGAGCTAAGAAATTAGCAGTGATTTAGAAGAAACCAGCATCACTGAGGTGAAATCTTCTGGGAAATATTTTCTGAGAGCACAGAGGCTGTGTTCCAGAGATAGCCAAGGTTGTACCTTGTGCTGTGTCTAGATTTGATAATGTGTAAGAGTTACCCAGGTGGTACTGGTTTTGAAGGAATGAAGAAGTCATGAAAAACAGCTGAGGCCTGGCACCGTGAGAGGTTTCGGAAGGCCATTGATGAAGGTGCAGCCTCAGTTGCAATTGATGGCCCAGGACTGAAGGGGTCATGCGTAGGAGTTGAGGCTTGGCATCATGAAGAGAGCCTATGAGAGGCTATTGGTGAAGTCTAGATACAGCAGAAGACAGCAGTGTTTTGGAGATGCCAGTACCATGAGATGACCACCAAGAACAGCGGCAGCAGTGGAGTACAGGCAGCTGGAGCTTAGAAGACAAGGTGTGTGCTACAAAGGGCAGAGCTGGAGAAGTGACCCAAGCCCTTGGAAGAGCCTAGAAGATCATGAGTGATCCCAGACATTGGAAAGTTAGAGTTTGATTTTGCTTTTGATTGTGACTGTGTCCTGATATTTTTCCCTCTTGAAGTAAGAAGGCATTTTAGTGGAGCCCACAGTTAAGAGACTTTGAATTTGTAAAAGACTTTGAATTTAAAAAGATATTGGATATTTTAAAGGGATTGAACTTTTAATATGTGAAGACTATAGGAATTTTAAACTTATTTAGATCTTGGGGATGAATAAGAAAGTAAGGCTTGAGGCTTAATAGTGATGTGTTTGTATGTCACGTTGACAAGGGGTCAAATGTACTGGCGGTTTTGTGTGTCAACTTGACACAGGCTGGAGTTATCACAGAGAAAGGAGCTTCAGTTGGGAAAATCCATGAGATCCAGCTGTGGGGCATTTTCTCAATTAGTGATCAAGGGGGGAGGGCCCCTTGTGGGTGGTACCATCCCTGGGCTGGTAGTCTTGGGTTCTATAAAAAAGCAAGCTGAGCAAGCCAGGGGAAGCAAGCCAGTAAGGAACATCCTTCCATGGCCTCTGCATCAGCTCTTGCTTCCTGACCTGCTTGCGTTTCAGTCCTGACTTCCTTTGGTGATGAACAGCTGCGTGGAAGTGTAAGCTGAATAAACCCTTTCCTCCCCAACTTGCTTCTTTTCTTGGTCATGATGTTTGTGCAGGGATAGAAACTCTGACTAAGACAGTCTGGGTCAGCAGAGACCAGAGAAGGGTGGCAAGGCCAGGTGGTCAGGAGGAGCAGGTGGAAGCCAGATGGAACAGGACCTCCACCCTGGGTCACGTGTGGGCTTCAGATTGTTTTCTAAGTAGGGTGGGAAGGCACTGGGGTGCTTTAAGACAGGTCATGTGCTATCATTCATTTTTGTTTTGTGAAGATCACTCTGCACGAATGGTGAGTGAGAGAGCATCATAAATCAGTGAGCCAAGGTGTGGAGGCCATAAAGAATCTGCATCTGTTGACTGTCTTGTCTTGAGAGGTCCTTCTCGCACTCCAGAGCATAAGCCCTGGAAGCAAGGGCCCATGGTCTGTTAGATACCTCTCCTGCATCTGACCTTGCACATCGTCTACCTGTTTGGGTACCTAAGGATGCCTACTTCAATCTGCATCTGTGCCAGGAGCTCTGCACACATAAGGCTCAGGCATCTGCAGAGAATAAGCATTTATTTGATCTTGTTGTTGCAAGGCTGTAAGGCACTCAGCCAGGCACTGCTGTTTCCTCCGCTGATCCTTTTGTCTGGCTTTGGCCTGAGTTTCCTGACTGAGACTGCAGTAAATGAGGTCCTTCCTCGTCCAGCTTCCCTCTCTAATGCGACAGAGACACTAATGTGGCCGTGCCTGGGGAAGAGGCTGATGGAGCCCATCTGTCTTCCAATTCAAGGGTTTTTTTTGTTTGTGTGTGTGTGTGTGGGGGGTGTTGGTGTGGGGTGCAGTTACCTGGTTAAAACCAGAACCCAAACATGTCAAAGCTGGAAAGCACATTAGAACTAATTCAGTTGATGTGTTTCTAGTTGAGTCTTAGGAGCCCTGGGAACAGCTCTTGGGATGCCCTGGGGAAAGCCTCATTTCAATCACACAGAGTGATACCCAGAAAGCTTGGAACAAATGAGCTTTCGGCATACAGTGTGTCATTCTGAGACATTCCTTCCCAATCTCTAGTTCACTTTGATTCATGGGGAGAAATTCCTAGATGATGAGATTTTTAAACACACACACACACATACATTCTTTCATGCACATGCACACACACACACACACACACACATATACACACAAGTGCACACATTTGCAAACATGCAAGCAAGCACACAGAAAGAGAGAGAGAGAGAGAGAGAGAGAGAGAGAGAGAGAGAGAGACAGAGAGACAGAGAGACAGAGAGAGGAGAATGAGATTCAATATACACTTACCTATAGAAAAAGAACTATTACTGAGGCTATGGAGCACTCCCAAAATGGACCTATCATGACCGCCCTCTGAAAGACCCAACAAGCAGCTGAAAGAGTCAGATGCAGATATTTGCACCCAACCAATGGACAGAAGCTGCTGACCCCTGTGGTTGAATTAGGGAAAAGCTGGAAGAAGCTGAGGGAGGAGGGTGACCCTGTAGGAGGATCAGCAGTCTCAATCTGGACCTCCGTGATCTCTCAGATACTCGAACACCAACCAGGCAGCATACACCGGCTGATATGAGGCCCCCAACACATATACAGCCAAGGACTGCTGGGTCCGGGTTCAGTCAGAGAAGATGCACCTGATCCTCAAGAGACTGGAGCTCCCAGGGAGTTTAGAGGTCTGGTGGGGTGGGAAGGGTGGGAACATCCTCTTGGAGACAGGGGCCTGGAGTGGAAGTATGGGATGTAGGTCAGAAGGTGGACCAGGAGGGGAATAAAATCTGGAGTATATAAAAAAAATGATGATGATGATGATGAAAGAATCTGGTTGCTTTAAAAAGTTTTGAAGACCCTTTCCTTGTTCCATCATCATTTTTTTTTTTTGTTTTTGTTTTTCGAGACAGGGTTTCTCTGTGTAGTCCTGGCTGTCCTGGAACTCACTCTGTAGACCAGGCTGGCCTCGAACTCAGAAATCCGCCTGCCTCTGCCTCCCAAGTGCTGGGATTAAAGGCGTCCATCATCATTTTATAGAAGAAAAAAAACCCCAGGAAATTCTTTATGGCTCATGTAAGCCTGCTTGGGTTGTGACAGGCACAGAGTTGGGACACTGTTGTGTTTATCTTCCTAATGACTTTATGGTATGTCAGGCATCAGCCCTTCCTTAACCACAGATAAGGAAAACGTAGACCCGAGACAAGGTAAGTAACTCGCACATGTGTGGCAAACTTTGGTCATCAGGCAACGTTCCCGTGAATGACATCAGCATCCGCCCATTCGGATGGGAGGGTCTAGGGATAGGAACACAATCCACTCGCTTGGCTTTGCCAGCTTCTTACTCATCTGCTTCCTTAGGGCTTTCTAGAGGCCTGTCTTCCCCAGAGCGGGTGATTTGGTAGCTTAACACATGTATTCTTTCAGTTACGAAGCCCAGATACCTGATCAAAAACCTGAAGAACCTTTCTTCTCCTTCTAACTTCTGCATTATTGAGCATTCTGTCACTATGACGAAGTTCATAAGGAGGAAAGATGTATTCTAGCCCATGGTTTCCGTCCACAGATGCTTGGTTTGTAGGCAGCAGAAGAACCAAACATGCCAGGAGTTCATGGTAGAGTGATGGTGGGGCAGGCCAGGGTCCCAACCTCTACTGCATAGACATGTCCCTGGTCACTTACTCCCTTCCACTAGGCCCCACGTCTTACAGGTCTCCTACCTCCTAGGTAGGATTTGGCCACCAGACCTTCAACACGTGGCCTTGGGGATGTTTAAGATCTAAACCATAACAAGGTGGGACGAGGCTGTGCCGTTCCTTGCTTTGTGATAGGTAGGGGTCAGTCTAATCTTTGCCCCCAGAGTCTTACAGCTGTCTTGGGTCCTGTTTAAAATCTCCCTCTGCTCCTTCTTGTGAGGTTGCATACGATTGCAATGATTCCACATGATAACCCAGCATAAGCTCCTTGTCTCAAAATCCTTAGCCACCCCCGAGTCTGCCGTGGCCCCTCCTGGCTCTGCTCAGCTTTAGCTCTGTGAAGTGCTTCTTGCGGAGTCCAGGGCTGAGACCCTGTCTTTTTACAGCATGAGATTTTTGCCATTGAGGCTGGCCAGCACAACTAAGAATGAGCACTCACGGGGGTCTTGCCTCCATATTCCTAACTGTTTCATTTATTTTGGGAAACTGTTTTTGTCAAGGTCTTGGATAGGTTTCCTTAATCCGTACATCTGTTTGTTTGAACCTTCTATTTCTTCTTACAAAGGAATGGATACACACACAGTAAATTATGCATCTGTCTGCCTGGCTTTTCTGTTAATACCGTATTAAATTCAATAGGGGTAGGGGCTTCAGTGCCTTCCATCGCGGTGGGCACAAAGTGAAGGCTTGTTTACCGTCATGTATTAATTTAACAAAATCCTCTTTCTTCATTTGTTTCTCCAGATGGTAGTGAGTCTGAAGCACCACAGGAAGGACCTTCTCTTCAAGAAGGACCGGAAGATTTGACCAAGGACGATGCTTCCATCACACCTGGCCCCTCAGCTCCTTCAAAGAGAAGGTGTGGTATTCTAGGTAGCATATACTCGCTTTGTACCCTGGGTGCGCCAGGCTCTCAGAGAACTGGAGAGAAGACCAAGTTTCTGTCCACCAGGAGCCAAAGGTCTAAGAGGGGAAGAGAGTTCTGTGTCCATTCAACTTCTGTCTGAGTGGCAGACCCCAGATGCTGGCCAGCCTTCGGTGGAATCCTGGTCCCACTAGCTTCAGGTCTAGTTGTGCTTCTGGGAGCTCAGGAGTGAGTACACGCCCAGAAGGCAGGCTTGGGAGCTGCCCCTTCACCTGCTTTTTAATTCGTCATGATCCTAATTAGTTTCATGTCTCTCCCCAAAGAGAAGGGGTTTCCTAAACTGCCAGAGAAGGTTCAGAAGAAGTTGGCTTCCACATGCTGTGTCAGTTGGCGGTGACCAAAAAGAGAACAAAGCTAAGCCACCCAATTCGGTGGCTTGATATAACCCTTTGTTAGTGTCCTTGAGTCTGTGAGTCAGTTAGATGGTTTTTAGTGGCCTTAGAGGGTTGGCCAGCTACCATTCACATGTCTGTAGTGATTTGGCAGCTTCGTGATTTTAGCTAGGGCTTGCTGGTAGCTAAAGTCTAAAATTGAGGAGAATAAATCTACCTCAGATCAGTCTGACTCAAAAGTCTTGAGGGGTTTGTTTTTGCAGCATACAGTTGTTTCTGCTGGGCTGATCTGCAGTCAGTAGACACAGGATGGAGGCAGGTACAGGCTGCCACTGTTAGAAGCCAAAAGAGCAACATTCAATCAAACTCGTCTCATTTCGTTTCCCACCCATGGCTGCTTCTGGGGTAGCAAGGATTCTTCTTCCCTGCCCATGATTAGCCAATATCTAAGTTCCCAGGTGTCCCCCATCTATTTTCAATTACCCGAGACGGTCCAGATAAACGAATTCCATGTGACTGTGAAACTCGATGAGATGGCCTTTTGGTCCTGCCTTCCAATTTTCTTCTTTACCAATCCTTTCAAAAGCAATCACAACACTCAAAATTGCATCTTTTAAGGAAGGATGAAGTGTTCCCGGGTCTAAAACTAGCCCAGCAAAGGGCAGATCCTTCCTTCAGCCCGTCTTTGCCTCTGCCTTTCTGAAGAATCATCATTTCTCTAAGGCCGAGATAGAAAAATCTTCCATATAAAAAGTGCTACTGCTTATTCTTGCTAGACACTAGGTTAAACGCCTGTGTGCATTATGTCACTTAATTCTAGCAATTGCCTTGTGGTATCAATGGTATTAGCCTCATCATTAGGATAGGGAAACGGAGTCATAGAAATTTTAAGTCACATGTCAAGTTATATTTATGTCTCCAGAGATGTAGAGAGAATCTGGTAGTGTTTAGATGAAGGTACTTAGAATCTCCTGGGAAACTCCCACCATGGTTTACATGTCTGAAGTTTGTTCTTACTTGAGATATATTAATTTGCTATTGTTATTTTTTTTATTTTATGCTTGCACACATTATCTATCTTATCTATCTATCTATCTATCTATCTATCTATCTATCTATCTATCTATCTATTTTTTTTTTACCTTTAATAGAGCAAAACTGCTGACTAAGATCCATGACGGGGAGATCAAATCTCAAAACTATCAAGTAAGTGATGGGCCCCTCCTACCCAGCATCCCCCGGTCAGGAGACTGAGGAGACTGAAGAGCGGGGACAGCAACCAAGTGGTGTGAGCGCTGTTTTGTGTCGCAGATCGCCATCACCATCACCGAGGCCCGACAGCTGGTGGGCGAGAACATCGACCCAGTCGTGACCATCGAGATTGGGGATGAGAAGAGGCAAAGCACGGTGAAGGAAGGGACAAACAGCCCATTTTATAATGAAGTAAGTCACGGGGCATCCTCTGGGACCACACCCTCTTCACTGGCGAGGGGAGAAGCGGAGCCCCTCGGGGCTTCTTCCTGTTCTCTAAGTTCACAGACCAGTTGGAGCTTTGTCCATACAGTCCCAAGGCATTGATAACAAGACAGTAGGCAGGAGAGGAAAAGAGGCCCACTTCCATAGCTCTCAAGCGCTTACTGACACTCTTAATAAGCACTGGGGTTGCATTCAGTGAACCTTGGAGGTTGGTTAGAGAGACAGTAGATACTCTTTTCCACAGGAGCAACTCTGAAATTTTAATCACTGAATTTGAAATAAGCACACTTTGTTGGGAATCAAAACAGCTGTGTTTTTCTAAGATGCATAGAAGTTTTCAACGAAGACTCCACAAAGAGAAAGATTTCTAAATAGTCTCTCTTTGTAAATGGTAATTGGTTAAAAAAAAAAAAAGGCAGAGTGTAAATTAATGTACAGTATAAAATCTGATTTCCCTTTAATGTTCGGACCCTGATACCCTAGATTTCACCCCCAGGAGGTATCCATTCTCGTAGTACTGAAGACTTTCCCGGAGAAAGCCCAAGCATCCACAGGGACACAAATAATGCCTACTAGCACCATGCAACTGTCCTGGGCCTTGTTCCTTTTACAAAACAGTGGCCTCTGGGATAGGGCCCAGCTGGTCACACAGGGCGAGCTTGCCTCTGCTTCATGGTTGGAGACTTGTCCATTGCTTTCCTGTGTCATAATTTACTGTGTTGTCTCTCACCCATAGATACTAAAGCTTTCAGCCTTTGGCTTGTACTCGCAGTATACTTATGTGGTCTAACTTATGAGGAACAGGATGCAGGCATTTAAACTTAGATATTTCCAATTGCCTGATAATATGAATTGCTAAAAAATATACTGCAGAGTCTTCATTACTATGCTAGTGGTAATCTACAAGGAAGACAGAAACAGCATGGATATTGATATTAATGGAAAAATCCCTAAATCACATTTGAGCCGCTAATTTTTTCCACTGTGCCAGGATTGCCCCTGAGTTTCCCAGATGTTACTTTCCCTCTTTGTGTCCCTCCGTCCTTTTGGCACAGATGTGATATTAAAGAGCGGGTATGAAAATTCACTAAAAAAAACGGTGAGGTCCATTTACATGTTACATGCTATAATGATGCCTGCCATCTTGGTTGTAAATGACGTCAGGTCAAGCCCAGCTGTAGCAAGTAGGAAACCAAGAGAAAGAGCAGGAGGCCAGGCCAGGTCACAGCCTTTCACATTCAAGGCAGAGGGCACCAGGTGTTGGAGGAGGAAGTAGGTGTTACTGAATATTTGCTGGCTAGAAAAATGGGTGCAGGCCCAGAGTCTATGAGACATTGGAGAGTTCAGCAGCCCACAGGACTCCACAGAGAGTCATCGTATCAGAGTGAAGAAGTTCACCAAAGTGAAACTTCCATGGAAATTTTTAGTTCTAAACATGTAAAACAAAACAAAACACTAGATGTGTGTGTGTGTGTGTGTGTGTGTGTGTGTGTGTGTTACATATGAAAAATTTCTTTAAAGGCCATCCCTGTTTTCTGACCAAACTGAAACCATCACCTTTAAGTTTGTTTATTATGGTGCTGGGGATCAAACGCATATGCTAGGCAAGAGTTGATGGGGCCACACCTCAGCCTCGAGGACCCCCCTCCCCCCCCTGCCATTTTAAAGATCTCCTAGTACAGCACATGCAGTTCATTTTTGGTCTTATTTTACTCTAGAGAGGAAATGTTCATTTTTTTTCTTCGTCCCACTGGTATGTCCATCCACAATTTATAGTTCTTTTATACCTACAGCTCAATGAACTTGATTTTCTAGAAGTTGTCTTGGTCCTGGCATTTTATCATAACCACAGAAAAATAACTAATATGGCTTATTAGTACCTCAGGAGAGAAAACTTAATACTATTAAAATTTTACATGCACATAATCCATGATCCAGAAATACTACTTATGTCTATTTTAGAGGAATACTTGTCCCATGGATCCCATGGGAGAATGTGGTTGGTGACATTTAAAATATAATATAGAAAATAATATACAAAACAACCAAAAACATAAAGGGTCTAGCTTATTCCAAGAGCGAGGTTCTTAGCTATAAACCAGGGGTTGATGACCAAGATGAACTTCGTGTCTTACAGTACTTTGTCTTTGATTTCATCGGACCCCAAGTGCACCTTTTCGACAAGATCATCAAAATCTCAGTAAGTATAGTATGGCAGGCGGTGGTGCTGGCGGAAAGCAGGAGAGATTCTAGACAGTGGGGGGAGGGGCAGCTCAGCACGGTTAGGGATGCCCCGGTCAAGGGGATATAGGTTGGTGACCGTGGAAGCATCAGGCTAAAGCTGAAAATCCCCAATATGGAGGATTTTAGAAGGCCGAGCCATCTCAAGGGAATCTGTGCTCCTTGGAAGCTCAGTATACATTTGCCAAGTGGCTGTGGGAATAATGAAGCATATGCTGCAGATGACATCTTAATTGGCTGCCATTTTTCAGTTATTTTTTTTTAAATCAAGTTAATGTTATGTTTTTTTTTTCTCTTGGGGCGATATCTACCCTAATTAATCACAACCATCTTTTCTTCTAGTCAGTGACGAATAGAGAAACGGGAATAGACCCCGGGAAACAGTTTGCATATGTCAGTTGCTGATAATACCCAACATGGGCAGAGAAAATGATTTGGAGCATCTCAGGGTTCGTGACAGATGCCTCTGAGTGTGGAGCTCGGGGCCTCTCTCCAGCAGGAATCGGATCTGCTAGACGGATCTTTCTCAGCCCATGCAGGGAGGCGGGGGTGGGTGGGGGTGGGGTGGGGTGGGGATGTTCATCCACAGATCCAGACTGAAGAGCAGACACAGTGAAGGCTCTCTGGGTTTTCTGGGACACGGTCAGAGACCTAGTTCTTGAGTGGCAGGAATGAAAAGAGAATGTATGCTGAAGTCATGTCGTCCCAAGTGAGAGCAGAACTGGACAGCAGGGCCCGTTGCCAACGGCACACTGTTCAGCAGAGGTCAGAGAACAGTAGGTGGCAGATGGTGACATCTATTTCCTAATCTCAGGAAACAGCCACTTCTTCCATGAAGAGGGGTGCGAAGCTGGGTGTGCCTGAGGGGGTGGGGCAGGGGTTGGAGAGAGATTAAGCGCTTTGTTCTGAAGACTTCTCAAAGCACAGGACTACTATTTAATGTTGGTAAAAGTACACAGAGAAAAGGGGAAGGGTTCCCTCATTAGTCACGGCAGCTCTGATTCCCTGTCCTGTTTTTTATCACCCTCTCACATACATATGCATATGTATATATGACCTCTAACCTTAGCTGAATGTTAATAAACTCCTGTCTCAAGGCCCGGGTCGCCGTGGTATCATGATATGGTCCTTCCCAGGGGCATTAGAAGAGTGTGACTCTTGAGGAATGAAAAGCCACCAGGAGCCAAACATTCTCAGCACCTGAGTTTCAGGCGTGATGACAAGGATGCAGAAGGTATTCTGGGAGCTGAGATGGCTCTCGGGACTTTGTGCTGTCACCCCAGCTGCCACCTGATGAGACTGGCTTTAGAGCAGCTAGGTTCATCACCAGGTTAAGTTTGTCGCAGTGTAGACGGGAGTCGTGACTGTATGCAGGACACCTGGAACTTTAGACACAGGATCAAAGCCTGTTTGCACGTTTCATTCCTCCTTTGGGAGAAGACACTTTTTCTGTTCTTAAATGACTCCTAGGGAGAGAGACCCTAGATGTTAAAGGAAACCCCTCCTTCTTCTGTTTAATACAGCCTTACTGCCCGTTCATGAACTGAAAGTCAGCGTCAATGAATTCAGTGTTAAAGCGAGATGACTCGTAGTTACATATTCTCGGTACTTAGTTATGAGGCCTTGTATTAAGCACTGCCCACTGCAAACTCCGGCCACGGCAGAGAGCAGCACGGATGTAGGTGTATAAATGTAGGTACGTAGAAGGTCGTTTGACAGCACAGCCGTTTAGCAAAATAGCAAGAGTAGGTTCTCTTCTAGGACGTATCACTTCCCTGTCTGTGGGGTTTTTGACCAGGTTTATATTACTGGGCATACATTTTCTCATGGGGCGTAGTCCTCAAATTCAATCAGAAAATGTTTGGCTACTCAGAGTCATGAGGCTGTTACACATGTAAAAGCAAGCCAGTCAAAATCTCAGTGTGAACGGGAGGACTCACGAGGCTCCCGCTTCTAGCTGAGGAACAGGTTTCTGGAGGGGGCGTGGCATTACTCTTAGGGAGGATGGCCACTGCTAGGTTGAAGTTCGAGTGGAAAGCCCCAAACCCAATCACATATGGGCAGCATCAACGGACTCAGTGGGATCTAAAAGGGGGCTAAATGCCCCGGTGGTACCATAGACCATTTTCCTTTAACAGTAGCTCAAGGTACACAGAACCTCAGGACGCTGCGTGTGGCGCATCCCCGGGAGCCTAGTAACATCATAGTAGGCTTGGCTGGCACTCAGCCTATAGGTAGATACCTTAGAGAGATCTCCTGTGTGGTTGGAAGAATTGTTTGAGAGTCTTTCATACCATCCTCCACAGGGACCTTTATCTTGTGAAAGGAACTTGAGACAGGCCTTGGGGGGTGGGTCATGTTAGCCACAGAAAACAAGGCTGGTAACAGAAGCAGCTTTTTGTGTGCGGTCTTAAATAGCTCCTCTGCTGAAGCCAAGCTGTCCTTGTTTCCCCTCTGTTGTCTGACACTAGAAAATCACAGCCAGAGAATGGGGGAGGGAGGGAGAGAGGGACAGAGACACCGAGACACAGAGTAGGAAGAGAAGTAGGAATGGCTATCGTTTCTTGAAGTCAGCTGATTTTCCTCTTCCCACTGCCCTTGGCGACATGAGCTCTTTAGAAGCCACTAGACTCTACCATCCATCCTTTTTTAAACCATCCATCAACTCATCAAACATTCATTGCGCATCTGTTATGAATGAGGTACATGGTAGATGAAATACAGAGGCACTGCCCTTGATCAAGGGAATCACAGGGTTTATAGTTAGGAGGAATCTCAGAGCCACCTCCATGATGCCATGGAGTTCTCAAGGCCCTTGGGTTGCGGTGACAGAGATGTCACTACTTCTGGAGACAGAATGGCCCCTTCATTGCTGAAAGATTCTGACGAGTCTTAAGAAGGAGCATCCTTAAGTGAGCTGAAATCTCAACCTGTTACTGCAGAGCCATGCAGGGAGCCTTGTCCCCTTCTCTGCATGCAGCATTCCCAAGATTTGAGGGACTTGAGTCACACTGTCGTCTTTCTGACAGCTCCCCTTTTCTGGATTAAAGATTAAACTATTCCTGGTTTCCCATCAGCCTCTCAAACATGGCGCCAACTGTATCACCTTCCTTCAGGACTTCCTCGTGGTGATACCAGCCTCTCGGCATGCTGCTGTAACCAAGACAGGCGCTCTGCTCCCTTCTAACCAGGGCAACTCCTATACTGTATGGAGCTTATCTATTGTGCATTACTAACACATCTCCTGGCAGCACATGATAAGTTCTACAGAAAGAACTTGTGAAAGATGTTTTGGGGGCTGAGGAGAGAAACAAGAGTGTCAGCTTGGGAGATCAAGGACAGATGTTTGGAGGAGGTGACTTTTGCTCCTTAGGTCAAGTTTGAGGAGGAAAAAAAAAAAACAGGTATTGAGGGATAACTTTCCAGGGTCCATTTGATTAAAGAAATCTCTTGGGCAGTGAAAGTGTCAGGTGTCCTTCAGCAGATGTGCAGAAAGGTTGCTAGAGAAGGCAGCACAGGTGAGACAATTCTGGAGCCCATGTGGGATCCTGTGGGTTGATGAGCGCGTGGGTGAGTGTATACGTGCATGTTTGTGTGTGTATGTGAGAATGTGCGTATTTGTGGTGTGTGTGTGTGTGTGTGTGTGTGAGAGAGAGAGAAAGAGAGAGAGAGAGAGAGAGAGAGAGAGAGAGAGAGAGAGAGAGAGAGAGAGACTCTGCTCCAGAAAAGGATCAAGTCCTAGAGATCTCTTTGGTGAATCCTGAACCCATTTCCCAGATGCATCTGCAAAGACAAATGATTCCGACTGGTGCTCTCTTTTGTAGGTCTTACATCACAAGCTGATAGGAAGCATCCTGATCGGCTCTTTCAGGGTGGATGTGGGGACGGTGTACCACCAGCCTGGTAAGTGAGCAAGCCATCCATCTTGCTTCTTACTCTTCTTTACTTGACTCTCTGCTCTGCAAAGCTGGGACTTGCCTATGTGGTTCACTAGACTGAAAGTCTCCCAAACGCCTATGATCCGTTGGAGGGTGGGAAGGAAGAGAGTGGGATAGCCTGAGGACTGGGGGATATCTACAAATGGCTACTATGGTAAGCATCAGAGAGAGACCAGGACCC
Source organism: Apodemus agrarius (assembly GCA_964023405.1). Lineage (NCBI taxonomy): Eukaryota > Metazoa > Chordata > Mammalia > Rodentia > Muridae > Apodemus > Apodemus agrarius. The sequence goes on along the minus strand of OZ030022.1, from coordinate 45,180,444 downwards.
TGGGGGTGTGGGGAGGGATGAGGGAGCCGCTGTCCATCTGCAAAGGATACTACTTACAAAGTGTGTCCATAGGCCATCAGTTCTGCGATAAGTGGGCACTGCTTACAGACCCTGGCGACATCAGGACCGGCACCAAGGGCTACCTGAAGTGTGACATCAGCGTGACTGGGAAAGGTGACATCTTGAAGACCAACCCCAAAACCTTCGATGCTGAGGAGCAAATAGAGAAGTAAGATAGAGCCAACCGGAGCGATGACCGAGAAATTCCATGCCCTCCTCTGTGTCTCTTCCCCCTCTCCATTCTTCTGCCTGTCCAACAGAGACTCGGCTCTGTCATATGCCCGAATGCGTCTTCTCAAAGCCATGGCTCTTTTGGGAGCCTGGATTTTTCAGACGAGAAGAGTGTTTGTCCCTAACATCTCATTTTAGATAAGCCATTCTGTTGTTGTGATGATGATGATGATGATGTCATCTTTGAGAATTTTATGTAATCTACCTCGATCCTATTCACCCACACTCCTCCATTCTACGGTTCCCAGATCAAACCCCTCTTTCCTATGCACCCCTTACTGCCTGTCCTTTTTGCTGTTGTTTAAAGAACAGACTACTTTGCAACATGTGTGTAGTCCTCAGGCCCCGACAGCCTTTCTACCACACCTTCTATGTTCTCTGATCCTTATGTGTGTGCATTATGTAGATAAGCCATTCTTGAGATTATATGATTTATCCACATGTAGCTGTTTTTTTTTTTTTTTCTTTGAAAGAATCACACTTTCAATTACCGGTTTCTGACACAGAAAAAAAGGATTTAACTTGGCTCAGTGATGAATCCCAGTGTTTTTCTATATGCAGATTTTTCATTCTCTCTGCCTGCCCTTTCTCCCTCCTCTTGGCAGGCAGACCTTTTCATTTTAAAAATTTCTCGTCTCGCTCTAGGAACCTTTTGGTCCCTCAAGGATTTCCATCAGAGAGACCTTGGGCCAGGTTCTACGTGAGACTCTACCGAGCGGAAGGATTACCCAAAATGAACTCTAGCATTATGGCAAATGTCACCAAAGCATTTGTGGGTGACAGTAAGGACCTCGTGGATCCCTTCGTGGAGGTGTCTTTTGCTGGGCAGACGGTGAGGAAACTTTGTCACTGACAGTGGCTCTGAACCCAGAACATTTTTCACCAAACGAAGTTGAAAGTGCCTCAGAGAAAACCTTGCCACAGGAAGGGGAGGGGTTAGATATCGGGGGTGCAGAGGTCGGTTGATCACTGGGGATTGTGGGAAAGAGCTAAGGTTAGATGTGTTGCAACTTAGGGCCAGGTAGGAAAATGTCTTTCCTCACAGCTGGCTACTTCTCTGAACAAGTACCAGGGCCTGTAGAATTACCACTTTCTCCTGGCAACTTCTCAGTTTCGGAGGCAATCATCCTCCAACATAACCCTAGATACCGCTGTTCGTTCCTCAAAGACCATTGGAAGATGCAAGGCCTGGGTTTGCGGTCAAAGCTGCCGTGTACCATACTGGGCTTTGAAACTTTGAACAGCATGCGCTTTCAAAGCATGCCCCTGCCCCTTCCTATCAGCAGGAGTGAATGCTGGAGTGTATCTAACGTGGGTTCAGTTTGGAGGGCACATAGGAGGGCACATCATTCTGTTTTATGACAAGGAAACTGAGGCCCAGGCGGCAGCTTTGATTCACTCATGGTCATACGTGACGTTCACCCTGGTCTTTTTGTAGGCATGACCTCAGGGTCTACCTATGTCTGCTGCTTTCCTGGACAGACACGGAACAGGTCCTATTCATAACAGAGGTAGTCACCTCAACACTTACCTGTTGAGTAGAAACTTCCAAGGGCAACGGTCACCTTTGCCCCAGTGCCCTGCATAACATCTAGGCCAGCAGTAATGTTAACAGAATCGATGTAGTTGCTTACACAGGTGTCAGGGAGACATGCCCATGACCTTTGATTAATCCCCTTCACATCTCTAGGCGCTTTGAAGTGTTTTCTTTGGCCATTTGTCTCCGTGGCTCACATCCTCCTGGCTTGTACTTTCAGGGGCGAACCTCTGTGCAGAAGAACTGTGCTGACCCCGTGTGGCACGAGCAGGTGGTCTTCAAGGAGATGTTCCCTCCCTTGTGCCGGAGGGTGAAAATTCAGGTGTGGGATGAGGGCAGCATGAACGACGTAGCTCTGGCTACCCACTTCATCGACCTGAAGAAAATCTCCAACGAGCAGGACGGAGATAAAGGTAGGGAGTTTTGTGTGTCTGACTCGGAAGTAGGCCTCAAAACCAGAGCCACCTTCAAAGAGAGAGGATCATGGAGGCACGTACCAACACCTGTCATGATTCTGTCGTCTGCGGCCTGGCTTGGTTAAGCTCACGATGGAACCTAGGTCTGGTCCTGGGTCTCCCATGACTCTTGCTTGCTACCTAGCTGTGGTGTATCCCTGTTCTACTAAGAAATGGAAGTCAGATAAAAACCAAAGGTCACCAGTGTGCCCGGATACATGTTTTTGTGTGGTGCGTGTGGTCAATGGAAACATGTTTTGACATACATAAAAATGATGTCCCCAGTCACTTGATGGGAACGCGTGAGCTTGACAGTGGCAGAGGGCTGTGGGTGATTGTGCACTCAGGGAGCTTGGAAAGCCTCAGGTATCCCACAAAGCCTTGAAGGAGGTGAAAGAGCCCCCACTCAGTATATGACTCGATTTCTAAAATCCCATTAGTGTGTAAGAAGTTCTAAATCAAAGGCCCATTTAAATGTAGGACCACTTTTCTCTGCACTGCATTATGTTGATTGGCAAATATACATACCTATATACCACATCCATATATAATTACATGGTCAAGTACAAGCATACACACACACACACACACACACACACACACACACACGCACGCGCGCACGCACGTTAAACATCTCATATATCACATAAAGATGATATCAGTATAACTATTTTACTTTTTTTGTCCCTCAGAGGACATATTTTTATGTCCCTCAGAGACTGACATTACAGAAAGCCCTCAGTATGTTCTCTGGTTCTTCATATTACAATAATGCTTACCACTTTAGATAAAAAACACACAGATCCGACTATAGTTTCTCAACTAGATGTTAAGCTGTTTTATTCACAGCATTTTGGAAGCCTCTTGATAGTGCTCAGAAAGACAGATGCTCGTATTTTTGAAGTAGACATCAGGGACCATAAAATCTTTTCTATCCTTTTAACAATAATTTTTTTTTTGCTTCTATAAGTTTGCCCAAAGGAGAACAGAATCCGAGGGATAGAATCTAGTCTGCAGAAGTCAGGGTGGTGGAGAGGAGACATTTAGACAAAGGAAAACGTTTTCTTGGCAACTATGGGGTTTACAGCCCCTTGCCCACTACCCCATGCTCCGTCAGTCTATCATTTTTTCCTTGCAGTAGAAGATGTGTAGTGTTGACACTGTAAGTATTGATGTAAACGTTCCTTTGTTCAATCTGTGTATCAGCTTGGCCTCTGCTGAACTCCATGGCTGGCATCGAGCGTGCTTCCTGGCTCGTGTGAGGAATAAATAAACACTTAATGGCTAAATGGTGACAGAGGAGTGCAAAGCGGCCTCTATAATATTTTTTTAATTTAATTTAATTTTATTTTACTCACTTTACTTCCTGCTTGCTCGCCACCTCTCCTCCCGGCCACCCCCTCCCATAATCCTTTTCCCATACCCCCTCCCCTTCTCCTCGGAGCAGGTGGGGCCTCTGGGTGCATCCCCCCCCCCCGCCCCTGGCACACACTTCAAGTCTCTGCAAGGCTAGGCACTCCCTCTCCCACTGAGGCCAGACGAGGCAGCCCAGCTAGAAGAACAGATCCCACGCACAGGCAGCGGCTTTTGGGATAGCCCTGTTCTGGTTCTTTAGGACTCACATGAAGACCAAGCTGCACATCTGCTACATGTGTGCAGGGCTGGCCTCTACAATATTACAAATGTGAAAAAAGTGTAAACCTGCAAAAGAGAGACTAGATGGAAGTTGAGCAAAATATTGTCTTTGGAGAGGATGTCTTTTAAACATTTTCTTTTGTCTGTATATCATAATATTTTCATATATAACTTTTATAAAACAAACACATAGTAAATGTGAAAACCCAGCCAGTTATTAACACTCATGTTCTCCCTAGGTTTTCTTCCCACGTTCGGACCTGCCTGGATCAACCTGTATGGCTCCCCCAGGAACCACAGTCTCATGGACGACTACCAGGAGCTGAACGAAGGCTTCGGGGAGGGTGTGTCCTTCAGGGGCCGGATCTTGGTTGAGATTGCTGTGGAGATCCTCTCAGGAGGGGCCCAGGAGTCTAAGTTCTCCAAAGCTCTGAAGGAGCTGAAGCTATCTTCCAAAGACAAAGACTCCAAATCTTCCAAAGGCTCCAGTAAGGACAAGGCTGACAAAGCCGAGGACGGCAAAGCCCAGCAGGCGACCGACAAAACCAACTCCACAGAAGTGGAGGTGGAGTCTTTCGCTGTCCCTCCAGAGGTGGGTCCAAGTGCTGCTCCTCCATGGCGGATGGTAGCGGAGCTCAGGGCAAAGGAAGATAGCACTGGTCACAGGTTCCGGAAGGATTTCTCCGGTAAAAGTCTCTTCTTCCTGGCAAAATTGTGTTGGCCTAGTCCTGAATCTTTGGGTGTGTTCTCAGCACATACAAGTAGTATGACCATATGCTCATGATGAACTTCTTCAGAATCTCTCAAGCACGGATTTCAATGGGAACTCAATAAAGAAGACAAAATGTAGCCGGAGGTATTAGTAGGCGTGCTGGTAGGCTGGATAAGGAAACGCTGCCTGTCTGGTTTGGTTTAGCTGCGTTATCTTGGAGTATTTTTTGGATGAGTGACCGTGTAGGGTGAGGGAAGGCAGGGGAGAAGAGTGGGTAACACGCTGTGTGATAAGAACTCTCGAAGCCCCACCAGCCCAGGAGAGGAAATCACAGCCCACGGAACGCTTCTCTTCAATTAGTTCCTACCAGAGGGACATCAGCATTTCTCTGGCCCAACTCTGTGTTAATGGCAAGAGCTTGGGGTGTCAAGATGACATCAGCTGTGACATCAGCTTATCCTCTCAGTGTTTATCCTAGTGATACAGACTGTAGTCAAGTGAGCAGATGAGTTCTGTGTGTCAGCAGCAGAGGAAAGGTTGATTCCAGTTGATACTGGCTGATGGTGTCTATGGGAGCATTTCTCAGGTCGACAGGTAGGGAGGTAATGGCGGCTTAACCAGAGCTGTCCATTCCTAGAGAGACTGGGCAGACCCCAAAAGTGCAGCAGAAGACTCACCCTTACTTTGAAAGAGCTGTTTATTTTCCTTTCTGGGATCCCAAGAAGCCACTGCAGAGAACTCGGAGTACGAGGTTGGAAAGCTTGGCATTGGTTCTACTTGTGCCTCTAACGCCAACCTTACCCTAGGTTGTCATTTCTTCAACTAAGTGAGGTCATATAGGTCATGCTGAAATAGACAACATCTAGAGGCTGATGAGAAAGTATATAAAGTTTCCATAAGATCTTCTAGCACATACATGGTTAAGCCTTCAATGTCTTTCTGGCTATTATCCATGGCAGGCTTCCTCCACAAAGCTATTTAGAGCTTGCTACCTACAGCTTGTGTCTTAGCTCTATGAGTCCCCCTCCCTATTACCACCTCTCTTTGGACTCTCATTTAACCCTAATCCTAACCCTCTCCCTAATTCTCCTCTAACCCTAACCCTAACCCTAACCCTAACCCTAACCCTAACCCTAACCCTAACCCTAACCCTAACCCTAACCCCAATCCCAATCTTTTCTGGAAATGTGTGTAATCAGTTTGTTTGGGGTGGAACTGGCATTGTCTGAATGGGGCTGTGATTGGGTGTGAGCGTTCAGACTATAAGCCAACATTAGAAACTTGACTTTGAATTTGTGGGTAGCTTAATGTCTCCTATATCTGCTCTGACCATTCCTGATGTGGGCCAGATTGTATAGGGATATCCAAGGAGAAAGAAGCTAGGGAAATATTCAGACTCTAAGTCAACATCCTTAAGACTGTTTGCTGAGAGTGTCTATAAAAAAGAAATTCTAGTGGAAAGCAAGGGAGGTTGGGTAGGGAGTGGACTTTTCTACAAGTCAAGGTATCGAGAAGCCTACTGAGCGTCTGTGGAGAAGGTGGTAGATATAGGACAACTGAGGGGCTTTTATGCCTCCACCCTCTTCTCATCTTGGTGCCTTATTGGTGACAGTTTCTTGTCAGATTCATAACTTACCTGGTGTTGCACGAGTCACCCTAAAGCTTAGAAGCTGGAAACATCAAATGCTTATTTTCCTGTGAATGGGGGACTTTGGAGACACCTTAATACAAATGGTTCTGGTTCAGACATTCCTTGGAGGAAAGATCTTGGTAAAGCAGATGTGAGGGTGATTTAGTTGTGACATTGGTCACCCCATTGATCGCCAGGGTTGGTGTGGCTAATCTAGCTGGGTAGGCAAGTGTCCCCCTTCCTCCATCACCACTCCCTGTGCATCCCTCCTGAAGCCACACAGTGTCTTTCCCAGAAAAGAGGAGTCTCCAGTCAAGGGCATAGCGGTAGCTGTGCTCCCCTGCTAGAACCTCCAGACAAGCTCTCAAGGTCTTGGCAGAGGCTATGATCTTTTGAAAGTATCATAGGACTGAAGGACCCATGCCAAGATGGCGGCCTGATACTCAGGAGGCCTTCGTTGGCTATCAGTATGAGAATACAGTTCCTTACTGTGGAGACCTCCCATACATTCTGAATATCCTTATGGCATGGTAGTTGGTGGCCTTCCCCGAGCGTGGTGGCCTAAGAGAGGGAATAGCCATGACCAAGCCATTACACCACACACTGACATTTCTGCAGTGATCCTTCTTATAAGGAACAAATCCTCTGTTTCCTCCAGCCAGAGCAGAGCAACCTGTCCCAAGAAACCCTTTCTCTCCCGGGGTCACAGAGCCCTGGCGTCACTGCCAGCAGCAACTTCATGCATATCTGGATGCTGGGAGACCCTATGATGCTGCCCTTCCCTATTTATTACCTGCTTCATTGCTTACCAAAGCTTCTTTCTCCTCTGCCAAAGTCCCAAAGAGCATAGCCAGCCTGGGGAGTGTGAGCATGTCTAAAGTCTGGGAATGCTGATTGAACAGCTTCAGATCAAACATCTTACTGTGGGCTCAATTCCATGGAGCGTATGCTATAGAAAGGGAGAGAATGCATGTAATATATATGTAACAATATTACATACATGTATATATATACATACATACATATATATATATATATTCAACAGGAAGCTGGAAGTGGTGGATTTGTTAGGAACTACATATTGCTGTTATTATGGGGTGAGAAAGTTTTGTATTAACTTTTTGGCCTTTTGTGGGGGACAGCTGGATTTAAATTGCATTAGTATGGTACATCAAGACACACTCACCTCTTGTATGACTCTTTGAGCAGATGACTTGACCCCTGTGCTAATTGCTTTTCTCTCTTTGCTGAGACAAAACCCTGACTGAAAACAACTTAAGAGAGGGGTTTTATGGCCCACAGTTTGAAGATACAGTCCATCATAGCGGGGAAAGCATAGCAGCAGGAGCCTGAGGCAGCTGGTTACATTGTATCCACGGTCAGAAAGCAGAGAGCTGTAAACACTGTGCTCTGCTCAGTACACATTATGTATCAGGTTTAAGGCATACTTCCAGAATTGGGGGATGGGGGCTAGAAATCGGAGCTGAAGAACTCGAAAGATTAAAAAAGAATTCAAACTATTGAGCTATTTGCCATAATTATAATTCGTAGGGCTTATATATGTCTGTTCTTCACAAGTGTTCTAGGCTCTGCTGTGAAACTTTCATCACAGATAAGGAAAGTAACAGCCAGATGATGGATGCCACTTGTTCAAAGTCCAGTCGCTGGCAGGTCAGCTGGTTTGCTGCCACATCGGGCATCCTGGAGGACTGCTTTCCCTCTAGTCTCTGAGGTTTTCACCCTCCTCCCAGAGAGTAAACTCAGCCTCCAGACTGAAAGATAAGAAGCTGCTAGATAGTGACTTTACACTCTGCTCTGCCCTGCCCTGGGTTTCGGGTCAAAAAGAAACCTTTCCTAGATTGTCCAATCAATGCCTCTCACCCAATTATCTGAAATCCTTTGCGTCTCTGAGAAGCTTAGTTCAGGACTCTTGTTCCGTTCACTCCTTGTCTATGGGCCACAGTGGTTTGGTTCTCTTGGCTTACTGCTAAGGAATTTAAGCCTTGCTGGCTTTCCTTAGACTTCAGTAAATCCAGCTGCAAAGCCAGAGAGCCCCCCCCCTTTTTTTTTAATCGTCTTCATCTCACTCAGAATCTTCACTCGGAAATAGTTACGCATTAGGGAGACCTACTTGCAAAGAACTGGGTATTACCCTATGGTGGGGTAGTTGGTTCTCAACCTTTCTAACGCTGCGACCCTTCAGTACACTTTCTCATGATGTGGTGACCACCAACCACAAGTCATTTCCGTTGCCACTTCATAACCGGAGCTTTGCTTCTGTTAAGAATTGTAATGTGAACATATATGAGAGATGGAGATTTGCCAAAGGGGTCAGAGCCCACAGGTTGAGAACCGCTGCCTTGTGGCCAGCCACGGTCTGGTCTTCCAGGTTACCTGTAGGTTACTTGACCACTCAGCCTTGGTGAAGGATCTCTCTTAAGCCACAGCTGACCTTGTCTTGCTGTGTGATCTTTCTGCGCCTTATTTTATAAAGGTAAAATGGTCGAGGTTGGAGTAGATAGCCTCTAATGGCCTTTTCAATATAAAAGCACTTCTGATTCACATGCAAGTGGATCCCTTCCAACAGCCCTCTGTGTATATGGTACCCCAGATACTCAGGATTGATGGATGCTTTTGCTATGCCTAACACACCCCTCTTTTTATCTGAGTTTCCTAATTGCCTTAGGGTTCTATTGCTGTGATGAGACACCATGACCAAGGCAATTCTTATAACGGCAAACATTTAATTGTAATTGGGGCTGGCTCACAGCATTATCCTCATAGCAGGAAGCCTGGCAGCGTGCAGACAGACATGGTGTTGGAGGAGCCAAGATTTCTACATCTTGATCTGAAGTTAGCCAGGAAGAGACTGTCTTCTGTGGGCAGCCAGGAGGAAGAGGCTCTTCCACACTTGAACACTAAGAGACCAAAAAGCCTACACCCACATTGGCACACTTCCTCCAACAAAGCCACACCTACTCCGACAAGGCCACACCTCCCAATAGTGCCAGTCCCCACCAAAGGGAAGCAATGCTTGAGTCTATGGGGGCCAAACTATTCAAACCACCATACTAATTATTTAAGGAAGTAAACATTGACTATGGGTCCACCCCAAGGCAACAGGTTAGCATATGTTAATCTCAAAGAACACATGGGAGTGGCCTAGATTCCAGGCTCTCAAAGTTGTTATAAGGAACATTAATAAATGTATGTGTGCACTGTATGTAAGCCATACAGTTAGGCTCCCGTGTAAGGGTCCAGTGCCGTGACTCTCAGCATCTCATCTTTGATTTCCTGGGTCTAAACACCTGTTGAGTGTGCCTCGCATCCCCAAAGAGCATCTTGGGAAGACACATACCAAGTTCATCTTTTGTCATGAAAGGAGACTGTTTTTCCCCTGTATTAAACATACAGCTAGCAGTTCAGAGGGTGATTCTGTTTGTTTTAGACCAGTGACTAGCTGAGTTTGAACTTGAGTTTGTTGGCCACAATTGCTGCTGTCTGCCTAGGGGCAGGGCATGGCATTTCCAGCTGTAACGGAGACTCTAGACATCTATGGAGTACACTAGACCAAGTGAGTTTCACTATCTTGGCGTTCTAGAGAGGAAAGGAAGCCAGCTCTGTCTAGCAAATTTTTTTTCTCTCTCTCTCTCTGCAGATTATACCAGAAAAATATGAGGACTTTTTACTCTTTGGAGCCTTTTTTGAAGCTACCATGATTGACAGGAAGATTGGAGACAAACCTATCAGCTTTGAAGTTTCTGTTGGTGAGTGCGGACACTGGTAGGGTTTGGGGAGTGTTTGTCTCTTGAATAAGTAAAATTAATGCCTTACATAAGGTGATTATACTGTGGTGGAGATGATAGTCAGGATCTCAAAAGGAAAGGATACTTCCCTGGCTACCTCGTGTCAACACATAAAGAGTAAATTTATTCCTATTGATTTAAAAAAAAAAAGAAACATACAAAAACAAAACAGCAATCAGTGTAGGTTTGGATTCAGGGACTTGGGTTACTAAGCTTGGGTCCATTACTTTGGGATAACATAATTTCTCTGGGCCTTGGTTTCCTCATGTATACAGTGGGAATTATGACTCCTAACAGAGTTGCAAGATTTGGAGAATTGATGCCACATGTCATACAATAGAGGCTTGGCTAATGTACAGCTCAGCTAAGAGCACTAATTCCATCAGAGAAAAGCAGATCCGGGCAGATCTGTTGCAACAGGGCAGAGGGAAGTAGAGATGAGGTGCAGTCCTGAGGGACACAGCTGGAGGCCTGGCAGAGCCCATGTCTGCATGGTCACAGGATGGAGATGTCTGTTAGGACTGGGAAGGACAAGATTCTGACAGGAGAGGCCTTGCCTTTTTTTCTCGTTTTATTGATTTATTGAAAATAAATGCCTTCCCGATTATGATTTCTGCTCCCTCGGTTCCTCCTCCTGGTTCCTCCCAGCCCCCCTCTCATCTGGATCCACCCTCTTTCTGTCTCTCACCAGAAAACATGCGGGCTTCTAAGGGATTTATAATATTATATAATATGACGAAAACAAAAATTAACATCAGAATTGGTCAAGAGAAGGCACAAGAAACAGACACCCACTCATTTGAACAGCCAGGGAGCCCATTCTGTGTGCACAAAGGACCTGTAATATATATAGGGGGAAATATATATATATATATATATATATATACACACACATATATATGTATATATATACACATACATATATATACATATACACATATATATGTATATATATAATAGACACATAAAATATAAGAGAAATATATAAATAAAATATAAAATAATAATATATAAATAAAAATTAAAAATAATATCAATATTAAAAAGGTGATGTGACATTCGGAGACAAGGAAGCCCCAAAGCTGATACTGAGTTCCTTTTCTGTTGGCATCTACTGCAGGGCATGCAGCCTAGCTTTCTTTTTAATTTTTTTTAGCCGGGCGGTGGTGGCGCACGCCTGTAATCCCAGCACTTGGGAGGCAGAGGCAGGCGGATTTCTGAGTTTGAGGCCAGCCTAGTCTACAGAGTGAGTTCCAGGACAGCCAGGGCTATACAGAGAAACCCTGTCTAGAAAAACAAAAAAAAAATTTTTTTAGAGATTTATTTATTTTATGTATAAGAGTACACTGTAGCTGTACAGATGGTTATGAGCCACCACGTGGTTGCTGGGATTTAAACTCAGGACCTTCGGAAGAACAGTCAGTGCTCTTGCCCACTGAGTCATCTCTCCAGTCCCCGCAGCCTACCTTTAAGGGTCATTTGTTCCTCCAGGGAGACTCCCTTGGAGGAAACTAAAATTTCATTTGAGAGTGGTTATCAATTGGAAATTGTCTCTGGGTTCGGGATGGAGCCAGTGACCATTCCTCCTTTGGGCTCTAGGACACCAGCTGGAGCAGCGGGCAGTCCCTGTGCCTGCTGGAGAGACCTTCTCTCACAGGAAGCCATTTCCCCACCCCTGCTCCTCCTCTCTCTCCGACACCCTCTCACTCTCTTTAAAATCACGACGTCATCTCTGGATACTCAGATTTCTCTTAGAGAAGAAGTCATTTTGAGAAGGTTCCTAATATTTTATTGAGAAAAAAAAATTGATTACCAAATGTCACATTCAGAGCGATAGTTTATCAAGTCTCCATGGCGAATTTCATCCCTGGGAGATCTACACTAAGATGCTAACAGCAAGGATAACTCAGAGAGCCAAGGCGGTTTGCAGCTAAGCCCGGTCCCCCGACTTTGGGCTCTGGATGCACAGGTGGAAGGCGGGGTCCCAGCTCCTGCACGTTGTCCTCCGGCCACCATACTCATAAATATGTGTACACAACACAAAATAATATGATACAATTAAAATAGGTTAAAAAATAACATGGCTATAAATAACTTAAAACCTCCAGTGGATTTTCTTTTTCCTTAACTGTCTTAATTTGCAACTTGTATAGGTTTTATGAACAAGAAAATAAGAATTGTTGGCTTTGTCAATCAGTTCTCCATCAGTTGTTTTTTCTGCCTTTATCCTGAGATCTCAGCTCCTTGCTGTGAGAGAGCATGGGTATCCCAAGCTGACTGAGCCTGGCTCCTTGCTGTGGGAGGGTGTGGGTATCCCAAGCAGACTGATCCTGGCTCCTTGCTATGGGAGGGTGTGGGTATCCCAAGCAGACTGATCCTGGCTCCTTGCTCTGAGAGGGTGTGGGTATGCTGACTGACCCCACTCACTGACACCCAGCCCATCGCTCTTGTCTCTGAAGGGAACTTTGGGAACCTGATTGACGGAGGGTCTCATCATGGGAGTAAGAAGAAATCGGCTGAGCTGACTGAAGAGGACGTCCTTCCTCTACTGCATGAAGGAGAAAAAGACGTGGCCCACGACCCTGTCATTTCCATGGCCTCCACCACCCACCCGGAGAAACCTCTGGTGACAGACGGGAACAGGTAGGGAGGAGACAGGGCAGGTGCGGGCGAAGTTTCTTCTGAGAGAGAATTTTCGCCAATTCCTGGGACTGTTTCTTTCAGCTTTCGGTAAGAAAAGAAACACAAATCTTAGCTCAGTGCTGGGAACCAGCTGCAAACAGGCAAAGCATTAAAACTACCCCTCTAGTAAATCCTTAGCCCCGCAATGACATATCCAAGGAATTCATCTAAAGACAGAGCAGCCATGATGGTTACTGTTAGACCCGAGAGAAAACCATTTCCACGAGTGTCTGGTTAAAGCGGTCCGGACATTTCCCTAGGAACGGACTTCCCAGTGTGTCTCCTCGCACCGATCCTCTTTCCAGATCCGGCAGATCAGACGCCCCCATTTGGGCGGCTTGTAAATGGCTGACCGGACTCATTTCGTTTCCTAGCATGCCATCCTACACAGATCCCTCCTCTCTCAGTCTTCAAACCCGCTGCTGGAGATCGTCATATGTTCTCTTCCATATTTTAAAGATTTCTTTTATTTTAAATTATACGCATACGTGTCGGGGTGGGGGAGCTATGTGTATCTGTGAGTGTGCCTGCTGAATCCTGGACAGCGTGTCGGATCCCCTGGAGCTGGAGTGATAGCTGTGAACCGCCCCAAGGGATGCTGGGAATGGAGCTCCGGCTCTTTGTACAGCGGTACACCCTCTTAACTGCTGAGCCTTCTCTCCAGCCCCAGGTCGACCTTTCCTTCCTGTCTAAAGCCAGTAAGTGACAAGGTCTGTCCAGGGCAAATCTTAGGTATTTTTTTTGTGTCCTTAATTCTGGCTATATATTTCTTGTTGCTAAAACAAAAATACCTGACAAATGCAACTGGAGGCACAGGTTTATTTCCCCTTGTATTTCGTGGAGATACCGCCCACCACGATGAAGCAGGGTTGGCAGCTGGTCACGTCATGTTTGCTATCAGGAACCAGAGAGTGGATAGGAAGGGAGCCAAGCAATAAATCTAGTGACCACTCCTCCAGTGAGGTTCTGCCTCCCAAAAGGTCTCCAACCTTCCCAAAAACGTGCCAGCATCTGGTGACCGTGTGTTCAAGCACACATATATACACACAGACACACAGACACACCACACACACACACACACATATATATATACCACACACACATATACACATGCATGTATACACACATGCACACACAGACACATAGCACACACATATACACATACAGACCACACAAACAAGCATGCACATACACAGACACACACCACACACATACATACATACAGCCCACACAGACAAACATGCACATACAGACACACACCACATACATATATACACATGCACAGACACAGACACAGATACACACATGCACACATAGTCACATACCACACACACACACACACACATACACACATACATATACACACACACACACACACACACCACAGATATAAGGATACATGGGTACACATACATATATATGTGTATATATATATTGTATATATGTGTGTGTATGTACACACACACACACACACACACACACAATATGTCTATTACTCCTAATAAAATTCCACTGAGTATGTGTTCTTGGCTTTCTGGTTTTATAAAGTATGTGCATTTGCACACAGTCTGTGCTTGGTAGAGATGAGGAATAATCAGAATAGGTGAGCGATGCTGGCCACCACACCGGCAGTCTTCGTTCTGTGTGGCTACCAGGTATCTCCTCATTTGTTGCTTTTCCATTTGCACAATGGCTTACCCAAAGACCCTCAACTGCCTCACATCTGTGTCTGTCCTCAAAGACACAGCAACAAAACTGAAAACCACAGAAACAAAGACCTAGACTGCCATTAGCACATGGTAACCCAACGCGGCAATGAAACCCCGAGACAAATACAACAGTGCGGGCACTTGTTTGGACGCAGGGTCCTCAGGGAAATGACTGCAGAGATAAAATTGAGTAGCTTGGTCTCTGACCTTTTGTCTTTGTTGTTGTCTTGCTGTAATGACAACTTCAGTTCCTGCCAAGAGCCTCTTCGGCTTCCTTTTCAGAATGAACACCTGCTGCTTCATTTCATTTTTTTATAGAGCAGAGCCGGGCCCTTTGCTAATTCTGTTGTTTACTTAAGGAGAAATTTATCTTAGAGAGCGAAAAAGGGACATCCAATCTTTCAGGCTGAAGATCTTTGTAGCTTTTGTTTGGAAGGAAAATGAACCTTGTTTCTATTCCCTTCTCCTCCCCTTCTCCTCCCCTTCCCCTCCCCTCCCCTTCCCCTCCCCTCCCTCCCTTTTCCCTTCTCTCTTCTTTTTGCTGCTCCTTCTCCCTCTGCCTCTTCTATGCCGCTGTCTACCTCTGCCTCCATGTCTTTCTCTCCAAATGACCATAAGGACATTTCTCTAAACACCGCCCCCTTCTCGAGAGTCAGCGCCTCACCCATCCCCGGCGTTTCCCTTCTGCCTGCCTTCTACACCTTTCTTTACAGTCTCCTCTGCTCGTGGGGAAATTATCTGGGACTGGGAAAACCTGATCATTAAAGCATCTGTCATCAGCCAGGGAATGTCACTGTTGGGCTGTACCTCTTCTGCCCACCTGCCTTCACATGCACCTAACCTTCTCCTTGGGGACCAAAGATACACATAGTCCTGTCTTTTCTGCCTTCCCTTCATCCTGTTAAGGATCTTTTTCTATCAGCATTTCTATTCCACTGCCATCACATTCCCTGGGGCTCCATATCTTTGCTGCTTGGCTATACCTCTTATCCCCTCCTAGCCAAACAAGCCACCTATATTACTGGCACTATTGCCTGGCAAGAATAAGTATTGGGTGGATGGATGGATGGATAGATGGATGGATGGATGGATGGATGGATGGATGGATGGACGGACAAGTGGATGAAAGAATGATGCCAAGCCACTGAGTACTGATTTAGATTGGGATATATGCTTTTATCTCCAATTGGTAGTATGATTTACTTTTCTCTGGAATTTTCACTATCATCTGTTATACCAGTGGCCCAACACAATGTACTCAGAGTATACATACTTAAAAAGTTCCCCTGCTCATTTGTTTGTTTTTTAATCAATTTAAGTCTTCATTGAGGATGGTTTGCCCAATGTATTCTATACACTGATGAGAATTTCAAAGCTTTGTCCTGTGTCTGAGGGTAACTTCTTTTGCTTGGTTGGTTTTATTTTGAGAGTTTCAAATGTAGCCTTGAATTTACTTTGAACCCTCCTCCCGCCTCTACATTCCAAGTGCTAGAATCAGATGTGTGTCGCCATCTTGATTTGTTGGTAACTCTTAATCCTTTCCATGGTGCCCACATAGCCGGCGTTCACAGGTCTCCGATTACCAACTAATCGGATGGTTATTAGTAGTTTTATGCCCATTCTTCTGCAGCCCTAGAGAACACAGGAAACATGAATGAATCAGGATTAATTGAAAACCACTGATTGCCTACTGACTTCCGCACCCACCCAATGTACCTGTTACAGAAATTACAACTATTTGCCTTTTGGTGCCAAGAAGCCCTGTGTCTCCTTCATCAGTTCCTGGGGAGACCAGACATTCAGACTGCACTGGTCCAACATGCTGGAAAAAATGGCTGACCTCTTGGTAGGTGGCTTCATTCACAGAGTGGGACCCTGGGGACAAAGTTATGCCCTTTTATTCAACCTGAGGGTCTTGACCTCAGGTTAAACACCACTGAACTGAGGGCTACCGTATTTCATGGCTTCTACTATGTGGACCCAGAGGAATGAGAATGTTGTGTAAAATCCCTGGAATTCAAATCAAACTATCCAAATCAGAATCCAAACTAGCCAAATCTGCCTTTTAGCCTTACAATACCTAACACGATGGGAGGCTGACTCCACATCTCCCAAAGGCAGAAGCCTGAAGCATCTCACAAAGTTGACATCTGGCTTCAACTGGTCCTCTCTCCTACTCTCAGATCTCCTCCCCATCCCTTTGGGAGGGACATCCTCTAATCCTCTACTGGCGGTCCACAGGTCTCACTAGATGACTCTGGTCTTAATATCCTATTCCTCTAGAGCCTACACTAAGGACAGAATTATATCTTCCTCCTCTTTGTCCCACAACTCGGCTTCTGTAAAGCAAAACAGTGTCTCCCATTGTGGAATTCTAGGAATGACATCACTAGACTCTGAAGGTAGCTTGAGAGACCTCGCTGGCTCACGTAATATGGAGGCCACACTGGCTTTGTAAGCCTAGTCTTGTTTATTCTTCGGACAGAATAGTTTTAGTTCATCACTAAGAGAGCAAGGAATTCGAAAAGGGTAGTCAGGGTCAATAGGCCTTCATGGCTCCATGACTAAGTTTATTCCCCTGATGGTGTTGGTGTGGAAGATTCCCATTCGTTTCCTATTTTATAGACGAGGCAGCTGTGCATAGTGAGATTGGTTCACTAGTAAGTGGCGCCCTAGATTGGAACCGGGGAGCCCGAGCCAGAGGCGGAACCAATCCTTAGTCCATTGGAATGTCTGCTCTGCCTTCTCCTCATACTGGAGATGCAAAGAAAGGAGCTTGAGTCATCAGGCACCAGACTTTGGCAGGAGATAGGAAATGCAGCTTTGGTACGTTGTAGCAGAGCAGTGGGCATAGGAGCAGTTCCCCTTTAGACTACATTTTTTCTCTGAGTAGAATCCTAGGCATCTACTGAGTAGCATTCTAGAATTTAGGCCCAAAGAGAAATGTAAAATTATTACGTGTATCAGTATATAGTCACTGCCCACAGCCGACCTGCCCCATGCCCTGTCCCCAAACCTGACATACTTCAGAAGATCAAGTATCTATTTAATGTCAGTAGGGTTCCATTACTCTGCAATATTGATGGAAATATTGATTTTTGAAGTTGTTTAATAATTACATGTAAAATTTTAAATTATGAGAGATCTCACACTATTAGGTTTTCCTCGAGGTGGGTGACACCGAATGATGCTTAGGTAGGCAGGGATGGATGTGGGGCACCATGGCTCTGAGTAAGGCGGGTGAGGATATACATCTGGACCTAAGGAAAGGAGGGATTAAAGTGGGGGCGCAGCAGGTGTGTTTCCAGGCCAAGTTCTGGAAGGTAAAGGGGGCACTTCCTGTCTCCAAAACCACTGAGACAAAGATAGCCAGCTGTTGTTTCTGGGATGTGACAATGAATCATGTCTGTACAAGTCCCATGACTCTGTGGCTTGTCTTCAGGAAGAAGGCATAGAAGGAGTGCGGGAGCTGGTCAAGGTTTCCGAGGAGGCGCCGGAAGAGAAGGTGAAGACCGCGCTCCGTGACTTCATCGGGCAAAGCAGGTGGGTGACGTCATCCGAGATGAGCTCAGAGGAACTCGGCTTGTAAGGACCTCGGGAAATCAGCTGTGCTCATGCGCGTCGGCTGGGCACCTCACAGTGCTGTATTAGCTCCAGACACTCTCAAACAACTAAAAGAAGCCAACGGGGTGGGGGTGGAGCCAAAACAAGACACACCCACTGCTCAGATTCATATGGAACAAGAAAAAAATCATCACAGCATTAGCACCAAGTCACGATGGGCCACCCACATGAACAGCAAGGGGATTCTGTGGCAGGACGAATGGAAGGTGGGGCCCTCTGGGGCCTTTAGAGGCAACTGGCCCCCATGGGAGTCTTTGGAGGCAGCTTGACCCTCTTGAGGTTAACTCAGTCAAGATAAGCACAAATAAAAATGTGCTAGCCGGGCGGTGGTGGGGCACGCCTTTAATCCCAGCACTTGGGAGGCAGAGGCAGGCGGATTTCTGAGTTCGAGGCCAGCCTGGTCTACAGAGTGAGTTCCAGGACAGCCGGAACTACACAGAGAAACCCTGTCTCGAAAAACAAACAAACAAACAAAAAAAAAGTGCAAAAATAGACTTGCTAAAAAGTGAGTGGAGAGTAAATAACATCAAAGGTAAAAACCAATAGACAGGCAATAGGAATACCCACTACTCTGTATATTCATGTATATTTATCTGTGTCCGTATATTTACATACATATACATGTAAGCAAAGAAATAAATGTGTCGCTTACATTTTTTCAGCCCAAAGCAATATTTAGCACGAGTCCTGCTGTGAGCCGAGCGCCAGTTACAAGTCCCTTGAAACACCTTTTAAAAGTGTCACAACCTCATATCTTGTGTTGGAAAACATTGGCAAGCAAGTAAATAGCTTCATAACTCTTCCATGTTATGGGAGGACTTGAGGGTGATAATTAACTGCCCCTCCTTTTCTTCAAGTTTTCATTCGACTGAAAGAACACCCACATGCGTCAGAAATCAAAATGGTAGTTTTCGAGTCGGGATCTGTGGGTGTGAGGAAGCAGGCTGGACCTGGGGTCAGACTGAAAATCTCACCTCCCGAGCCTTTCTTCCTCAAGCGGTTGGTCTGCTGAGACCGCCTCCAGAGCAAGGGCACGCCATTCATCATGGAGAGGTGACCAGGCTGCCCACAGCCAGAGGGTAGGCTGGGTCTGTGAGGTGGGTGTGAATGACGGCAAACAGGGGTCACTCATCCCAATTCTGATGCAGAAAAAAAAATGTATTTCCATTAGCCTCTGCATGATAGGAGAGACCCTAACAGCTAACATGTCTACTTGGGCTGACCCATCCCAGAGAGTGGGGTGGGATTCCCTGAACTCTTAGTAAACA
Source organism: Apodemus agrarius (assembly GCA_964023405.1). Lineage (NCBI taxonomy): Eukaryota > Metazoa > Chordata > Mammalia > Rodentia > Muridae > Apodemus > Apodemus agrarius. The sequence goes on along the minus strand of OZ030022.1, from coordinate 45,161,095 downwards.
CAGGGATGCAACAAGAGTACTCCCAACTCAAAATACGGCCATCTTATTCTTTATAAAAAGGAACAGGAAATGCAGTTTTAATATGATCCCCAAAGAGAAGGTGGCAGGGTTTCCAACAGGCACCAGGCAGAGCCTGGGTTTGGGGTCTCTCGTCCTGGATTCCCCTTTGTAAGTTTCCTTTGTGATTCTTCAGCACAGCAGGACCACATTCCTGTTGTATAATATGTCTATCTATATTCTATATTCCACAGTCCTGTTATGGATACCACATTAAAAGATACATTTTCAAGTCTCTGTACTTTCAGAGACAAGAGGTTATTTTTTCTTCCTGGATGGTTTCCCCCTGCCTTTGAAGACACACATCCTCACATATGCATGCTCCTAAAACACATTGTTTCTTCCCAGTGACAGGAGACATTTGTCCATTGGGCTGCTCCTACACTCAGTAATACATCACAGGCAACTTCACACATAGATATGTCATAAGAAGTTTAACTTCCCTTTAACAACAGCTTCCTGTTCATTCATTCCGTCACCATGGCAAATACTCTATAAATACATTCTTTAAAAAATCATTTTACTATTTCCAAAGGACGGGAATTCTAGTGTAATTTTTTAATCAAGTTATGCACATGTTAAAATGTTCATAGGTTTTATCAGGTAGTTTGTGAAAAAACATAACCAGTTGCTTCGGCAGCAACAGACATTCCCTATTCTTTCCCTTGCCACCACTAATTCTGGATAAGATTTCTTGTATAAGTGAAGTCACATTGATTTTAATATCATTTAAATCATTGGTAAAGATAATATGTTCATTTACATTTCTTCTTGACTTGTATTCATAGCTGTTATTATTTTCCTTTTTTAAAACACATTTGAGATTTCTTTTCCAAAAATGTTACTCTTCAGGAAGGTGGGGACATCTCTCAGTCTCGATTCTAAAATATCTGCTCTGTATGTAACATTTCAGAAAAGTATCGGTGTGTCTTAAACACGTAAGAGTGTATTATTTCGTGGAAATTTGTCATGGATTTTGATAGCCGTTACACTGGGTATATATGAAGTAGAATTCATAAATCGCAAACTAACACAGGACCTGGGTGTCGTTTCAGTTTTTTTCCTAATTAGAAACAATTGGCACACAAAATTTAAAAGCATTGCTTCTGTGGTTCTATCAGTTTTCCATTGTGCTGTGGAGAATATTTTTTTTTTCCAAATCTCTGGAATCGCGCAAATGCATTTTCTCAAAGTAAGCTGCAAAGCGGATATTCTCTTTCAGAGCCTTCATCTCTGAAGCAGAAAATAAGCCGAAGACGTTGAACCAAACTGCATTAGATAAGAAACGGCTCACGCTCTGTCGGCAAGAGCTGGTATGTGAAAACCTATTTATATTTCGAACACAGCTAAAGCATGTGCTTTAAAAATAAACCTCACAGATGACACATAGGTCGTAGGGCGGATGAGGACAAGGTTTAAAGAACATATTTTTTTTCTGTGAGGTAGAAACGGCGGTGGGGAAGAATGTGTGTTGGCTGGGAAGGGAAATCATCTATTCCCGAGAGATTCACAAGGATGGGCTTCAAGCCCAGGAGTTCAACTTCTTATTCACATGGAGTCCCCCACCCTTGTTTATTTCTTCTGAAATTTGCATTTTGCTAAAGCTCTTAGACCCAGGCTAGAGAAATGGCTGGGCATTTAGGAAAAAAAAAAAATAGATGCTCTTCCAAAGGACCTGGGTTTGAGTCTTAGCAAATGGAGGCTCACAAGTGTTAACTACAGAGCCGGAAGACCTGCTGCCCTCTTCTGGCCTCATCCCGCATTGCACATGGCACACAGATGCAGGCAAACCATGTATACATACACATTTTCTTTTCAAGGCTAGGCTGCTAGATTCTTTCTCCTTGATGTCTGTCCCACGAACAGGGAGCTAAAAGAACTAACAATTCTCCTCTCCTCTGTTCCCCATTGAAAATCGTGTTAAGTGTTGCCAGACTTTTTTTAATTAGATATTTGCTTTATTTACATCTCAAATGGTATCCCCTTTCCTAGTTACCCCTCTGAATAATCCCCTATCCTATCCCCCATCCCCTGTGCACTCTCTCCCCCAATTTCCTGATTTGCATTCCCCTATTCTGGAGAATCGAGCCTTCACAGCACCTATGGTCTTTCCTCTCATTGACATCTGAAATGGTCATCTTCTGCTACATATATGTAGCTGGAGCCACGGGTCCCTCCATGTGTACTCTTTGGTTGGTGGTTTAGCCCCCTGGGAGCCCTGGGGGTACTGGTTGGTACATATTATTGTTCCCCCTGCAGGGCTGCAAACCTCTTCAGCTCCTTGGGTCCACTTTCTAGCTGCTCCATTGGGGACCCTGTGCTCATTCTATTTGGTTGGCTGTGAGCCATGGGTAATTGAATCCACTTTCCAATAAGGATCAAAGTATCTACACTTTGGTCTTCTTTCTTCTTGAGCTTCTTGAGGACAGGTGGCTACAGATGCCCCTCTGTGTTCGGCCTACTAGCACGATGTTTGTAGATGCCTAAAGTTCCTTAGAGATGCTCAGGCCTTGTGGAATGCGTGACGGCCGAAAAGCACCAGCTCAAGTCAGACAGACCCTGAGATGTCTGACTGTGAAGTTCCATCAGTAACACTAAGGGACATTTGGGTAACACTGTGATAATTCTATTAATAGAAATCTCTCAGTATTTAACTTGGGGTAGGAGGATTAAAAGATATAATCAGGATTGAGAAAGATCAATTTAAAAAAAATCCTATCTAATCCAAGTGTGGAGACTAAGCCTAAGCCCTTCCTTCATCTTTCTCTCCAGAACACTTATTTTCTGTCCCGCAGGATGTCCGTGGAGGCTGGCTTCCATCATCCTCTAGCTCTTCCTGCTTGGTCCTCCCTCTGGTCCTCCCTCTGGTTCTCCCTCTGGTCCTCTAGCTGACCGTGCTGCCTTTGCCTCGACTCTCTTGCATAGTCTCTGCCGAGCTCTGCCTGCTCGTTGTCTACCGATCCTGACTGGCCCAAGCCCACCACATCAGTGTCTTAAATCGTGCCTTGTATTTGTTATTCTTCTCACCACAAAACCTTTGAAAGAAAGGATTTATTCTGGCTTGGCTTTGAAAGGTTAATGCTCGGTCTCGGCAGGACAGGCGTGGTGGTGTTCATGGCTAAGGGAGCACGTAGCTGGGGCGCTTCGCATCTCGTAGACTGTGACGCAGAGAGGGATGACGGTGTTCAGTGGGATTCCTCCCGTCTATTCAGTTTAGGGTGCCCAGCAGATGGAGGTGAGCAGCCCAGCCGTTCAGGGTTAGTTCTTCTCTCCTCCTTAAGCCTCTTTAGAAATACCCCACCACCACCACGAACTTACTCAAAGTTATGATCCATCAATGTCCAAGGTATTTAATTGAGTTGCCAATAATAAAACATCCCCATCTTAGACTCATGTCTCTTGTCTCTAGAGCAGTATTTCTTGCCTTCTAAAGGAAACCAGATGTCTTAGAACATTTCCCCACTCAGCGTCTTCTACCGATCTACACCTCTTCCAGCCGCCTTCTCCATCCTGTAGTGGCACACCCAGCTGGTGATCTAACCAGAAGCCTGTGTATCAATGATGGTTTTTTTTAATCCCCCATCTTAAAACAGTCAGTGCTACCCCAGATCCTGTCGATTCTTCCCCTTAAGCGTTCTAGAACTTGCTCCCCTTCTCCCGCCCCTGAGAACCTCTGGTATAGACTTTGCAATAGACTTCCTCTAGCCAGTCTTCCATTCGAGAACCAAAATGGCTTTTTAAAACAAAATGCAAGGTGACTTCAGTGAGTTGTTCTTAGCAAGCCACTGAAGTTTGTCAGTGTTAACAAAAGCTAGATTCTCTTTGCATGGCATACAGAGCCATGTATGACCGAGCATCCTGGCCTTGTCCTACAGTGCGCCCTTACCCTGGAGTTCTGATCCAACCAGCCGGACTCTAGCTGTTTGTAGGTCTGCACATGCGATTGCTCACTCTGTCAGGTATTTTCTTACTGACTGATGACTTCCACATGGGTCAGGTCAGACTGAGATCCTTCAGGAAGCCTGGCTTCACCCCTATCTGACCTCACAATGCTTTCTACATTTATTTGTATACGTTGCTTTCATTTTACAAAACTGTCCAAGGAAGCATCGTGTGCAACTGTGGTCTCCGTACCTGGCAGACAGCAGGTATTCATTCTTTCAGGCAGTGTTACCAGAAGGCATCCTGTGCCTTGGGCTTGGACAACGTGCTAGGAACACAAAGCCGAAAGTTCTTAGTGTATTTCCCCCCGAGGAATCCATAAATGCCCTGACTTATTCATTCTGAATCCACTTACTACCCTCTGTGCGCCAAGGAGGTACTGTAATGTCCCTGTTGTGCCACAGGATCTCTGACAACATTGATTGTTCAAGATAAGGACAAGACAGGAGCCGCCCCCGCCCCCTTCCAACTGTAGATTCTCTTGTAGAGGAGAAGACAGAATGCAGGCAGGCAAACAACACAGACGTAAAAATAATCTTAGGTTATGATTATGAAGGGAAACCAGCCAAAGCCACAGAGAACAGGAAAATATTTGACAACATGTAATACCACGGCGAAGTTTAAACTGAAGCCACATGGAGGCTAGGAAGGACATTTGTGCAATAAGATCTGTGTGTTACAGCCTTGGGGTAGACCAAGCTTGGCATGCCCCAGGATTTCTTGAGGATCCATGAGCCTTGGGAGAGAAAGCTATGAGACAGATAGAAAAGCACAGCCAGCTCACAGGGCCTTAGAAGGCTCTGTAAAGACTGTTTTTATTTTTAAACAAATCCCATAAGTAGAGGTAGAATGATTGCTTCTTTTCTCCATTCCTCTGTCCCTCCTCACGCCCTCCTCCTCGTCCCTCTTTCCCACCCTGTCTCTCTTCCTTTCTTGGCATGGTCTCATGTAGCCCAGGCTGAGCTCAAGCTTGCTTTATGTAATTGAGGATGGCCTCCTCATTTTTACCTCTCTCTCAGGTGCTGGAGTTACAGTTACAGAGGTATGGCCATGCCTGGGTTATAAAATAATCGTGTTTAGCATTTAAAACATTCTAGTGACTCAGATGTTTCTCTGATGGTACCTTGGACTGAAAGCATCCTTCACAGTTCTAGGATGAGAAAGGGACATGCATTCTGGACTGATCTGGAGCTGTGTGCCTTCCCCCCCCCCACCTTAAAATGGAAATCTTGGTACCTACCTCAGAAGGTCACTAAGAGGAGAGATGAAAGAATATTGCATAGCATAGAGTAATAGCTCAGCACAGCTTAGCTGCCATTATTAGAGTTCTTATTAAGCATCAGGGAGCTTAGTTCAGCTATTGTTTTATGATCACGTGGCCTGGACACGTTTCTGCACCTTTTAGGTCTCAACCATCTCCTCTATCTACCAAAGGAGAGATGGCATCTACTGTGTTCACTGTGGTAGGTTTCTTATGGATGACGGAATTAACTCTACAGGCGAAACTCATTGGGAATATGGGGAAGAAAGCCTCCCAGAGAGGGCGAGATGAGTGAATTGAGCTCCTATGTCATTTCTATTCAATGGTCAATGTGCACAATGTCAAATCCAAAGCCAATCCACAGGGTAGCCCTTAGTGTTCGGCTCACAAACACCTCCAGGATCCTCCAGTGCAGAGCAGCGTTTGTTGCCTAGATTTCTGGAAAGATCTACACCACAACTCTTGTCCTTTTTCAGAAGGCAATGGCCGACGAGGCTGAAGGGGTCCTTCAACAACAGAAGAAAAAGTTATCTCTTGATGAGATGACCCGTGAAGCTCAGAACTTCGTAGAGAAAATCCGCTTTCTTGTGGATGAGGTAATCAATGCTACAGGCAAAGCCCGTTGGGGAGATAAGGGAGAAAGCTTCCCAGAGAGGGTGCGATTTGCTTGGTGGTGGAGGGCCAAAGATAGATCGCTGTGTCAATTTCTCATAAAGCCAGAGTGTTTAGCAGAGTAAAAAGCATGTCCCCTAACACAAGAACTGTCCAAACAAGCGTGTTGATGGTTGAGGGGTTTTTCAAGCATAAGATAATTTAAACTCATGTTCAATAAAGATCAAACTATCTGTTTTAAGGCTAGTTGTAAGGAAGGTTTTCTGCTGTCTTCTAGAATGATCTTTAAAAGGCATCCTATTCACTTCTGTCAAATACTGGTTCTTTCTAGAACCCAGCAAATGTGGACAGGCTTCCTACATCGAGTCTGTGGGGGATGGTGTTGGGGAGAGGCACGTGGGTTTTGACTCCACTGGCTCTCGAGCGTGGTGATTTTCTCATATAGTATTTGTTCCCTGGAAGTGTATTAAGGGGTGAGACAGGTAATGTCAAACAGTAGACACGAGGATTTCTTTAAGAACATGGAAGATTTGAAGCAGGCATTGGGGCTTCCTGTCTGTAACGAACAAGCCTTGAGTCTGGAAGACTGTCCTTTGCCTTTGGTTTCCAGATAGAAGGCATGGGTGCTTCTTTTCAGAATCAAATACGAATGTGAGAAGAGAGAGAACAACACGGAGCATCTACCTCCACATAAAAGCGCTATGCCTCCTATTTTGGTAGTTACATTGGCTCAGAAATGTACATTTCAAACACAAAATAATGAGACACTCCACGTGGAAACCTGCATTTCTTTATTGAATAGCTCAATTTTTAAAATTCTGTATTTAATAGAGTTGTTCCAAATGGCTGAAATGGAAGTCGGCTATTTGGCAACCCCATGTTAGGTACAGGCTCCTCTGGATTTGTTTTCTATTTCCTAAAAGTGATTGGGGAATTTGATTCAAAGGCATTAGTGCACCTTTTTTATTTTTAAAATCTTTCCTCTGAGCTCTCTGGAACATTACGAGGTTCTGAAGAAATCCAACGCTTCGAAGCTGAGTCAGTATCTACATTGGAAAAGAAGCAACGGAAGTCTTTAGGAAAGCATTCACGGGTTATATGAAAAGCAGGGCATCAAAGATGCCCCAACACAGGTCCAGTAAGCGCAAGCAAACCCTCGCACTCCCACCTTACGGCCAAGATGCTGTCCTCTTAAGGAAGAGGCGCTTCCCTGGCTTCTTTGTGCAGATGACTAAATGCCTAGGTCGTTTAATGCAGGAGAAGGGTTCTTTGGGGATAGGCAGGCTCTAGGAGCGCAGCCACCAAATACCAACCTGTGTGTCCACATCCTCCCTCCCACCACCCAGCCTCAGCACACCATCCCGGACATCTTCGTTTGGATGCTCAGTAACAACAAGAGGGTGGCGTATGCCCGAATACCTGCCAAGGACCTGCTTTACTCCCCCATCCACGAGCAGATGGGCAAGCACTGTGGGACGATCAAAACCCACTTCCTCAAGGTAAGTCTGTCCAAGACCGAGAGAAGAGCCATCTCTTTTTATCCTGAGTGGCTTAGCATTTCTAGCACGCGTCCATGTCTGGAATTCTTTCCGGTGTTTCTCAAAAACAGAGGACAGCTAGGGGACCTCAGGCTTCTCGATCTAACTTCCAATAGAGTGGTTTCTTCTAGCATTCCGATTATTATGTCTTCAGACACATGTAGATTTCTCTTTCAATCTAATGGCCCACCCGCTAGCTCAGATTTTCACTCCTTCAATTATTAGTAACACTGGAAGTGACAGGCTCCTCCTGTCATTTTTTTTTCCTGTACGATTTTCCAAAGGCATCTTTCACAGGAGTTAAGATATACTGTTAGATGAACTCCATTCATCCATACAGTTAATATTTTTAAAAAAAATTCAAACTTGCCCTGGTTGTAAAGACCATCAATTGCAAATTCTTGAGAATTGGAGGCATTTCAAGACCAGTCTTGGCCACAGAGCGAGTTCAAGGCCAGTTCAGAACAACTTAGTGAGATACTGACTTATTTTTTTCTTTAAAAAAAATAAAGATGTAGTTCTGTGGTAATGAGTTTGCCTGACACAGGTGAGGCCCTAGGGTCAAGTCACTGTGCTGAAGAGAAAAAGAAAAAAATGAAAGGAAGAAGGGAAAGGAGGAAAGGAAAGCAAGAAGAGGGAGGGAGGAAGGAAGGGAGGGAGGGAAGGAAGGAGGAGGAAGAGAGGAAGCCTTTGATAAGATCATCAGTCATGTTAAATTTAGGGGCCATCCAATTTCAGTTCAGTCATTTGACTACTTACATCTGCAGTGACCCCCACTTCCAAATAGGGTAGCAATCTGATGACTGAAGATTAAGACCCAGAACAGATGGACGGGGGAGGAACATAATTCAATCCATAACAGAGTTCTGGGCAAATATTTACCGGCTTTGTGATCTTGGAGAGACTGCTTGATATTTTTCATGCGTTTGAAGAACGTTGATTCTATTTTCCATCCACTACGTGGACGGGCCTGTGAGGATTAAGTGAATAAACTCAAGCAGAGAACACATACTTGTGCCTCGCGCAGAGTCATCAGTCAATAAATGCCAGTGTTTAAGAAAGCGCGCGTCCAGCACCGCAGAGGACTTGTCATCCCCCGCAGAGCCTGCCAGTTGTTCGTGGCTGTGGTGCTTCATCTGACTGGATTTAGACTGGACCCTGGGGCACAGTCTGGGTCTAACTAGGAGTGCGCTTCCAGAATATGCCATCCTGAGAGTGAGTGGCGTCATCCCATGGGCTGGGGTCTCGGGATGAATAGGAAGGGGGAGCAGGAAAAGAGGTGAGCGCTGGCATTCACCTGTCCCTGCCCATCTTCCTGTGGACCTGGTGGACAGCCGCTTCACCTTCCCTCCTCCACACCCGCCCACCCCACACACACATCATGATTGGCTGTTGCCTCCCTTAAACCACGAGCCAAAATGAATCCTTTCTTGAAGTTGCCTTTGCTGGGAATTTGGCACATTGGCGAGAGAGGGAACTAACACAGTGGCTTTGCTTACTTCTTCTCTGCCCTGTCCGTAAGATATTTTTAAAAATCTGCTCCTATGAAACTATAGGTGAAAAAAGTCAATATATATATATATATATATATATATATATATATATATATATTAACCCAAGTCATTCACCCCAAATATCAGACTTTCTTTTACCTTTTGCATTCAAAGAGTGCTACAGAAGCCAAGAAAGGTTTGTCTTAAAAATAGCAAATCATTTCCAAAGGGCCTGTGCTAAAAATACTAGAAAGTGGTATGAGGTTACTCTCTGTTAAATATTGTGGTGTATCCTGGCACCGAACAAAATTAGAACAAAGAGCAGCTGTCAAGCCAAGCCCGGAGGACAGGAGAGATGCTTTCCCCGCCTCGGGTATCCGGCCCGAGTGTTCTCTTTATCCACGTGTTTATGGCTTCTTTATCTGCATTTTTCTGTCACCACTGTGATTGCTATGGATGATCACGAAGTCTCCAGGACTTCAGTTACCACGAGGGGAGCGAGGGTCAGGAAAGGATGATTCAGCAAAACCATTTCCGTTCTTGTTTTGATTGTCAACTTCTATTTCAACTCCCCCCACCACTTCCTTTCATCCTCCCTCCCCCCCACACACACACCCTCCTCACCCCCTGGCTCTTTCCTGAAAATCTGGGGGGGGGAGCCAAGACTATAGGAGAAGGACCCAGTCTCATGGCAAGTTCCCAGTGGAGAATTCAGAAGTGGAAATAAAACGCACAGACTGTAAGTCTCTCAAATGTCTAAGCCAGAAGAAATTCTTCAAAGTTCATTCGACGGCACAGCTGTCTGCTGGGTAAACATCCCCTAAACATTCAAAGACCTGTAGGAGGTTGTGGTTGTCACACTGGAAAGTCGGGGACTTTCACAGTGCCCACGGGCCAGAAGATGACAGCTAGAAGAGCCATGGTTTTTGAAAGTCAGATTTGTTAGTTTATGGCTCCAGAGTATCTGTGTACAACCGAATTAGTCACTCTGCCTGTCGCCCTGTCAGAACGCCTTGCAGAAAGCATCTCAGGGCATAAAGGATTTATTTTGACTCACAGGCGAGGTGACACGGTTCTTCATGCTGGGGTGGGGGGGGGGAATAATGACTTGCCTGGGCAACAAGAGCTTGTCCAAGAGGCTTCTTGTGTGTGTGTACCAGGAAGCAGAGACGACAGGCCGAAACAAGAGAGAAGACCATCTACAAAGACCCTTCTGCTAGTTAGACTACAGACGCAAAGGCTCCACAGTCGTCCCAAACAGTGCCACTGGCTGAGAAACAGGTGCTTAAAAGTCCAGGAAGGACTTCCAAACTCTAACAGGCACTTTAACAGAGCTTCTATCTGTTGGGTCCATTTTGGGAGGAGGAGGTAGATAAGGAGGCATAGGACGCCTAAGACTTGAGCATTACATCTCCTGCAGGATTTGATGTCAGCCCTCAGAACTGTTTCTGTGCCTCACCATTCTTTGCTTTTTTGTTGTTGTTGTTGTTGTTGTTGTTGTTGTTTGTTTTGTTTTGTTTTGATTTTTTAATTTATTCTGCTCTCCATTCTGGTCTCAAAGGGTTGAATAGATCAAACCTGGATTCGTGAGAGCAATTGTGATTTGGGATTGCTCGTTAGGAAAATTCCTATGTCATGTACTTTAGGAATGTAGCAGTGATTGATCCTGTGGAATACTTTCGCAGGATTTGAGTTGATGTCTGGTTCTCTCTATAAGTTACACACACACACACACACACACACACACTCTCTCTCTCTCTCTCTCTCTCTCTCTCTCTCACACACACACACACACACATGCACACATGAATACATGTGCACACACACACACACACACACACACATACTCAGTCTCTTATCAGTAGAAGGAATGATGTTTTCTGTTGTTTTCCATTAAAGAAAAAGGAACTTTTAAATTAAAGTTTAAGGGTAGAATATAACATAGTATCTCTCGAGCCATACAATTTAAAAACCTAAGACTAAGGTCTGTGGGCTTAGCACCAACAGAAAGGCTTGTCTACCCTGGAACTGCAGAGTAAAAATGCACACGTAACTAGAACGCACACACAGCCATCGTGAGGAGCAGAGCGGGCCTCTGCAGAGCGGAGTGTGCACTGCATCTGATCCTTTCTTGCTCTGTGGCATTAGAGAATGGTGCGTTTATCTCCCTGAAATTCATCTCCTTTACTTCTGAAATATACTTATCGGAAGGACTGCAGAACTATTGTGAGACTGAATGAAAAAGTGGCCTGGTACATCATTGCAGGAGACAGAACATTCTACAAGAAGAAACACTGGGCCAGGGCCTAGACCAGCGTAAGTTCTCATGAGTGCCAAGCATCTTTATTTTTTGGGGAATCACCATATTAATTAAACAAATATTTGTGGCATTCTCCTAGCAACAAGCAATCTTTTTTTTATTTTTTATTTTTTATTTTATTTTATTTTTTTTAAGCCTTGGAAACATCACTGTGATGCACGGGACAAAAACCCTTGTCTTTGTGAACCGATGTCCGGGAATGGCTACAAATAGCAGAAGAAATGCTGTCACCAAAACAAAACGACCCTAGGCTGACCCAGACTCAGCCCTGCTCTCTCCCATCCCTTTCCTTTCCTCCTCCCTCCCTTCCTCCCGCCTTATCTTTCATTCCATGCTGTCAATCAAACCCAGGTCCTTCTGGGAGTGAATCAGACAATATACAAACCAGTACCAAATTAGATCCTCCTCCGCCTTCTCGATAAACATTTGTTTGCTTGAACAAGTTTTTAAATCATCAGGGAAATGATGAAGGGAGGTTATTTCTCTTATTACAATTTTTTAAATTACAGGTTGCAGAGTACTTACCTTGATTCAAAACAAAGTGGTGGTTTTGTTTGATTCATTTATTTATTTTTTTGGCTGAATACATAGTAGCACCCTTCTTTCTAAAGATTAAATCCCGACTCCTCTGTAGACCAATCAAGTACACAATCCTTGAGTCACACCGGCCCCTTGTCTCTGTGAGCTCCTCTGGTCAGAAAGCCCTCTGTACCTTTCTTGGCACGGCATAAACACTCACCAAATATGAGCCTGTACTACCAGATCTCTGTCTGTTCCTTCCTCCTCTTTGGGTGTTCTTGGTTGGTCTTACTCTAAGGTACTGACTAAGGTACTCAGCTAAGTGTGGTAGTGCCCTCCTACCCACTGGGGGTGTGTTCCAAGACATCCAGTGGGGGCCCAGCCTTCCATTGTAATTGCAGTAGACATAGTATTTTCCCTGTAGACACATACCAATAATAAAGTTTAATTGACAAATTAGAGGTTTGTGACCGTAGCTAATGGTAAGGTAGAACAGTTAACAACAGTATTCTATAATAAACCTCATCAATGTCTTATTTCTAAAATTCCCACTTAATACTTGACACTGTATGTGCACAAGGAGAAACAGAGGCTGAGCACAGAAAGCTGTGCATTTCAACAAGGGATGTCCCTTCCCTTCCCTTCCCTTGACCAGGGACTCTCAGTCTTCCTGATGCTATGACCCTTTGCTAGAGTTCCTCATGTTGGGATGACCCCCCAACCATAAGATTATTTTGCTACTTCATGATTGTAATTTTGCTACTGTTATGAATTGCAATGTGAATATCTGATATACAGGATATCTGATATGTGACCCCCCCAAAAGGGGTTGTGGCCCACAGGTTGAAGACTGCTGCCTGAGATTTTCTCTTTTATCACTGGTATTAGCTACTGCTCTTGTGTCTATTACCAAGATACCTGACCAGAAACAACTCGAGAGGGGGAGGGTTCTTTCTGCCTCACAGTTTGAAGCCACATTGTCTGTCACAGCTGGGAAGGCACGGTGGAGTCTGTCCACAGCCAGGAAGGCGAGAGATGGCTGTTTCTGCTTAGCCCACACTTCATGGCTTTTCTCTCTCTAGGAATCCCAGCTCATAAGATGGTGAAGCACCCTCTCTCCCTCCACTTAGTCCTGTATAAACACTCTTGCAGACAGCCCAAAGGTGTATCTCACTAATCCACTAGATGTTTATTAACCCAATCAAGTTGGTAATACAAATTACCCATCCATCACTTGAGTGCATGCCGATGTCCGGAGCTGAGTACTCGGAGGACCTCTCTGAGCCTCAGAATCTGACGCTCCCTGGCTCTAGTCCATTGGCCAAAGCCCAGCCGCACATGCAGCGGTTGTTTGATGGAGTTGTTCCGAATCTGCTTTTGGAACCATCGGAGCAAGCTACAAAGGCAAACAGCTGTGCTCAATTTGAAGTCAAAACCTCTCCATGGGTGCTTGGGAAGTCGTCTGCACGAGTTCTGGCTTGTGGTAATAGGACTTTCTGATCTTCCTGCACAGAACTCAGTGTAGGAGAAAGAGTTACTGAGAGGCAATTCTAAAACCTGCCAGAAGAGACACTTAGAAGAGTCAATAGAAGCTAGAGAGGTAGCCATGCCTTAAGTGTCACGGGCTCTTGTCAAAAGCCATGAATACAGCCAGGACCGGTACAGGGACTAGGTGGGGACAGAGAGATCCCAAAACCCAGTGACTAAGAAGAGAAGTATGCTCAATACATCAATTTTTATCCTTGTTGTCTTGGGGAATATGAACTCCCTCAAATGCATTTGCAGACACACACACACACACACACACACACACACACACAAATTATCCATGAGACCCCCCACATGGAGAGGAAGCAGAGAGTGCTTAGGGAGCTTAATTGAAGTCATACTGCCTAAGGAAGATGACGGATCTGAAAATGTGTGCCAGGCAAAAGGGCCTGGGCGAGCAGGCAGGACTTTGCCTCATATAGCATTGAGACAGGAGAGTAGGGCAGGCGGTCCTGGATGAAGTAAAGGGGCGGAAACTCAGGCTGCAACCCCAGTATCTAAGGTTCTAGGAAGGCAAGGCGGACTGAGGAGCTTGAAGAAGAGGCGAGTTGTAGGCTCAGAGCCAACGGTCTACAATTGGAATCACCAATCCTCGGCTGTAGTCATGGGTGTGTGAGTCAAAGACTCGGGGAGCACAGGCAATGAGCACACACGTCTGTTAGCCCTACGTGATCTAGGACCTGGCAGAATTCATGTTTAAGCCTCGGGCCTCCAGACTGAGGTTGTCCTCAGGAGTTATGCAATGTGACAACTGGGACCATTTCTTCCAATTTTGTGATGTAGACAGAGCCCTGGGAGAGATGGTCCTCGTACAAACCTTAAGATATATATCCAGGAAGGATCCATTTTCTCAGGGTCCATGCTTGTCTTCTGGTAATAAAAGTGCCTTCCCTGTCCTCTCCCCCAGCTTCCTGGGAAGAGACCAGCCGGCTGGACTGTACAGGCGAAAGTTGACATATATCTGTGGCTGGGCTCCACTAGATACTCCAATGCCATTTTGGACAACTTGCCAGTGGGCTATGAAGCAGAAATGCCTTCCAAATCATTGGGCACCCATCAGCCACCGTCAGCCCTGCTATACCAAGGTATGGTGCCTACAGAGCAAAGGCCAGCAGGAGACAGCTCTGATGGACTCTTGTGTAAACAGAGGTGGGGACAGCAGTCATACATTTGTGTTTTAGTTGGGACCCTTGCCTTCTTCAGAATAATTACCAAGTGTACTCTCTTCCAAATGGGTAGTGTATTACATCTGGACTTTTGTATGCATTTCTGTGACTAGAGAGAGAAAGCAATGTGAATTTCTTCAAGGATGATGAGCAGCACTAAAAATGAGTGCATTTTAAGCAGAAAGTTCTTGTGTGGTATAACTCATGAAATTAAGGTGATTATTTTTTTTTCCTTTTTATACAGCATTGAGATTTGAACCGTGTACCCTTTGGTGACCCAGTGCAACTGGTATTGGGAAGTCGCTTATGTTTCTATAGCTCGGTTCCAGGCATGGCTGCGTCTTTATAGAAAGGCAGCTTATTTAATAGAATTATTTAAATCCATACAGTTACTTTCATGGGCATCGTTGTGTTTACCTTTCAGTGACATTTTAATTGCCTCATGAATATTAATGAATTATATTTGCATTCTGCTCTGTTTTCAAAACATTTCAACTTTTGTGCTTTTCTTAGCTGCTAAATCCAGGCTAAGCAGATTGTAGCATTACCTTCATGCCTCCTGAAGCTGGGCTTTGAGTCGAGCCAAAGCTGGGGACACTGCAGAACACCAGACACTCAATCTCCTCTGTTGCGTGACAGCCTTCCGTATCAGTTGATCTCCACTGCCAGTGTGTTCTAAGCAGATCCATAGGGAGAAAAGACAGGGTTTTAGAGATGCATATGCAGTGACTCGGTGCATAGAATCCGCAGTCACTGCGGTATTTTGGAAGAAAAATACATATCACAAAATGCCAAGCCTGGTGCCGTATATGCGACACATAAGATCTTGGTCTGGGAATTCTTCAGTTCACAGAGGGGGAGAATACATTTCTGAGACACCCAGAAGTTGCACCAGATCACTTATCTGCTGAAGGGTTGGGAAAACCGTTTCCAAACGCTACTTACTTTCTTATCTGCCTTCCGTTAAACCACTGAGCCCTTGATCTCTGGGCAAATAGCACCCACATCAGGTGAGCTCCTGCTCCTGTAGATAGAAACATCCACAGGGACGCAAAGCCCCAGACGCGTTCACTGTTTCAGCTCCTAACAGCCCAGGGGAGAGGCCTTTGCGAGGCTTCGAGATACTGTGCGGCGTGTCGTTTTCATGGTTACCTAATGACCTTCTGCCGAGTGCTGACATTGGTGGCGCTGGCTGTCTTCCACACCGACTGGTGAATTTTATGCTCCAGAGAGCCATTCAGCAAATAATTACCTTGCATCTATATATGGAAGACATGGTGGAAAACTTGGCAGGGAGTGTACAGAGGAGGGAAAGGGGGTCCTAGATTCAAGTGGGGCATCCAGGTGTGGCTTCAATAACTACAGGGGGCAGGAGATGGGGCGGGGCACCACAGCATGAGGAATTAGGTTAGACTACTCTGAGGAACAGCATCGGTAAGATTCAAGGTTTCTAAAGAAACCGGGAAAATGTAGGCTAACAAAATGGCGCCCCCTGGAGTTGTGCAATGTGTTGTTTATGTAGTTTCGGTTGGAAGAGCTGCTAACATCTCAGGATTAGTCCTCTCAAGGGCATCTGGTGGTGGGCATTCCCTCAAGGGATGAGAGCAGCCCAAGTCAGACTGGGAGATCTGCTGAACTCGGTAGTATATGGACTAACACATGGCTCTCTCTCCCAGCCGACTCCTGTCAGGGTGTACCTGTATCATATGCCGAGCACCGTTTTGCTTACTGCTGTCATTTTAAGGGACTTTCCCCGTCAGCAGAGCCCAGCCCGTCCACATCAGAGCTAATTGGTGTCTATGGACCCCCGGAGGGCTTTAGAACTGAGCCCCCAAGAATCGCTTCTCTCGTTCCACTGGCTTGCTTGGAGTTCGCAGAGCTTTGCACAGAAAGAACTGGCGTGGACTTAATCAGGCAGTGTGCACAGCTCGGGCTTCCTAATTGCCTGCAGGATTAGGCCGGGGATTGCAAAGGTTGCTACCTTCTTAGGTTCCACGCTGGTCCTCATGTAAGGCAGATAGTGGTACGGGGGTGGGAGGGGGAGGGGCGAGGAAATGTTCAGGTCTCAAGAACAGTCGACTAAGGAATCACCTCTGACACCCTGCCTCCCCTGTCCCTCCACACCTTGTCTCCTCCCACCATCTACACAGGGCGGCAAAGTCTTTCCCATCCCCCATTTTAATCCCTCTCCAGTGTGTGGTGATCTGGCCTTTCAAACTTTTGCCTACAGCGGGGCAATGCTGTCTGCTTGGATGCAGCCCTTACATCTCTTCTGTCCGTTGAGAGCTTGACCCACAATTTCACCCTCCTGACACCTTATTCTGATCACCTGTTTCTCTACACACACACACACACACACACACACACACACACACACACCCCTCTGCAGGAGTGCCATGTGGCTTACTGCACTTTTCATGCTTCATGCACAGCTCCAAGGTTCTGAGGTCACGTGACCTCTACTGTCTATGACACTTACTTCCACACACACAACTATTTCTCTTCCAAATAACCTGACGCTACTGAGTTTTTAAGTTGACTGATCTTATAACCTTGTTATATCCACTTAAGGCTTAAATCCCTGCCCGTCCAACACTACCACCTTGAAGGTCTCTGCTCTGAGGACAGCGCCACTGCCCTAGAATTAGCTCCCTTGTACTTTGTGTGCTTTGGTGACTCTGAACTGTTCTCTTGTGTGTGTGTATAATCTTACTTCACAGGAACAAATTGTTACGATTTCACATTATTCAGATTTTCTCTTTCCCACTATATATTAGATCCTTGAGATCCTGCTGTTTCGCTATGTACACTTCTAACGTGTTGTTTCTAATTGCTTAAGCAAGCTGCCTGGCATCTCTCCTATCCTGCTGTGATGATTCCCAGGTTGCCTCCAGCCGCTCCATGGGTAACACTGTCACAGTCAACAGGAACAGAGTACGAGCATCTTCACGCAGCTTCGTGGTGCCAGCCAGGCACTGCCCTCAGCCCTCATCCTCCTACAACAGCCTCATGGGGAGAGATTAGCCTTTATTTTACAGATGGCTGTGTTCAACCCCCTGTGTGGGCATGTGTGGCGTATGCCTAGAAGTTGCTGGAGGGGACTGGGGAAGGTTGGGTGAGGGGAGTACTCATAGGGTATTTGTGTTCTTCTGTTTAAGTAAGTGAGCTATTTCAACCTACACAGGGTTTCCTACATAGAAGTGTCCATGCCAACACAAAGACATGGGTCACATTAACATCATCCCTTCCAGAGATGTAGAAATGGGAGGGTCCACAGGCAAAAGGGCATGGGAGAATGTGGAAACAGGAGGCGAGCTTGAAGAGCCAGGGGTGGTGAGGTCCCATGGATGTGACCAGCTGGATTGTCATTCTCCACTGAATGCTCACCTCTTCAGACCTCTCTCTCTCTCTCTCTCTCTCTCTCTCTCTCTCTCTCTCTCTCTCTGTGTGTGTGTGTGTGTGTGTGTGTGTGTGTGTGTGTTCCATCCTGCCCAACCTGTGCTCATTCCTGCTCCTTGTCTCCCAGGCCCTTTGGCCAGATCCGTCCACGACGATTCAGCCCCACACCTCCATCCCTGTGGTCTGGCTTCTCCTCTTATCTCCTGCCTTTTCTCGGGGAGCTTCTAAAGATGGGGACTATCTTATCCACAGTGACTTAGAGACCAAGACCAAAACTCTACAGAGTAGGTACACAAAATATCACTGGCTAGCAAAGTAGAAGAAGAGATGGATAAGTCACTTCATCTATTGAGCTTATTGAAGTAAAAGCTATTTTTCAAGGCAGCCTTATGCACTGGTGTATGAGCCTGTATGTGCATGTGTGGTCACATACCTCTCTCTCTCTCTCTCTCTCTCTCTCTCTCTCTCTCTCCCCTAAATAAGACACTCCTAAGAAACCATGCTGCTTGTTTAAATTTGCTAAAATATGACATTTTAGTGTGGGGGGGGGAAGATGGATTTTGGAATTAGGCAGAAGAAAAATCTGGGCTCTGCACTTGGGAAATAACATTATCCATTTTGGGGTCATTTTCCTCATCTATTAATGGGGAAGTAATTACATATTTCACATGGTTGTGGTGATGATGACTAAGAAACACAATGTGGCAAAACTTCATGGGGCGGGGGTGGGGGGGTGGGGGGTAAGCTTTGAATGCACTTGGCACTAGGTCCTCTCCCCTGTCTCCACCACACTGTCGCTTGGCCACCGAGGAGGGCAGGGCTGGTCTCACTGTTGTCTGTCTGGGGACACACATGAACACATACCACCCCTAAAAGCCTATTAACATTTGTTCTTTCTACAATTCCCCTACAGCCCAGCATGTCTTTCAGCTGAGAGCACATATGTACCAAGCCCGGGGCCTCATCGCAGCTGACAGCAATGGACTTTCGGATCCCTTTGCCAAAGTCACATTCCTGTCCCAGTGCCAGACCACAAAGGTAACCAGAGAGCCACAGCCTTCCTGCTGCTGCTACAGCTGATGCTTGGCAGAGCCTGGGAAGGAAAGATAAGGGTTACTCCCCCCCCCGCCCCTTCCCTCTGCAGCTCCGCCCCTTCCCTCTGCAGCTCCGCCCCTTCCCACTGCAGCTCCACCCCTTCCCTCTGCAGCTCCACCCCTTCCCTCTGCAGCTCCACCCCTTCCCTCTGCAGCTCCGCCCCTTCCCTCTGCAGCTCCCGCCCCTTCCCTCTTGCAGACCCTGAAGCCAATCTGGGTCAAGAAGGACAGGCGGGAGAGGCCTGTTGGTTCCTTTGAGCCACTTTGCTAAAGCAGATGGGCAGGACTTAAAGCTAAGACTGAGGAGTCTGGTGCACCTGCGGCACCTGCAGGGGTGCTGGCACTGAGAGTAGAGAGGGAGAAATGAGAAACCGGCAGAGACAGCGTTCCTGAGAGCCCGTCATCACCCCAAGGAGACCTGCTGGCGGGTGGGGTGAGGGGAAGGGTCTAGCTTTCTGATCAGGAAATTCTACCCCAGCACTTAGCAGCGAGAGTGCTTTTTACAGATGCTGTGTTCAAGCTCTCTCCCCTAGAGAACGCCCCTGGATGACAGGCGCCCACCGAGTTACAGGAGATGGGCAGGTGGTTGGTTGCTTTGCTTCCTCCGTGACTCACACACCACGCTGTACCTCTGAAAAGCGTTCCCAGTCAGCACAAGTCCCGCAGGAAGAGATCTTCCCAATAGATCGGGGCTCACCACAATCTTACCTGTTTTTGAGTTGTGGACTGGGGAAGGGTAAGACCATGTAGAACTGGTCCTCTCAGAGAGGTGGGAAACAAAGAGACACAAGGTCACACGTGTGGTTTGTCGACTCTGCAGCTGCAGCTCTGTCTTTCTTAAACAGAGCTGCTGTGAAGAAGTGAAAAGTTACCTGTATAAATAACGGAAGTGTGGCTGTCATTACACTGGCTGATGTCAAGAGGGCACATTTTCTTCCAAGACCCCGATGACCCAGTTGATGGATTCAGCTATATTTTGATTTATCACACACGTAGTGCCTGTTGAATACTGGTTTTGCATGGGCTCTTGGGTGGGGGTTGGGAGATATCCTGCTCCCGCACAATGTATGACGCAGACCCGCATGTAGTCCTTCAGGCAGGTAGGCTGGCTGTGCTGTGCTGAGCCCTGTGTGTGGGGCTGAGCAAAGGCGTACAGCAGCCACACGGAAAGACCTTGGAGGAAAGGTGTGTCCATCCTCATTCACTGTCTAATGGCAGCAGGAAGGATCCAGGAGACAGCACTGTCTGTGAAGTGTTTGCCACGCAAACATGAGGGGCCGAGCTTATCTATAGAGCCTGGTTTGTAAAAATCCGGGCGTGGTGGCATGCACTTTAATCCTAGCACTGGGCGTCTGGATGGAGATAGGCAGGTTTGCTGGGGCTCACTGGCCAGACAGCTCCTATCTCAGTGAAAGAGCTTGTCTCTAACAGCCAGATAGATAGCTTCATAGGAACGATACCAGAGGTTGCCTTCCAGCCTTCACATACATGTACATGCATGTGCACCTGCACACACATGCACCCCCTACAAACACACATACATGCATATACCTTCAAACATGTACACACACACATACTCATGTAACCCCTACAAACACACACACACACACACACACACACACACACCCCAATACTTAACTGTGGAATTCTGTTTCCCTGATCCATTTCCTCACAAAACATGGAATGCCATTGGCTTAAGACAGCTTCTACCCGACGGCTCGTGATGCCTGCTACTGCAGCTGCCGTCCCCAGACAAGAGTAGCATCAGAAGGTGGAGCCAAGGACCGTCCCTGTGCCTCAACCATGCCATTCCAGACCCTCTGGGGTGACACTGGGGAGCTCCCGAGTGAGCTCATGGGACAGCCACATGACTATCCTGCTGGTTTTCATCTCCATACAGCATCTTGGTTTAATTTAGATTCAGACCTCAAAGGAACAGATGGACTTGGTTTATCCAATAATCATCCGAAAGGGGAAATAGGTTCTGTTGAACCCTGGATACGCCTCTAATTTTGAATCAAGTGCCCCAGTTTTTACTAATAATAACAGCTGTCACTTATTCAAAGTTCTCGCACGCCAGACACAACAGCAAGCATTTTCTGTGCATTGTTTACCACCCTTCATGTCACTCAGGGACACATGCTCTTGTGTTCCCATTCTGGAGATAAAGAAGTGAGGATCAGAGATTGTACAGCTTGGAGACAGCGGTCCAAGATGGAAGCTCAGGTCTCACCAGTTCTGGTGCTGGGCTATATTAGAGGGCCTGTCTGGGACTGTGGCAGGCCTCCAGCCTTCTGCTGGTGAAGCCCAGTGCTCACAAGCTAACACCCATTCGGGCTGGCACTAGGTCCCAGGAGAACTGAGAACCTGACGCTCTGAAAAGCCAGCCTCTAGAGGGCGCCCTGCACACCACCCCTTACAACGTAGCTTGATGGTCAGGTCCAGAACATTTCAGAGGGAGGTCAGAAATTGTATATGCTATGGAGAACTGGGACGTGAGGATAAAGGGAAAGGGGGAAAGGCTTCTACAGAGGAAGGGTTTGAGAGCTGGGAAGGAGAGGGGTCAGATGTGAATAAGGGAGGCGAGAAAGAGAAGGAGGGTGGGGGCATCTTAGACAGTAGAGATTGTTAAGCCTGGTGCTCCCAACAAGGAGACTGATGCTTAGGCCTGAAGACATGGACAATTAGGCAGGATCACCAAGTCTACCAGGGCTGTCATAGGGTAGGCATTTCTCTCTCTCTCTCTCTCTCTCTGTGTGTGTGTGTGTGTGTGTGTGTGTGTGTGTGTTGAAAGGAATTGGACCCCAGGCTGAGCCACAACCCTAGCCCTCAATGTTTGCTCCCTTATAATATAGACTGAGCTGGAGAATACTTAGGGAGGGTTGCAAGCATTTACTGAGCACCTACTGTATGCCAGACAATGAATATTCTTGACCTCGGACAAATGGGTGTACGCCCATTTAAGGAAGGGAAACTAAGATTTGGAGATATCAAGTCACCTGTGCAAGTAGGTCATAGGATAGTTAACTAAACCTGGATTCCATCTAGGGGCTTTGCTCCTACTGCTATATCCTGTCCAGGACATCTGACTAATTGTTCAGTGTTAGTTAAGTCTTACCCAGAACTTCCAAATGATGCTTTAAACCACCAGCATTTAAACTTGAAATGCCTCTCACCCTTCCTAATGCCGCAACCCTTTGATATATAGTTTCTGATGTTGTGGTGACCACCCTGGGCCCCCATAAAATTATTTTTGTTACTATTTCACACAACTGCTGAGACTTGGCTACTGAGCAGTGTCTCAGTTCCTAAGCCCATTGGAAACGTGTTTTCCGATGGTTGCAGCACACGGGTTGAACACCGCTGCTTTAAACCCAGCTCAGGGCAAGGTTCCTTAAAGAAGCCCTTAAGAAACAAGGCTAATCATGGGTAGCTGAGCATAGAAGCGGAAGGCACTTGTTTGGGTGAGTCATTAAGTAGTGTTCTAAAGGGACCAGGTGACATTTTCCATATGATGGCAACTTGGAGAACAGGCTAGTTCCCTCTCCTCTGTTCATGCAAATGGCTCTCAAGTACCCAGTATGCAGAGGTGGAAATCTAGCTCACTGCGGGTACGCGATGAATGAGTGAATGAAGGCTGAATGAATGCTAGCCTTGATGATGAACGAGTGAATGAATGAATGTTGGCCTTGATGATGAATGGGTGGATAAGTGCTGTCTTCACATGATGAATGAGTGAATGAAGACTGAATGAATGCTAGCCTCCGGGGTCTTCTTCAATGGCACTTCCAGTCATGTGGCGAGGAAGTGACTCACATGCCCCCTGTAGCAGAGATGCCGTGACGATCATAGACTGCACTGACAGTGCTCCGTCAGCCAGGCGCATGCCATAGGGAGCTTGCCTGTCTCTTCGAGAGTAACATAAAGCATGCGATGTTGCATCACAACTGTGTCCCTTCTGTTTATCGGTCAGTTAATCTTTGGTCCTCTTCATGTCAGAAAAGGTAGACGTCCCCAGAGGCATTTTAAAATGGTCATCGTATCTGAGACATGAAATATTCTAAAATAAAAACGCAAGAAGGGAGGTGAACTGCAGCCACACGACACCTTCACGGCTTACATAAAGGGCTATAAAGACATCCTTCCTCACCGTGCCAACAGTTTAATGCTGTAACTGGAGCTGGCTGCATGTATAATTAGGCCGGGAGGTTTTATGTGAGTCTGAGGGGTGGTGCAGGCCAATCCTTTCTTCCGCCCTCCTGGAGTGGACAGTGGTGGGTAAGGAACAGTTCAGAGGTGCTGTGGAAATTTCCCCAGCATCCAGCAGCGGTGGCACATTTTTCACTTCTGAAACCCATTTGAGTGCACTGCTTGGAAAAGAGCTATGGCCACGACGGGCTCTTTCCAGTACGAGCTCCACCTATTGACGGGGCAGCGTCTGACGGGTGTGGGAAACAATGACCTTGCCAACAGTTTTGCTCTGCGAAACTGGCCTTTTTCCTCAGCAGAGGAAAAAAATTCAAATTTTAAGTGGCATGCTCCCTTGCAAAAGTTCCTCTGGAGCGTCCTTGGGAAGAAAGCTTTTGGCCAGTTCCGGTGAGACCCTGATGGTCTCAAGCTATCATCCTTCCTAGATTTTTAGTTTCTCCATCTGTATGATGGGCACAGCCTCCTTCCAACATCAGTATTTGCTTCCACAGCAATTCCTCTGAAAGAAAGATGTCATGTCAAACGGCAAGAGTTGTTCTGAAGATTCTGGATTACTCTTCAAAATAGTGAATAGCCAGCCATAAGGCTGTAGACTTCTACATAAAGTAGAAGAGGGTTGAAAGTCAGCATTAGGGACTTTGATTCTATCTGATTTCCCCCCATTCTCAGTGGAGAATGAAGTAGAGATGTCTGTGGCATTGCCTAGTGAAAGTGGACAGTCCAGATGGGATTTCTGTTTATCATCTGTAGACTCTGGACATGTGAACCCTGTTTAGATTTTTCTTTAACATGCATGGAAATGACAGTACTCAGAGAGATTTCAAGGTTTCAATGAGACAGTGCATACACAGCCAGCTCTCGATAGGGAGCAGACAATAAGCATTCAGTAAAGGGCAACTGATGCCATCATAGCGCCGGGATGCATTAAAATTACTTATGCAAATTATTTATGCAAATAGGTCATTAGGCGGTACTCCACTAATAAGACGATACAGATACGAAGTTTTGCAGAGGTTGTAAATTTGCATGTAATAGACAGTGGCCATGGGAACCGTTCCTTGCCCTTCATGTTTCTGTTGAACAACTGTTGAGTGGCTGCTTTGTTGTTTTCCACCAGGTCATATCCCAGACTCTCTCGCCTACCTGGAACCAGATGCTGCTGTTCAACGAGTTGGTTCTGCACGGGGAAGAGAGGGAGCTAGTGGAGTCCCCACCCAGCGTGGTGGTGGAACTCTACGACAGTGACGCCGTGGTAGGTGTCACCAGGCAACATTGACTACCCCTTCCAGCCCTACTGCATGAGCTGCCTTTATGTAAACGTCAGTAGAGTCCCGACACTGAGTGCTCAAGGCCCTTGATGCACCCAGATGTGGTTTTGGTCAGCACACTCCTTTGTTTAAAGTTTTCTTTAAATCACAATCAAAATCACATCTAATAAGCAGAATTTAGTCAGCACCCACGCTCATAACGATGCTTGCCTAAGCTAGCCCACAACTGTAGAAAACCCCCAGCTGGTCCCAGGTGACTGTGACATATAAAACTCCTCCAAGCCTTTTGGAAACAGGTATGTGCTGCACTTGCAGGCTGGGCGGGGGGAAATGCATGGGCATCTTTGCCAGTTCAGCCTTGAAACTAACTTTCTTTGGCTTGGCTGCTGCAAGCCCACATGCATCCTGGCCCTCTTTGGTTATAAACCAAATCTCCTCCTCTTCAATGACATCGGTGTGCTGAAACTTCAGGTAACCCCCCAAAGCTGACTGGTGGGTTTAAGTGACTGACAAGCGTTCTTCTCTAAGTGAAGAAGTCTACAATGAATGACAAAGATTTATATCTTTTACTTGACATCGCTACCTCCTCAGGCGGAATCTATAATGTGCAACAGTTGTTTTGAAAAGATTTTCCAAAGCTTCCTCATTCTCAGTGGGCTCTGGGTTGGGCCAAGGTCAGAGAAGAAACAGATTTGAGACTCACAAGAGTTGTAGGGACCACGGAGACCGTGAAGGCTTGCCCTGCCCTTCTTGCTCTCTAGAAAGGAGGACAGACCTGGGAAGTTTGGATGCCTTAAGGTCATGGCTAGTGAGGGGCAGAGTCAGGACTTGAACACGCGACTTCTAAGTCCACTCTTTCCTGCAACTTGATGGATGTGACCATGGTATCCCCTCCCTGTACCCCTCCATCCCTGCTGTAAATTGGGGTTGAATATATTTATGAAATGTAGTTTCCCCTGTTCCGCATGCAATGTAGAATTCTGGTGGAAGACCCACAACGTAAATACCCATCACCCTCCTTCTGGGGGACAAGCTTCCCATCCCAAGTGTTGGTTTTATTTGAACAGGAGTTCATTGCTATCAGCATCGCATTACCTTGTATTGGGTATGTAAGACAAATAATATGTAAGATGGCATCACTTCTTGGGATGTTATGAACAGAAAAAAACCTTTAACCCTGTCTGTGAGCCTCAAAAAGGTTGAGTATGTGACTTAGGCCACATATACAGGGGGTGGGCTTGGGGGAGCAGGTCTGAGACCACAGACTTGGGATTACTTATCTCTGAAGCTCACAATCCTGTCGACCCCAGAAACCCCTTTAGAATGTCTGTTGTTTTCTTGCATTTTTTCCTTTCCCCTTCCTGTCTACTCTGATTGGTTACCTTAATTAATCTAGAGAAGGAGTCTTGGACTAGGGAGCCCCCAAGGTTATCCTCTCAGAGTTTCCCTGGGAGTCTGAGAGTGCCCTCTGTCCCCCTGAGGCCATGAGTCGGGTTGTGGGGGGTAGGCTGATGCTTCTAACTGCTAACTTTATAAAAATGATTTGCAAAGTCGCCCTGATGCTGGTCAGAAGTAAGTGGATGTCAATCAAAAACCCATTTCTTCTCTAGGGAAAGCCAGAATATTTGGGTGCCACGGTGGCGTCTCCAGTTGTGACACTGGCTGACCAGGACTATGAGCCCCCCAAGCTGAGCTATCACCCCATCTTCTGTGGGAACCTCTCTGGAGGGGACCTCCTTGCTGTGTTTGAGCTGCTGCAGGTAAGAGGTCCAGGGCATGTGTACCGGATGTCTTTCTGCTCTGCTTGGCCTGGGGTGCAGCTTCCCTGGATGTGTTGTTTAGTCCATCCCTCTTATCCCGTGTCTGTGGGTTTCTCCTCCTGTGCATCTGGAAGCTGACATTTAAAAACTTTGAGAATGCAAGTTATCCCCAGAACTGTTGCGCCACAAATCAGAATTCTAGAATGAGAGATCCTTCGAGGTTGGGTCATCAGTGTTTGAGCTACGGCAGAGTCCCTCAGCTCTAACAGACGGATATGGAAAAAGAAGCCACAGGACATTTGTGGGGTAATCGTCCTGTGCCTGAAGTTATAGCTGTGGCATCTCACATTTTTCATAGATCCCCCCCCCTTAAGCCTCTGGAGGCTCACATTCCCATTCCGTTAGAGAGATGGGAAACCAAGGACTGACGTGCTTGGCCAACCTCGTCTCCTTCTGTAGATAGACCGTTAAGCTGAGCTCTGAGGCGAGACCTTTTCAGCATCTTCTTACACCATATCACACTGATTCCCAAAGTCAAAGAACTCCTAGTCCTTCCCTGAAGTCCTGGAAGGAGTGTGTGTGCGTGTGTATTTGTGTGTTTATTGTATGTGTTCATGTGTGTATGTGTTCCTGTGTGTGTGAATATATGCAAGTGTGTGTGTGTGTGCACACACACACACGTGTGTGTGCATGTGTGTCTCTGTGTGTGTGTGTATGCAAAGACCCTCTCAGAGGAAGGGAAACTGAGTTTCTTAATTGTGGATGTCCAGTAGAGAACCAGTAGGAGTTGAGACTAACCACATTAGGGCTCTGGATTCTTCTCCAAGGTTGAACCTCCAAATGACATTGTGGCGGGATTATAATTTGGACATCCAGGTTTGGCACTGGATTAATGACATCTTTTGTAGGAAAACCTGATTTTCAGAAACCCCAATTTAAACTAAAACAAAACTCAACTCACTTGGTAATGAAATCGGAAGGCAGGCATGCCTAGCACACACAGCATGAATGCACATGAAAGTGGGGGGTACTGGATCCCATGGATATAAATCTCAGACCTGCCACTTGTTAGAATGTGGCTTTCTCTGTTCAGAAATATAGGACATTAGTAAGACTGCCCAAAGTATCTCATAAAGCATTCTGTGCATATTGTATTATTAATAATATTTCTATGCTATAGAATATTAAAGCAAATCTTTGGTCCCAGCTATTGATTTTAGAAATTGAAGTGGATAGCAAGGCAATCTGATATGGTCAGATTGAGAAATCCAAATTTAGACTCTAGGTAGACATTTCTAAGAGAAATGGAGAGCTCAATTGTGTTCATTATTAAGGGGACACTTAGGTTAGATGTGCTTGTATCCAAACCCAAATGCTTCACACATCTGCAGCCTAGAGGTTGCAATTGCCAACAGTAATGCGTTCCTAAGTCTATCCTCTCAGACTCTGTCATCTGCGTTTTAAGTCACCTAAGGAAGAACTTTTAATGGAGAAAATGGCAGCTTTGGAGGAAGAGTAAACTCTACCAGGGAAACTGGGTTTGCATAAGGAGGAGTAAGGTCATGGGGATCCAAGGAGCGGCTTCATTCAGCTCTAAGTAGATGAAGTCTAGCAGGGTTGGAAAGTAGAACTGGAAAGGTCTGTCTTACAAACACTAGGTTCTAGGATGCTAGGATACTCTAGGGTGATAAAACAAGTATTCGCCAACAAAACTACCTGTAGCCAGATCAGTGCGTGCTGCCTAGACGTGTGGGTGTCAGAACGGAAGGGGACCTTCCAGACCAGCTGGTCCTGTCTTCTCTCATATGAGAGCCGCCAGCAAGCTGTTCTCGTTCAAACCCAGGGAAATACTAAACAACACTGAATCCAGACAAAAGGGGCCATCCCCACTTCTAGAAGGAAGGCTTTGTTTTCTGTTCCCCTGTAACATCATATCAGCTGACAACTTCCCTTCTCAAGAGAGAGCAGCTTCAGACTCGGTGGCTATAGAAAAGCATTTCCCATGTCTTCTTGGAACTTTGGTTCCTCCAAATCTAATATTCCGATAACACTTGTTTTCCACTAGAGTTTTTGAGTGTGTATATTGGTGTGTGTATATGTGTACATATTTGTGTGTATCCACATTTATATGTGGGTGGCGTGCATGCATGTGTGCGTATGGAGCCCTGAGGTGGGTGTCAGATGCTCCCCCCCAGTTACTCTCTACTTAAATTTTTTGAGACAGGGCCTCCCACTGAACCTGTAGGTGACTCAGGTAGACCAGTTGTCCAGCAAGCTCCAGGGCCACCCCTGGTCCCCACTCCCCAACTCTGGGATTATTTCTTAGCTGGATGCTGCAAATCAAACACAGCTCCTCATGCTCGCATGCAGGCACATTTCTGACTGCACATCCCACCCAGCTCTGTGTTAGCTAGTTTGTTTTAATTTTACTTCCTACTTCCTTGTTTTACCGAGCCACATGAAGTTTCCTTTTAAATGGACAAAGCTATGTCCACTTTCTTTTTAAGGCTACTAGAGCATGAACCATGGAGGAAGGTGGTGGCTGTCTTGGGAGAACTAGACCTGGTTTGGTACACTGTGCATGAGAATGCTAAGGTTCCAGGGTGGTTGAGCTGGATCTAGCCAGTTACCCTTCCCAGCTCAGAGCTGCCTTTATAAGTGTTCTTATGTCAAGTCTACAAGTCTCTCAGTAAGTCTTTCAATGAGGGGCTGAACAAGCTGACCCCTAAATATGACCCAAGGGCTTTGCCGTCTGAGACTCATGGTCCTACCCACCTCCTCTCTCAGAACCAGGCACGCGGTTGAGACACCTGCTGCTTCCCAGCAGGTGACCTAGGTAGGACGCTCGGGAGATGCAATCAGTCAGGGTTTAATTATGACTTCTCATTTGATTACTTGTTCTAAAGTGATTCGATCATCAGAGTGACTGTCTCAGCAGGTGGAGCTCGAACGTGCTGTGCACACCGGGACTAGACCAGCCTTCACTTCTCACAGCCGGTACCTCTTTGTGTCTGTGCTTGGCTCGTTTTCACTTCCCTGCTTCCCATGCTGAGACACTCCCCCGACTCAGGAGTTTATGGCATGGCTTTTCTATGTACCCTTCACATCCACTGTCTCCATCAGCCACCCACGCTAGCCGCTCCCTCTCTTCCCAATCTTAGTCCATCCTGGCTGTTAGCTCAGCCCCTCTGGCTGAGTACTGAAAGCCCTCCTAATCCTGTTCATGGAATCTATGCCCATGGCCTGACCAGCCCAGCGCTGCTTCCCTGCCTGTCTCCTGTCTTCTGTTCCTGGAATCTTCTAGACCTCCTGTCAATCACTCTCCTGTTCTTGTTATTATCCACATTCCTTCCAGAACATGAGTCCATCCTGCCTCTCTCTCCTTCAGCTGCTCCCCCCTCCTTACCTATGAGACTATTTACCAGATTTCCCCTTTTTTAAAAAATACTAGCTCCCCCAAATGCAGTGAACAGAGTTTGAGAAGTGCTTCTTGTCACATTTCTCTTAGGGATTTGAAATACTCACTGCTATGGTAAAAAGGCTCTCTGAAGAACATTTTAGAATGTCGTTTTCCGAACCTAGTATTTCCAGGTGTAACTACAATACCATTTTGTTTTTATTTGTAATGGCTAATAGTCCGTAAAGAGTAAATTCTACACTGTCTGTGTATCTCAGATTCTCAGTGTGTCTTAAAAGTTGTCCTCAAACTACTTTCTCACGGTCACTTATTAATATTTAAGTTTCCCTACAGCCACTATGGCCTTCCTATGCCCAGCCTCTCCCCAGGCTCCTGGGTCTCCCAGATGCATTCTTCTGCCCTTGAACATTCTGTTAACTCATCCCAAAGTGTCTCCCTCCTCTGCCCACCTCAACTCCTGCAGAGCCATTTACCTGCCCACAAGAACTATCAAAATTCAGAGCGGTAGTTTTCCGTTCGAGCTTGCCTATTCCACTGCAGTCTCAACGTTTTCCCTCCTTCCACCCCATCCTCTGCCTTTTCCTCTTATTCAGTTAATGCCCACTGTCCGTAGGCAACTGGACCCGTCCTTCCCTCCCCCGTCACCGTGTCAGTTTGTGGAAGACAAGGATTGCTCTACTCATTGATTCAGACATTCAAACATGTATCTATGCAGTGTCTACCGTGTCTGGGCGTGTTCCCGAGGAATGTTCCCAGGCAGACAAAACATGGATCTTGCTACCATTATCTGTCTGCTGTACTTTCCAAATTCTAGAAATGCTCTCTTATCTTACTACAGAGCAGGTTCACCATACATCCCAAGAAGGGACCATTTCTACCTTGTTCCACGAGTAGAGCCCGTTGGTGTTCTTCAGTGCACAGCATTTATAAACCTGTGTGGCGTCTACCTTCTTAGATCCTATGCCACGGCCCAGGAACAAAACTTGTAACTTACCATCATGGGAGCTTGGCCCACTTTTTAAAGTTTATTTTTTTATCTTTGTCCCTTTGATACGGTTCAAGGAAAAGCTATCTTGTTCTTCCTTTCACTGAAGCCCCACTGGCTTGAGGAGAGGAGGATTCTCCTCCTTCACGTTTGCTGCTCCTTAAACTATCTCCTCAGTGGTCTAACTAAAGTGAATGGACTGGTTTGACACAGCATCTCTGTGCGTTCTCCCCGACTGAAAGTTATCAGTTAATGATCTACTAATCTGAATTGTGACGTTCACCTGAAAGGAGCTAGGGACAGGTCAGCAGAACTAGAAGGAAGACTGGCACAGCGTTAAGACCTTCCAGAACACTCTGCTCGGGCCCAGGAGAGTCGTCAGGAGTCAGCAGCTAATCACAGAGATGGCATTTGCTTCCACTGCTGGCCAACATGTCAGTACCTGTGCATTCTTGAACTCACATTTCCTTCCTGGGAAGCATTATCTGCTGCAGTGTCACCTTGGTGACTAAGGACACACACACACACACACACACACACACACACACACACACACTTGCTATTTGAACTAGGATATATATATTTCCTTTGAGTATTTTTTGTTTGTCAGGGTTGGTGACAATTTCTTTCAGTGTTTGGAAGATAGCACTCTGCATTTGGGCTTCCCTTCTCCGGTGAGAAGTTGTGTATTATTCTTATGATTGCTCCCTTGTAACGTCAACTTTCACCAAGTTTTTTTTTTCCCCCCAAGGTGGCCATATGTATGGTCATAGGAGTTCCATTTCTTCTTTTGTGCTTTAGGTTTCGGTTCTTTACTGAATCCCTTCATCATGTCTTTTATTGAACAGATTAAGCACTGTTATTGTAGAGTTCGTGCCTGATGGTGACACTACCCAAATCCCTTGGGAATCTATTTCCTTGGTTGTTGTTTCTCTTGTTGTTTGACTATATTGTCCTGTCCTCCTTCCATACCATGTTTTTGTTTTTTTTGTTTGTTTGTTTGTTTTGTTTTGTTTTTGTTTTTTGAGACAGGGTTTCTCTGTGTAGTCCTGGCTGTCCTGGAACTCACTCTGTAGACCAGGCTGGCCTCAAACTCAGAAATCTGCCTGCCTCTGCCTCCCAAGTGCTGGGATTACAGGCGTGCACCACCACGCCCGGCTCATACCATGTTTTATTGCATAATGGACATTGTATATAACAATATGTAGAGAAATTGGAGTCCAGACTTATATAATTTCCCTCTAGAGAACTTAACTAGTTTTTTGTTGTTGTTGTTGTTGTTGTTGTTGTTATTTTTACTTATGAATTACTTTAAGCCACCAGTGTTTTGCCTTGCACAGCATTGGAACTGATCAGGTAGGCCATGTACTCTGCTGGAGACACAACAGCATCCTGGAAAGCCAGTGTGTGTAATGTTCTGCTGAATGGGGGTGTGAGTTAGCTAATCTCCATAGGATTCTCTGTATGGGAGAAGTCTCAGGCTATAGACTCTTGGGAGGGGGAAGCCGTGGCTGGTACTCTGTGTATATATACACTGCTAGCATCTGTTCTCAGACTGGGGCAGGGGGTGGTGTCTTGCCATTGTCAGGGTTCTGAGACTTGGAGTCCTTAATACGGTGGTCATGCCAACAATATACAATCTCTCAGGACTTCATCCACCCTACCCAGCAGCAATCCAGAGTCAACTCCATTCAACTAGAGGCAACTCAAAGTTGAGCCTTGCTCTTTGCAGGGCCCATGCAGCTTGCCTTCCGTCCTCACACATTCTCTGTGGTAAAGAGCATGTGAGTGCCGGACATGCCCCTCAGCAACTCCTCACAGCACCTCTGGGACTTGGTCTCCATTTTCACCCATGACAGGGCTGAGATGCAGAGTAACTTTCCCAAGATCATCCAGCTAGAAAGTGAGATAGCCCCAGCCTGCTCCTCCATCCCGCACTGAGTAAGAGAAGGCTGGATGATGGGAGGAAGATGAGAGAGGAGAAGGGCTCCCGAACGTCTGTAGGGCAGATGGTCATGCCAGATGTGCAGGGCTCAGATTAAGGTCATGCATGGCCCCGAGAGCAAACAGCTCTTTAATATTTGCCCTGGGTACACCAGGTACCCATTTGCTTCATCTTTGCCCTGGTTGTGTAGCTCGACCATTGTGAGTTCCTCGTGTTTCATCTTCCCTGCGATATTAGAGCAAATTGTTATTCAATCACTCCACTTGTCCCAAGTTGAATTATATCACCTTCCTAATAGTCCCTCCTTCCCCAGGGTCCCGTGTACTGAGCAACTGTATACTATTTGTACAGGCCGCACTGACCCATTTCGTTGTGAAGAAATGGGAATCGGGCAACCAAGTGCAGACACCAGGCTTTCGTGAGTGATGCTGTACGTTACTTCTCTGAGCCTCAGATACTGAGCTGGGCACCGCGTGGGTCCTTCGGGGTCTGATGCTCTGTTAAATGCCGGTTTGGGGTCTACGACTCGCCTTTGTGAGGCTCTGAGCTTGGTCAAGAGGAAGTCCTTCCTTCCTTCCTTTCTTCCTTCCTTCCTTCCTTCCTTCCTTCCTTCCTTCCTTCCTTCCTTCCTTTTTATTCTTCAAGCCCTCAAACAGTACTGCACACACAGTGGCTTCTTGATAAATGTTGACTAGCTGGCTGGCACATTAGCCCCACATGCTAGAAAATGCCTGATTGCTCATCAGAACTGGCGAAGCTGAACCCCGGCCCCCTCATCATTACAGACGTATCCCGTTGGCCATGGCAGATGTTGTTAAGCCAGTTATTTGAAAGCCCAGAAAAAGACATGCAGACGCTGCAATATCAAATAGGCCAGAGATAACTAAGCTGCAGAACGAGCCGGAGAGGGAAGCTGGTGCTGTGAGGGTGGGTACCAGCTGCCTCGGGCACTGCCCGCTAACATCGCTGCGCCTGGGGGGCTGACTGCTCCTCTAACGTCAATCATAAAGCCGTGGAAGAGCTACAAGGCACAAGGCTGGAGACCCGCACATGTTCTCTCTCATTTGCATCTCTTAGAGCTTATGTAGTTATTATGTAAAGTCTTGTGTGCATGTAAGACAGGAACATAGACGTGAAACTCTCTAGGTGAACTAAAAGGACTAAGAGGAGGGGGAGGGGAGGGCAAGGGAGGGAATACTGTGCACTTGTATGAACGTGTCCTTACATAACCCCAGTGCCATGCGTCATGAATAGGGAACAACCAGCTGAGACAGTGGCCGGGAAAGAGCTGACTACGGACATTTCTTTTTGCTCTATTTTAATCTGCCATGTAATGGCCACGCATATTTATCATTCATGCTCACTCTCCTATAAAGTGGAATGGCTTTTTAAATAATGTGGAGTGGGCGGATCAAGGCACTTGGGGTCCCTAGGACTTCAGATATCTATCACTCCTTTGTGTGTGTGGAGGGGGAGTCCATATTCAGAACCCTCGATTTCTGCTAATCATGCTTGCCCTACTGCTATAGGACACTGGGAATTATCCCTCGAGTACAACTGAAAGTGTTGATCGCCTTTGGTCTAGCCCCATCCCGACTCTCACCCTTCCCAGGCTCCGAGAATCATGGTGAGACATGCTTTGTCAAGGCAGCACGGATGCGGCTGCAGAGGTGGCTCAACAGTTGAAAGCATTTGCCTCTCTTGCAGACGACCCAACTGCATCACTCTAGTTCCAGGAGATCAAATGCCCTCTTCTGGGCTCTATAGGCACCGAGCATGCCAGAGGTACACACACACACACACACACACACACACACACTAAACTGAAAAATAAAATCTTAAAATGCGTATTTTTAAAATTATAAAAAAAAAAGGAACATGTGTTTCCTTATCCTGAGAGCTCTGAGAAGTCAGCCTGGGTAATCCACCCCCAAAAGGGCAACCATTTATGACCTTAACTATTTACCCCCCAGCTCTAAAGGGACCCCACAGTATGGTGGAGATGGAGTGGCTGACAGAGTCCCCTCACAAAAGCCTGCTTCCTGCAGTTGGTTGCCTGGTTCCCATGCTTGTGCCTGTGCCGAAGACACAACATGAAGGACAGAGAGCGGGAAATGGCCACGATAACTGGGACCCAGTCTAGAAAGGCTCTTGACAGATGGGGGCGGCGAGGTAGCTCTCAGAGAGAGGGCAACACGGCTTACGTGTGGGAAAGTCCCTGCCTTTAGTGGACTTCTCTAGGTTCTTTGTGGGATATTTCTGCAAAGCATGCTGATGGTCCTGGAGTTTCATTGTGCCCGAGGACGTAAAAGTGATCCACTTTCCTCCTAAGTTCTACACTCAAAAGATTTCATTTTCTGCCTCACCGATTGACAGTAAGTCTCTACTTCGTTAAATACGATCTCATCCCATACCTGTGCACTATGGTCTTCCTGGAGCTCTTGACTCTGGAGGCAGTGGGTAGTAAAACCATCAAAAGCTTAGGATGGGATCACAGCCCCTTTCCATCCATTGACGCATATTTTTGTATTATCTTTATCAAGCTGTGAACATCTATACACTCGCGGGAGGGTTTGCTCCCCACTATCTGCTGTAAGTTCCCTGAAAGCTATGTCTTAGCAGCCTCAGGGCACACCCATGCTTGTCACGTGCTTGTCAATCAACATCCTTATCATTAATGATTGACGGAAGGGGATAAGCGGCAAGGTCTCGAGGACGCTGAAATACAGATGTCTTGCCCAGGAAGCACCGCAGGGCCTGGCTACTTTTCCTCACTTCTCTCAAGTCTTCTCACTAAGGGCTGTTTTGTGCCGTAGGTCCCTTCTTCTGGGCTGCAGGGCCTCCCTCCCACTGGCCCACCGGACATCACACAGATCTATCCTGTCCCCTCCAACATCCGGCCGGTGCTGAGTAAATACCGAGTCGAGGTATGGTTCAGAAAGGGGGTGGGGGTGGGGGGTTGCCCCACTGAACTCATTGCATCATTAATGCAATGACAGTGGCAGGGTGGCCAGCTGGCCCGAGGAAGACCCTGCCACCAGCTGAACTGGAGAGGGCAGGACCTACCACCAGCTGCAGCTGGTAGTCCATCCAGTCGCTCCCAGGAGTCCCATCTGGCTTTTCCATGGGTCGTACACCAGGCTCCTCTCTAGCTCTGTCCACCCTCTCTCCTCAGGTCCTTTTCTGGGGCGTCCGAGAAATGAAGAAGGTGCAGCTCCTCTCCGTGGACAGGCCGCAGGTTCTCATTGAGTGCGGAGGACGGGGCGTGAAGTCTTGTGTGATCCAGAGTTACAAGAACAACCCCAACTTCAGCGTGCAGGCAGAGGCCTTCGAAGTGGTACGGGGTTTTCTCCTCCCTCAGCCGCTCATCCCCCTTCCCACAGCTGGGTTCCTTTCCTTCACCCACGTGGCCTGCAGAGGGTATGCTTCAAGATTTCAAGTGTGTATACTGTCTTCATGGGCAGCCTAACTATGGAAAAGCCAGGATTTCAGAATGAGAAAAAGTAGATATCTGTTGTTCAAACATCCAGGTCTAGATCTTATAACAAATCAAAGAAAGCTAGAAAACTTTATCCTAGACAGTGTTTTTTGAAGCGCTGGTCCACACCAGCCTCACCTGTTATACAGTCTTAGCTAGGTATTAGTGGGGAAGCCTGTTATCCTCGCTACTCAGGAAACGGAGGCAGGAGGATCCCAAGTTCAAGGCCTCACCAGGCCACAAAAAGAGTTCCAGACTAGCCTGGGCCACTTAGTGAAGTCTCATCTTAAAAATAAAAGCAAAAGATGGGACTATGAATGTATCTCAGTGGCAGAATGATGGCCTAGCATGTGTGACAGTCTGGGTTCAATGCCCAGTACCCCCCACACACACACCCAAAGAAGAAGATATCAATCAGGTCTAGCCCTGTCTACCAAATATGGAAGTGTTTAGAATGGGGCTCAGACACCCCTGGGTTAGCAAGCCTCTTAGCTGCTTCTGAGACCTGCAAGCTACACAATGCTCTGTAGAAACTTCACTTGGATGGCCACGTTTAAATAACGTCCTTTGTGTTCATAACGTCAGTCGCCCTCATGCGTAAAGTTATGTCTCTCGACAGCTCTGCTCTTATTTATAGTCAATATTTCAACTCACATCGTTTTAGTGTGGTTTGGAACTAACTATGGAAATGAGTTTTTTTTTTTTTCTGATAACCCAGTCAATTCCACAGATACATGTTCTAAGTGATCAGATAGGAACCAGAGCCTGAGCAGTGACTACAACCTTCCACAGAGGACTTCATGGATCCTCGTGGGGCACTGGGGGAGACAAATGTATATGGCACTGTCCCCTTTAGCTCTCCTCCTCATGGCTGGACCTTCATCTGTTTCACACATGGGGACTGGCTAAGCTGTCGTTTGAGATGAGGGTTCCTGTGGTCAGTAATGACAAAGTTAAGAGGATTGGAAACATTGCCGTGGAAATACAGGAGTGGGAGAGATTCCGCAATCTCAGTCTTTTTGGAGTTTATACCTGAGGTGAATTGGTATTAGAAAATAGTCCCCACAGTTTCAGTGCTTATTTTTCTAGTTTAGGGAGAGACTGTCCCCCAGAGTGTGGACAAGCTGCAGAGCTACCCTGGAGACTAGAATTTCAAGGCCAGGTAAAGGGAGGCAGACACCCAGCCGGGCCTGCCCGTGGTGGGCAGGGCCGGAGCAGAGCCGTTTTCCTTCCACCTCTCCCGCAGGAGCTGCCCGAGAATGAGCTCCTGCACCCCCCGCTGAGCATCTGCGTGGTGGACTGGAGGGCTTTCGGGAGGAGCACCCTCGTGGGTACCTACACCATCAACTGCTTGAAGCAGTTTCTGTGTAAATCCAGAGAGCCCCTTGCCTTGACTTCACAGACGGATGGAGCTGGGGCCAGGCCAGGTAGGAAGAACATCCTAGATTGGAGAGCAAAAAAATAACAGGAGAATCACAGTGCCTGTGGGTGTGTGGACAGTGGTCTCTGCCTCAAAGACTGTCCAGGAGGCTGGCTGGGCCTTTCTGATGAATTTACAACTATGCTCTCTCTGCCAGAGCTGCCAAGTTATTACTTAAGACTCGTTTCAGAATCAAGTCCTCTGTTGAGACATCTTTGAGTATTCCTTAAGCTCTTCTCCCCAGGCCCCAGTCTCCGCCATTTTGCTTGGCTTTATGCCTGGTGTTATTGTCATTTGTCCCACGTTTGGTTCTCAAGGATTCATAGTTAATCCTACCTCTCATCTCAGTGTTGTGTTATCATGCTGCACGTACACACACACACACACACACACACACACACACACACACTTCCTGGGAGTCAGAAAAAAACATTAGACACCCTGGAGCTGGAATTACAGGTGATTGTGAGCCATTTGATGTGGATGTTGGGAACCTAACTAGGTCTTCTGCGAAAGCAGTATACACTCTTAGTTATCTTCCCAGCCCCTCTTATGAATTTAAGCACACTTGATCTACACACACACACACACACACACACACACGATATAGTGTTGTAATGTTTTTGGTTCTTTTCACTTAATGCTACATTCTAGTATTCATCCATATTGCCGTGCGCCCATTAGTTTATTATGACTATCCATTGCATCTACTGTATTTCCCTTTTTTTCCCAGTTGGACTGGACTCTGGTTTGTTTATAATTCTCTACTTTCACCAAAAGCTCTGTGATAAAATTGCCTGTGTATGTTTCCCAAGGGAAGACACTGTGTGGGAATTTCTCCAGCCTAGTTACCCAGGAGTGAAAGTGCTGGTCCCGAGGAATATGTATATAAAACTGATTTGAATGCAGACAGAGGGTGCTCTGAAGGACTGTACCGATTGACTCCACTCTCCCTGTCTCCATTACGGCATCTGAGCCCCCTCCGTCTCCTTTTGCAGTATGCTCTCTAGGCCCCTCCTGGAGCTTCACCCCCTACTATCCAGTTTTGGAGGGTTGCGTTTTGCTTTGTTTGGCCATTTGGGATCTTGCTGTTCTGTGGATGTCTACTTCAGCTTGGGTCTCTGCATTTAGCACTGAGTAGATACCGATTGGAGTTTGAAGGATTAACTTTGCAGTTGAGAGGCACGCCAAGGGGAATGAGAACTTCAGAAGGCCTTGGCAGCCACAGAGACTCTAGGCTGAGAAATGGCTGTCAGTACTGACTTGGGTTTGTTGTTGTTGTTGTTGTTGTTGTTGTTGTTTTGTTTTGTTTTGTTTTGTTTCTTGAGACAGGGTTTCTCTATGTAGCCCTGGCTGTCCTGGAACTCACTCTGTAGACCAGGCTGGCCTCGAACTCAGAAATCCACCTGCCTCTGCCTCCCAAGTGCTGGGATTACAGGCGTGCGCCACCACCACCCGGCTTTTTCTGACTTGTACAATATGAAATGCAGAGGACATTTGACAACTCTGGACAGTGTTATGACCCTTAAGGACACCGGCGACCCAGTGAGAATCTCAGAGTCCAAGGATAAACTCTGCTTTCCACTGAGCACATGTGATCCTGTGTCCAGGGTTCTGCCTCTGCTTGGGGGTTCACTGACCTCTGAGACCTCAAAATTTCTGCAGATTTATACATTGACAGAGACAACAAACATGGGAGACCTGGGCCCTAAACCTTGACTTTCATCATCCCAATGTCCAGAATTTCTCTAAGGTATAAATAACTAATGACACCACTCATTGATTGCCTATTGTACATCAGATGTCATACATCCTAGCCGGGCGGTGGTGGCACACGCCTGTAATCCCAGCACTCTGGGAGGCAGAAGCAGGCGGATTTCTGAGTTCGAGGCCAGCCTGGTCTACAGAGTGAGTTCCAGGACAGCCAGGGCTACACAGAGAGACCCTGTCTCGAAAAAAACAAAAAAAACAAAACAAAAAAAACAGATGTCATACATCCTAATCTAACTTTATCCCCCTAAGAAAATGGGTACTTTCATTGTCATCCTAGAAATAAGGGAAATGAGGTTCAGAAGTGTCAAGGACTTGCCAGAGTTGAATCCGGTGACAATGTTCCCTGTCTAACCAAATGAGTCTTCATTCAGCCATTTCAGAGTCACTAGCAGCAGCCGAGTCTTCCGAACTCGTCAGCTCCTCCCAGGAACTCGCAACAGATCACGTCTATGTGGATGTTGAGCCTCCTCCCACCATGGTACCTGACTCTGCTCCGGCCCAGCCAGCCACCCTGGTCGACATCCCCGACTCCTCTCCGATGCTGGAACCTGAGCACAAACCTGCAGCACAGGGACCACCGAGAGACGGGCATGCCAAGGTCAGACGGGGCAATCCTGGGTCTTATTTAGGCTCAGCGGCGTCTGCATTGGAAAATGTGGACAATAAACCTGCGGCCACGAGCTCTGTGACCTTGAGCCAGCAATGTCCTGTCCTAGTTCTGGGCATCAGGCTCCTCATTTGCCATGAAGATATTGATGCCCACCTCAAAGTACTGTTGGAGGATTGGAAAGTCACTGTGTATGAAATTAAAGTGTTAGTCAGATGTGACAGTACTATTTAATGGAACAGAAACTCTTCCAAATTCATTAGCTTGGAAAGGCAAGGGCTTTCTTCCTTCATCCAGGATTACCACTCAGACATTTAGCGCCTCCTTTGTACAAGGTCAGACATGGCCAAGAAGATGTGTCCTTTGAATTCTAAAGAGGAAAGAGATTCTTCTTCCTCAGGAAAGGGGGCCTCTAGAAGGGGGGGGGCCGCTGTCCTAGCACTCTTGACTCCCCCTATGACCTCAAAACTGAGCAGGGTTGGTCCTGGTTAGAATGTGGGAGTTTCTGAGGATGGGGAGGGCCAAAGGCCACGGAACAAAAACAGTGTCAGTCTTCTGAAGACACAAATTTAGTTGCAAACCACAAGGTCATTTAAAACTTTTCCTTGTGGACTGGAATGGTACAGACTTGTGATCCCAGCATCCAGAAGGCCGAGGCAAGAGGTCCACAGGTTCAAAGCCATCTTGGGCTACATAGGGAGACGTGTCTCTGAAAAAAATTCTAAGAAGTTTCTTGCCCAGAAGATAGTAAAAATTGAAATGCAAAAGCAAGTACGACATGATGATGGGTGTTTCCCAGGCCGTACCTGTCCCATCCTTCCTCCCTGTCCCCTCGCCAGGGTCTCTTCATTGCCCCTGCTTTGCACCAGACACTTACGTACATCCTCAGTCTCAGAGTTTATTAGTTTTATAAACCTGTTAATCCAGGTTTATCTCCAGGATATGATTTGTTGACATTGCGTCTTTGTATGTCTTGTCCATGATAGAGTGTTTGGCACACAGTAGGTCCCCTAGAGATTCTGAGCAGAGAAGAGAAGATGGGTGCATGGTGAGTCTTCTATAGACAACTGCCGATATGACATCCATCTTCCCCAAATGCCTCCTTTCTGAAATATGTATTTATAGTTATTACCTATAACTAAACCTCTCCTATTGCCTACCGCTTATGTTTTAGATGTAACTTCCTTGCACTTCTTAAATCAGAAAGGAAACCAACTGGGGAGTTCCAACTTCATGTCACTACAACTTCCCACAGTGAGGTAGCCGCGTCATCAGTCTTAGTTGAGATAACTCAGAACCCCATGTTTTATATTGATTGCTTAGGGACTGTTAACCCAAGGCATCTGTAGCCAGCACCTCTTCTGTTAGATGGCATTGTACCGCATGGTCTGGCACCTATTTGTTTCATGTCTTTCTCCTCCACTGAACTCGGAGATTTCTGGTTTTGTGGTGAAGCCTCACCGCATTCCTAAAGTCAAGCACAGTGTGCCATGTCTTTGTAACTGTTGACTGAATTAATCAATGAATGGTTGAAAACATAATTAAATGTTTATTTATTGAAGCAACACGGAGACCCGCTATCGCAAAACCAACCTCTGTCCATCTCTCACTGGGCGCCTACATAGATTCTTCTTCAGTTAACCAGATGGCTTCTGCATGTACACAAGACCCATCTAGTAACCTATCTCTCCTCCCTTAGCAAGATCCCAGGAAGCCTTCCCGGAGATCCACCAAAAGAAGAAAGAGGACCATCGCAGATGAATCTGCTGAGAATGTCATCGACTGGTGGTCCAAGTATTACGCGTCTGTAAAGAAGGCACAGAAGGTAGCGTCCCCTGCTGGTGACAGTCAAGGGACTCAAGGAGAAGCTGGCATCTTCTCCCTCTCTCGCGGCCACATACACCTCCATTTAAATTCCAGCAGGAAGGGCCTTGGGGCTTAAATATGATCCTGTCTACCAGTCCATTGTTGTCTGGTCCACTTTTTGGGGGACTGAACTCTTAGAGAAACCTGATCCTCCTTCTCTTAACGGCTTAATGA
Organism: Apodemus agrarius; assembly: GCA_964023405.1. Lineage (NCBI taxonomy): Eukaryota > Metazoa > Chordata > Mammalia > Rodentia > Muridae > Apodemus > Apodemus agrarius. The sequence continues at coordinate 45,119,243 of OZ030022.1, read as the reverse complement.
TTGCTCCTGGCCTAAGGGCAGAACTTCAGGCCCAACTTCTCTCTCTACCCTGGGATTTGGTCTGGCTTGTGCTTGCACGGGTCTTGTGCTTGCATGGGTCTTGTGCTTGCATGGGTCTTGTGCTTGCATGGGTCTTGTGCTTGCATGGGTCTTGTGCTTGCACGGGTCTTGTGCTTGCACGGGTCTTGTGCATACTGTCACAGCTAACGTGAGTCCTTATGTACAGCTGCCCTGTTGTGTCCAGACGACACATTTTCCTTGTGGTAGTCATCTACCACCTCTGGCTTTTACGTTCTTCCCACCCTCTGTTCCACAATGATCCCTCAGCTTCTGATGGAGGAGTGCCATATAACCAACTGTCCCCTTTACAGATGAGCATCCAAGAAGATTTGGGTGTGTCACCCATTGACCTCCATGGGGAAAAGACACAGAGCTGGGTGGGAAGAGAAGAAGGAGTAGGTGTGGACAGGGTTGGGGGGGGCGTGAACCAAAATTCATCATATGAAATTATCAAAGAACTGTTTTTTTGTTTTTTTTTGTTTTTTTTTTTTTTGGTTTTTCGAGACAGGGTTTCTCTGTGTAGCTCCGGCTATCCTGGAACTCACTCTGTAGACCAGGCTGGCCTCGAACTCAGAAATCCGCCTGCCTCTGCCTCCCAAGTGCTGGGATTTACAGGCGTGCGCCACCACCGCCCGGCAAAGAACTGTTTTTTTTTTTTTTAAAGAAAGAAAGATTAATGTTTAAAAAACATGGCTCTGTTAAATGCAATAGGGAAAAGCCTAGAAGACCAAGGATCCTGATTACAAGCTCCCAACTCTCTGGCGGGAGCTGGTGTAGAACACAAGCTCTGTTGGAAACCCTGGAAGGCTATTCGATATAATCAGTATATACAGGATTTGACCCCTGGGAGCCTTAGGGAGGTCGGCAAGGAGAAGCGGAGTTCACAGTGGGCAGCAGGAGCAGGCGATGCCACAGAACCTCCAGGCTTCAGCAGAATTCTGCATTTGTAGGGGAAATGATTCACTTCATAAGAAAGCTCTTGGCACAGCAAATAGTAGTAATTAGCAGGTTGTCAGAGCAACCACAGGAGTCCTGTACATGGACTGATACAAGGATGAAGTCGTAACACCAAGGAGCCATGGGGAATGGGTCTGCAAATTCAGGGAACCATTCAACGACTGATTTTATTATGATTTGTCAACCCCAAGTTGAAAAGAAAGGGAGAATTAGGCACATGGTATCGTAGTTGAGACTGTGAGAACTCTGTAGATTAGAAAGACTGTTTACATCCAGGACTTCTCAAAAACATCGGTAAACACTGAACTAACAAATCAAACACTAGCCCCCTCTTCCACCCCTCTTCCTTTGCGGAACGGATGCTTAGACTTCCTGTGAAGCCTCAGTCCTCCTGTGTTTCTCTACTACCCTTCCCAACCCCTGGCACCCACCAAGGGCCCAACATGTCAGCAGGTAAAGCTCATGGGCAGGCTGAGGGCTGGTACAGGGAAGTGTAAAGTATTTCTCTTTCCTATGACTGAGAAGAACCTGTCCACAGAGAACAATCAATAACCTTCACATGGGTGATACTTTTATTGGCCGAACAGGTGCCTATTCATTCTCAAGGATTAGGGCATCCCCACTGCGGCTAGGAGCCATGTCTTCACAGTGAAACTTTGTTCTAGAGACTCCTTGGAGACTATTGTATTATTCTCAAAATGGTAGTCCTGAGATTGCAGAGAGTTGGGGTAATCAAATTGGAGCTGTTAGCACTCTGACTCAGTAAAGCAGACATAGTGGTGTCAAGATCCTTATTTCCTCTCTTTTTTCCTCTTTTAAGGAAAAGGAGAACAACCAAAAGGAGAAGAGTGCCACAGGTGAGTGGCTATTTGGGGGGGGAGGGGTACCTGGATGTAGAATGGGGCCATCATAGTAAGAAGCTATGGGAGGTATATTTTATTTCAGCTCCATTGTCCACATAAAACAGCTGCACATATCACACACCACACATACCTGTGTGTACCCATCACACACACACACACACACACACACACACACACACAGAGGCAATATAGCTGCATATCACACACACACACACACACATACACACACACACACACAGAGGTAAAGCAGCTGCACATACCACACCACACACACACACACACACACACACACACACACACGAGAGCCTGGCCCCTATTTGACATGTTTCATTTCACTTTCCTCCTATGACAAGCCAAGCCCACAGCATCTTCATCCTACCCATGATGAGACAGAGATACAATGAGGACAACGAGGTCAAGTTACCCAGTCGAGGTCACACAGCTAGAAACAGTGGAGCTCCAAGCCTTTCTCTAGTCCTTTGTTTTCACAGAATGCTGCTAAAAAAAAAAAAGTACTCAATAATGTTGTTACTGTGACCTTGTCTGAGACCCTCAACATGTTGGAACTAGATGATTCTCGAGACCCTGAGAACATTAGCCAAAAACTTAGACTCATCCAAATTCAGGGTCTTTTCTCTGCTGGCTGGGTTGGAGAACATAGAATGTACTTTCTCAGTGCCAGGCTTAATGTATTCACACACAGACCTGGCCCTAGGGTAGCTACAGACATTGCATTTACATACACTACAGACTCCGGGGCTGTAAGCCTGTAGCTAACAACTAACAATTTCTGCCAATTATCCAGAGGCAAAGCCAGATGAGGTAGTGCTGGATATAGACGACGGCGGCCCCAAAAGGAAGAGAGACAAAATACTCAAGAAGAAACCAAAAGATGATGGAAATGATACCATCCCAAACCTGGCTGTCTTGAAGGTCGGTCGGTGGGTCCAGGGCCTCCAGGGATGGGGTGTGGCGCTCAGCGGCAGGCTTCTCTTAGGGCTGTGGTCAACTGTTGTGAGTCCCGTCTTTGAACTTGTTCGTGCTGTTTTCATTATAGTCACGTGGGAAAATAAAGTCTAACATGTACATAATAAACCAAGATGATGAAGCCTGCCCGCTTTCCTTCTCCACGATCCCGTATATTCAGAATCATATATGTTATATCCCGTGTAACATGGGTTGTTCAGCTTCAACCCGGGAGGTGATTTATGGTATCCAACCCCTCTGGGAGCTTGGCATTGTCATGTGCTCTGTACACACTCAAAACAGAAGGAACGTTAACTGGGGTCGGCTCCATCAGACCAATCTTCACAGTGAGAGGGTATTAGGGAGAGGCATATGTATGGGTGTGAAAAATTTGAATTACAACAATTGCGTATGTAGATGATCAAGTTGGATAATTTTAAGAGGATATTTGAATAAGTATTTTCATTGTATTTCTAAAGCTCTGATATAATTCTATTTTGCATTTCTTTTTCATTATCTTTTATTAGATATATTCTTTATTTACATTGTAAATGTTGTCCTGCTTCCCTGGTCCCCATCCCAAAAAAACCTCTAACCCATCCCCCATCCCCCTTCTCACCAATCCACCTACTCCCGCTTCCCTGTTCTGGCATTCCCCTATGCTGGGGCATTGAACCTTCTCAGGACCAATGGCCTCTCCTCCCTTTGATGTCTAATAAGTCCATTCTCTGCTACGTATGCAGCTGGAGCCATGGGTTCCTCCATGTGTACTCTTTGATTGGTGGTTTAGTTCCTGGGAGCTCTGAGAGTACTGGGTGGTTCATATTATTGTTCCTCCTATGGGACTGCAAACCCCTTCAGCTCCTTGGGTCCTTTTTCTAGCCCCTCCATTGGGGACCCTGTGCTCAGTTCAATGGTTGGCTGAGAGCATCCCCCTCTGTATTTGTCATGCACTAGCAGAGTCTCTCAGGAGACAGATATATCAGGCGCCTGTCAGCAAGCACTTGTTGGCATCCACAATAGTGTCTGGGTTTGGTGACTATATATGGGATGGATCCCCGGGTGGGGCAGTCTCTGATCTACACTTTGTCTCTGTATCTCTTCCTGTGGGAATTTCGTTCCCCCTTCTAAGAAGGACCAGAGTATCCATACTTTGGTCTTCCTTCTTCTTAAGCTTCATTTGGTCTGTGAATTATATCTTGGGTATTATCCACTTATTAGTGAGTGCATACCATGTGTGTTCTTTTGTGATTGGGTTACCTCACTCAGGATGATATTTTCTATTTCCATCCATTTGCCTTAGAATTTCATGAATTTATTGTTTTTGATAGCTGAATAGTATTCCATTGTGTAAATGTATCATATTTTCTGTATCCATTCCTCTGTTGAGGGACATCTGGGTTCTTTTCCAGCTCCTGGCTATTATAAATAAGGCTGCTATAAACCTATGTTCATAGAGCATGTGTCCTTATTGCAAGTTGGAGAATCATCTGGGTATATGTCCAGGAGTAGTATAACAGGGTCCTCCAGTAGTACTATGCCCAATGTTCTGAGGAATCGCCAAACTGATTTCCAGAGTGGTTGTATCAGCTTGCAATCCCACCACCAGTGGAGGAGTGTTCCTCTTTCTCCGCATCCTCACTAGCACCTGCTATCACCTGAATTTTTTATCTTAACCATTCTGACTGGTATGCGGTGGAATCTCAGGGTTGTTTTGATTTGCTTTTCCCTGATGACTAAGGATGTTGAGCATTTCTTTAGGTGTTTCTCAGCCATTCAATATTCTTTAGTTGAGAATTCTTTGTTTAGCTCTGTACCCCATTTTTAATAGGGTTATTTGGTTCTCCAGAGTCTAACTTCTTAAGTTCTTTGTATATATTGGATATTAGCCCTCTATCACATGTAGGGTTGGTAAAGATCTTTTCCCATTTTTTTTGGTTGCCTTCTGACAGTGTCCTTTGCCTTATAGTAGCCTCTTTAATTTTATGAGGTCCCATTTGCCAATTCTTGATCTTAGAGCATAAGCTATTAGTGTTCTGTTCAGGAAATTTTCCCCTGTGCCTATGTGCTCAAGGCTCTTTCCCAGTTTCTTTTCCATTAGTTTCATTGTGTCTGGTTTATGTGGAGGTCCTTGATCCACTTGGACTTGAGCTTAGTACAAGGAGATAAGAATGGATCGATTTGCATTCTTCTGCATGCTAACCACCAGTTAAACCAGGGCCATTTGTTGAAAAGGCTATCTTTTTTTCCACTGGATGATCTTATCTCCTTTGTCAAAGATCAAGTGACCATAGGTGTGTGGGTTCATTTCTGGGTCTTCAATTCTATTCCATTGATCTACCTGCCTGTCAGTGTACCAATAACATGCAGTTTTTATCACTATTGCTCTGTAGTACAGCTTAAGGTCTGGGATGCTGATTCCCCAAGAAGTTTTTTATTGTTGAGAATAGTTTTTGCTAACCTGAATTTTTTATTATTCTAGATGAGTTTGAGAATTGTTCTTCCTAACTGAAGAATTGATTTAATATTTTGGTGGGGATTGCATTGAATCTGTAGATTGCTTTCGACAATATGGCCATTTTTACTATGTTAATCCTGCCAATCCATAAGCATGGGAGATCTTTCTATCTTATGAGTTCTTCGATTTCTTTCTTCAGAGACTCGAAGTTCTTGTCATACAGATCTTTCACTTGTTTAGTTAGAATCACACCAAGGTATTTTATATTATTTGTGACTATTGTGAAGGGAGTTGTTTCTCTAATTTCTTTCTCAGTCTTTTTATTCTTTGAGTATAGGAAGGCTACTGATTTATTTGAGTTAAATTTGTATTCATCCTCTTTGCTGAAGTTGTTTATCAGGTTTAGGAGTTCTCTGGTGTAGTTTTTGGGGTCACTTAAGTATACTATCATATCATCTGCAAATAGTGATAATTTGACTTTTTCCTTTCCCATTTGTATCCCTTTGACTTCTTTTTGTTGTCTAATTGCACTTTCTAGGACTTCGAGTACTATATAGAATAGGTAGGGAGAAAGTGGGAAGCCTTGTCTAGTCTCTGATTTTAGTGGGATTGCTTCAAGTTTCTCTCCATTTAGCTTAATGTTGGCAACTAGTTTGCTGTATATTGCTTTTACTATGTTTAGGTATGGGCCTTGAATTCCTGATCTAAGACTTTTATCATGAAGGGGTGTTGGAATTTGTCAAATGCTTTCTTGGTATCTAATGTGTTCTTTTTTTTTTTTTTTTTTTTTTGAGTTTGCTTATATAGTGGATTACATTGATGGATTTCCTTATATTGAACCATCCCTGAATCCCTCGGATGAAGCCTACTTGATCATGATGGATGATTGTTTTGATGTGTTCTTGGATTCAGTTTGTGAGGATTTTATTTATTCAATATTCATAAGGGAAATTGATCTGAAGTTCTCCTTCTTTGTAAGGTCTTTGTCTGGTTTAGGTGTCAGAGTAATTGTGGCTTCATAGAATGAATTGGGTAGTGTTCCTTCTGTTTCTATTTTGTGGAACAATTTGGAGAGTATTGGTATTAAGTCTTCTTTGAAGGTCTGATAGAACTTAGCACTAAACCCATCTGGTCCTGGGCTTTTCTTGGTTGGGAGACTATTGATGACTGCTTCTATTTCATTATGGATTATGGGACTGTTTAGATTGTTTATCTGATCCTGATTTAACGTTGGTACCTGGTATCTGTCTAGGAAATTGTCCATTTCATCCAGATTTTCCAGTTTTGTTGAGTAAAGACTTTTGTTGTAGGATCTGATGACTTTTTGGATTTCCTCAGTATCTGTTGTTATGTTTCCTTTTTCATTTCTGGTATTATTAATTTGGATACTGTCTCTGTGCCCCCTGGTTAGTCTGGCTAGGGGTTTATCTATCTTGTTGCCTTTCTCAAAGAAACAGTTCCTAGATTGGTTGATTCTTTGTATAGTTCTTTTTTTGTTTCTACTTTGTTGATTTCAGCCTTGAGTTTTATTTCATGCAGTATACTTTTCTTGAATGTATTTGCTTCTTTTTGTTCTAGAGCTTTCAGATGTACTGTCAAGCTGCTAGTGTATGTTCTCTCCAGTTTCTTTTTGGAGGCACTCAGAGCTATGAGTTTTCCTCTTAAGACAGCTTTCACTGTGTCAGCTCCCATATGTATGTGGCTTTCTGTTGTTTTTGTTGCTATTAAAGACCAGCCTTAATATGTAGTGATCTGATAGGAGGCATGGGATTATTTCAATCTTCTTATATCTGTTGAGGTCTGATTTGTGACCAATTATATGGTCAATTTTGGAGAAGGTACCATGAGGTGCTGAGAAGGTATATTCTTTTAATTTAGGATGAAATGTTCTATAGATATCTGTTAAATCCATTTGGTTCATAACTTCCATCAGTTTCACAGTGTCTCTGTTTATTTTGTGTTTCACTGATCTGTCTATTGGTGAGAGTGGGGTATTGAAGTCCCCCACAATTATTGTGTGAGGTGAAATGTGTGCTTTGAGCTTTAGTAAAGTTTCTTTTATGAATGTGGATGCCCTTGCATTTTGAGCATAGTTGTCCAGAATTGAAAGTTCTTCTTGGTAGACTTTTCCTTTGGTGATTATGAAGTGTCCTTCCTTATCTTTTTTGATGACTTTTGGTTGAAAGTCAATTTTATGTGATATTAGAATGGCTACTCCAGCTTGTTTCCTGGGACCATTTGCTCGGAAAATTGTTTTCCAGTCCTTTACTCTGAGATAGTGTTTATCTTTGATACTGAGGTGTGTTTCCCGTATACAGCAAAATGCTGGATCCTGTTTATGTATCCAGTCTGTTAGTCTATGTCTTTTTATTGGGGAATTGAATCCAATGATGTTAAGAGATATTAAGGAATAGTGATTGTTGCTTTCTGTTATTTTTTATGTTATTTGTTTGTGTGGATTTTGGGCTTGTTGAAAGATTACTTTCTTGCTTTTTCTAGAGTGTAGTTTCCCTCCTTATGTGGGTGTTTTCCACTATTATCCTTTGTAGGGCTGGATTTATGGAAAGATGTTGTATAAATTTGGTTTTGTCATGGATTATCTTGGTTTTTCCCTCTATGGTAACATAGAGTTTTGATGGGTATAGTAGTCTGGGCTGGCATTTGTGCTCTCTTAGGGTCTGTATGAGACCTGTCCAGGATCTTCTAGCTTTCATAGTCTCTGGTGAGAAGTCTGGTGCAATTCCGATAGGTCTTCCTGTATATGTTACTTGACCTTTTTCCCTTACTGCTTTTTATATTCTTTCTTTGTTTAGTGCATTTGGTGTTTTGACTGTTATGTGATGGGAAGAATCTCTTTTCTGTTCCAGTCTATTTGGAATTCTGTAGGTTTCTTGTATGTTCATTGGCATCTCTTTCTTTAGGTTAGGGAAGTTTTCTTCTATAATTTTGTTGAAGATATTTACTGGCCCTTTAAGTTGGGAATCTTCACTCTCTTCTATACCTATTATCCTTAGGTTTTGTCTTCTCATTTTGGCCTGGATTTCCTGGATGTTTTGGATTAGGAGCTTTTTGCATTTTGCATTTTCTTTGACTATTGTGTCAATGTTTTCTATAGTATCTTTTGCACCTGAGATTCTTTCTTCTATCGCTTGTATTCTGTTGTTAATGCTTGTATCTATGACTCCTGATTTCTTTCCTAGGTTTCCAATCTCCAGAGTTGTCTCCCTTTGTGACTTCTTTATTGTTTCTACTTCCATTTTTAGATCATGGATGGTTTTGTTTAATTCCTTCACCTGTTTGGTTGTGTTTTCTTGTAATTCTTTAAGGATTTTTTTGTGTGTGTGTTTCATCTTTAAAGGCTTCTGCCTGTGTTCTCCTGTATTTCTTTAAGGGAGTTATTTATGTCCTTCTTGAAGTCCTCTATCATCATCATGAAATGTGATTTTAAATCAGAGTCTTGCTTTTCTAGTGTGTTGGGGTAACCAGGGCTTGCTGGAGGGAGAACTGGGTTCTAATGATACCAAGTAGCCTTGGTTTCTGTTGCTTGTATTCTTGTGCTTGCCTTTCACCATCTGTTTATCTCTGGTGTTAGCTGGTCTCACTGTCTTTGACTGTGGCTTGTCTGTCATGCAAGCCTGTGGGTTAGTACTCCTGGGAGACCAGTTCTAACCTGGCAGTATTTGTATATGTAGCTCTGTGGCCCAGAATCAGCTCTGGGCACAGACAGAAACTGGAAGGCTCCCATCCCAGGCTGCCCCTGGGTTCCTGTGTCCTGAGGGTTCCCGGTGGGTTCCTCTGAGCAGCAGGGATGTTCCTACCTGCACTCACAGGCCTGTTCACACTCCTAGGATGCTAGCTATCTCCCTGTGCCACCTGGGCATGGAGCCCTGTAGCAGAGGATCGTCTCCAGCCTCAGACAGAGAACTACTTTGCATTTCTAAAGTCTATATATCATTTCCCACTTGGAAAATTCATATCTGCATTTTATTATAATAAAAGTAAACACACTGTCATTTTCAATGTGTTATGAATTAATGAATATCAGTGATTTTAACTTCCCTCAAGTACTACAGTCTACATTTAGTGGCCAATAACATCAATAAGCATAAAAACGGTTGTTGTGCTTATGCTTATATATTTGAAAATGTTTCGTGGGCTGGAAAGCAGCTTTGTGGTTAAGAGCACTTGCTGCTCTTGTAGAGGATCTGGGTTTGGTTTCCAAAACCTACTTGGCAACTCTTGACCATCTCTCATTTCAGTTCTAGGGGTTCTGACACCTTCTGGTCTCCACATTAATTAGATATACACATAGTATACATACATACATACATACATACATGCAGTGTACAGAACAGTCAAAGTAAGTAACTGTAAAATGTTTTCAGATGGCTATATTTCTTGGAATTCAATTGTATGCAAAGGACTTTATAAAATTCATAATAGTTAGCTTTAGGAGTATTTAGCGCAACATTTCCCCTATACTGTTAAGGATAAATCAATGGCAGCCTCTTACCTTTTCCCTGAGGCATATTTCAATGCCAGCTTTGAGCATCCTGGGTCTTTCTCATAAATCCAACACTAACCCTCCATACTGGTTCTTTGTGCATAGCTCTGATCTGATACCTAAGAGAATAATGTGGGGGAAGGGCTTCTTCTGGCTCATGGTTTCAAAAGGTTCAGACCATGATTGCTCAGCCCATGTGGATAGAGCATCATGGTGTCAGAAGCATGTGGTAGAGGAGAGCTCTTCACCTCATGCTAACGGGAAACAGAGAGAAGTGGATGATTCTGGTGAACCTCAGAAGAACAGATTGCTGATGGAAATGTAGACAATAAAGGTTGTCCTTGTGAGTTTTCTGATGAGAACAGAGATTCTACTGGGAATTGAACCCAATGCCATTCCTATTATAGTCCGGTGATGAATTTGTCTATATTTATTTCTGTTTTCCAACTTTGAGTGAGAATGAATTTAAAGGTGATGGAGTAATTAACCTTCCTTCGTCTTAGTATAATCTTTCTTTTCTCTAAAGATATACGATGGTGATCTTGAGAGTGAATTCAACAATTTTGAAGACTGGGTGAAGACCTTTGAACTCTTCAGAGGCAAATCTACAGAAGACGATCACAGTCTGGATGGAGACCGGGTCATAGGAAAATTCAAGGCAAGTTCTCATGTGGATTCCATTCTCTGTGCCCATAAATGTCAACCCTGACTCAATTCTAATAATGGGGCTGTGGGGTGGGCTGTGTGTATGTGGCGGAGATGATCCTCCATGCCTATCTTGGACTTTCCCTGAAACCCCGCAAGGCCCAGCCTCCGTCTTTGAAGATATTTGGCAAATGGGTTAAACTCACTCTTGTAATATATATGAAGACATAGCCACTACCCATAAGGACAACTGTCCTTTGCCTTGCTGTCCCATCCATAACACATTAAAAATGTGATCCATGTAGACTTGTCCATTGAAAACCCAAGATAAAGCAAACAACCCAAACCCTTTTCTGGCAGACTTGGGGTTTCAGAATAACAAAGCAGTCATTCGAAACCGGGCGGTGGTGGCGCACGCCTGTAATCCCAGCCCTTGGGAGGCAGAGGCAGGTGAATTTCTGAGTTCGAGGCCAGCCTGGTCTACAGAGTGAGTTCCAGGACAGCCAGGACTACACAGAGAATCCCTGTCTTGAAAAAACCAAAAAAACCAAAAAACCAAAACCAAAACCAAAACCAAAAACAAAAACAAAAACAAAAAAAAACAAAGCAGTCATTAATATCTGGAGTTCACTATTTGATAGGCCTTTAAGGGGTTGCACAGTATGCTGAAATGTACATAATCCAGTTTGCCAACCTGGATTTGAATCTTGTCTATTACAGTAGCTAGTTGCATGACCTCAAACAATATACTTTGCCTCCCAAAGCTTCAGTTACTGTACCTGGAAAGAGGAATACTTAATCAGGACAGACTGAGAAAATATGGAGGCCTGGGCATAGCATTCCCTGTATAAAGAGCACTCAGATCCCATTACCATACTCCTCATGTGATGGCCCGTGTGAGGGCGTTAACATACTGGCCCCATCCACGAGTGTGCCATGGATAAGTACTGAGGAAGCAGCTTGTATACATTGCCCAATGAGGCAACCCTGGCCAATGCTAGCCCTAGCCCACATCCTTCAGACACTTGGCCGTGTTCATTTTTCCACCACTGGGTTCACTATGGTTTCTTAGAGGTCACGTGACAATTCTGTTTTCTGGCTTGTCTTCTGTGGTCCCAGGGCTCCTTCTGCATCTACAAAAGCCCAGAGGATTCTACCTCAGAGGACAGCGGCCAGCTGAGAATCCAGCAAGGAATTCCCCCCAATCACCCCATTCAAGTACTGATCCGCGTGTACATTGTCGCGGTAAGCCACCCTCCTTTGGTCTGAGCGGGTGAAGAAATGAAATGTTTTTAACCACAGTTCTGGGGGCTGTAGGTCCAGGATTGAGGTGCTGGCGTGTTGGTGTCTGGTGGAACCTCTTCTGCTGGTTTGTATTCTGCCCTCACATGGCCATTCCTCTGGGGATGTGAGTGTGGGGGGACGAAGAGCAACTTCTGAAATCTACAGCTCCACTCTTGTGACATTACTAATTTTAGTCACCTGCCTATAGCCAGCCATAGATCCAATACTGTTAAGTTTCAACATACACAATTAGGAGGCGCCCAGATCCGTCTGTTAAGCTCTACTGGCTCTGTTAGGTTACCTGCTGGTCAGAAAGGAATCCAAAGGCAGAAGTAGAGTGCTCACAGGGAAGACAGTGGGGGGAGGAGCCGGGAAAGGCACCCAGGACCCAACAGGGCAGCTTCTGCGGTCAAATTCCCCCAATGCCTTTACTGCTACACTGCTGCAGCCAGAAGTTTATTTTGAGCATTACCAAAAAACAAAAACAAAAACAACAAAAAAAAAACAAAAAAAACACAAAAAACAAAAAACCCAAAACATTATGTTCTCCAGGATTCCTTTTTTGATAATAAGAAAAGGAAAGGAAGGAAGGAAGGAAGGAAGGAAGGAAGGAAGGAAGGAAGGAAGGAAAAAAGAAAGAAAGAAAGTCAGAAAGAAACCTTTAATTACATTTTTTTTGACTCTTTGGGATAGTGGAAAACCAAACATGACATTCAATTGTACCAATTCTTGTGGGTCATGGATTTGTCTTTAACTTGTTGCTTGGATTTGGTTTTTTGTGACTATCCTTGTAGTATTCTTACTGAATGCTACCCCTCTCTGTGTTGCTTATATCCCTTGAAAGGAGCATTAGTAAAACATAAAAGAAAAACTAATTGCCAGATAGATGTGGTGGCACAGGCCTTTCGTCCCAGCACTCAAGAGGAGTCCCAGGTCAGCCAAGCATACAGTGAGTTCCTGTCTCAAGAACTAAAAAATTTAGTGAGAAGAGAAAACAAATTGTCTTTTCATTGTGTACTTCTTGGGTGTCCTAAGTACCATCACACTGCCGTGTGACAGGGATGTCATGATGGAGTCTTTGTCCTCAAATAGGCAATCCAGCTGGGAAGGGTGGCAGTACTCATGATAAAGCCCAGACAATGCTGGGTAGCCTATAATAAATACCTACCTACAGGATGCTCCACTATAGCCATTCAAACATGTTATTCAGGAAGATCCTGGTGTCCTGGGAGATAATTAATATACATTCCTCAAAAAACAAAAACAAAAACAGAAACAAAACAACAACAACAACAACAACAACAAAAACCCCAGAGTGCATGTTCATGTAAATCTGAGAAATATTATGTCCAATAATTGACTTTTCACCCCCTCCAACTCTGGAGGTTCTCAAAGCTCATGGGCACACTAAAGGCTCAGAGAATTCTGGAAGCAAACAAATATATTGAACTGTTAAATCCTCAGCATCTTCTCCACTGCCCAGCCCCCATGGTTTTCTCTCACTGAATTACAGTGCTACGAATCACAACCCCTACTGCAGGTCTGCTGTCTAGAGCTCTCTACACAAAGGTCAGGGCAACCGTGGACAAGGTTCCTGCCTGGAGCAGGGGTGGGCAGCATGGAGGAGGGCTGCCTGGGGCTGCAGTTTGAGGACACAGCGTCCTTGAATGAACAGAGTAGCAGGATGTCACTGCTTAACAGAGAGCCAGTGTTTGGCGTGGACCTTGTTAGTAGTAGTGACTGTGTGTGCTTTTCTATCGTTTATCAACACACAATTAGTTATACAATATACTGATTTTTAAAATAATTTAATATGCACTAAAAGAGTATTTAAAAAAATAACCTAAAAAATGCATACAGAAAGAAGTCCAAGTTCTTTATTGTGTTCGTCTTCCTTAACAAGGTAGCACAGATACTTGTCCAGATCAGCACATTGCTTTATTTCTTTTAGTGGCCACACAATGTTTTCTTGAGTGGATATAACATCACTTGTTCACACAAGAGATATTAAGAAGACCCTGTCCTTGGAATAAAGTAATGACTAGAACAGTACTCTTCAGTTTTATGGAGATCACGTGCTAGATCCAAGTGGTAGAACTAGGAAATATAAATATGCAAAATAAAACAATGGAACAGCTAAGTGCACAGGTTGTATTAGAGTTCACTGAGGTATGAAGAGTTAAATGTGGGTGATTTGACAAGGAAAACCAGAGTCGTTTATTTGGATTGTGCTTTGGCATGTGGCCTGTATACACGTTTTGGCTATTAAGCAATCTCTAGAGAACATTCTTGTTCTAATCCATGTAGCTGGATCTACTTATCCTGTTCGGTCTGAGGGAAACAGTATTGAGTATTGGGCTGTTTCTCAGCTTTCTTCACTACCAAGCTTCTCAGTCTGTTTGATGCCACATCTTTCTTTATTGGCCCCCTATGATGATTACCTTTCCATACACCAGGCTCATTTTTGACAGTCTATGGTCCATACAGTCTGGAGTCAGGCTTTGTGACCAGAAATACATCATCACTTAGGAAGCCATGGCTAAAGGCAAGATTCGTGGGGAAATGGCTTCAGGAACCACTGGTGATAGACAGGGATTTTTAGGTCCGCCCCATGGTTTTACGGATAGATCCAGAAACAATATGACTTGGCCAAGATGACACAACTAACGATTAGAGCATGGGCTCATGCCTTCCGCCTCCTTCTCCAGCATGTTCCTGGCTTCCATGTGCCAAGGACCGGTTCCCTCTGGGTAGATGACAGAAAAGAAAAGTGGATGTCAATAATTACTCTTCTTAAGAGCAAAACTAGGATTCTAAAGCAGTGGTTCCCAACTTTAGTGGCACTCTAAAATCTAAGGAGCTTTTAAACGTCCCAAAGCTCAGGAGCTAGAACACTGGAACTTCTCAAGATAGAACCCAAGTGTCCCCATGTGCAGCGAGGATGGAGCCCGCTGGGTCAGAACCATTTTCTTTTTCTCCCCTAGGCATTTAATCTCAGCCCAGCTGATCCAGATGGCAAATCAGACCCATACATTGTGCTCAGGCTTGGCAAAACAGAAATCAAAGACCGGGACAAATACATCCCCAAACAACTGAATCCAGTGTTTGGAAGGTCAGTGCCACCAGTCGGGTTGTATTGTACTTTCTGTATTGGCTGCTGCTGCCTTCCTGGAAGTTGATGGATATGGTGTGTGTGTGTGTGTGTGTGTGTGTGTGTGTGTGTGTGTGTAGAGGTATCTTAGATAAAACAGAAGCTGAAGATTAAACACTGATTTGTATTCTTGATAACAGCCAACCAAATGTTTATCCATGCAAAAATGTAGATGGTTTTCCTATCTAGGATTTGACATTGTGATGTTCAGATATGTGGTTTTGTAACACATAAGTTTTAAACTTAAAAGCACCTTGAAAGGTCAAGGATACCACCTCCTAATACTGTATGAAAGCTTTCTTACAATCAAGACATCTAAGATCCAAAAAAGTTAAGAAATATATTCAAATTCACACAACTCAGAAATATCAGGCACTGGGCCAGATGTTTGATTTTTGGTCTCCTACTAGAGAAAGTTTTACCACAATATCATTTTGTCACCTAATTGCAATGATTCCTGACATCTAAATGTTGAACTGAGAGACTTCAGTGGTGGTCTATTTTCCTGCAAAATGTTAAAATACACTGTGTGTGTGTGTGTGTGTGTGTGTGTGTGTGTGTGCGCGCGCGCGCGCAGTATAACTAGGCTCAGGAATTTTCTGGTAGACAACAATACCTTTAAAAAAGATTTGTTTTATTCATTGTGTATATGTTTTGCCTGCATGTATATATGTACCACATGTGTACAGTGCCCATGGAACTGAATCCCTTGGACCTGGAGTTATGTATGGTCATGAACTACTCTCTGGGTGCTGGGAACCAAGCTCACATGCTCTTAGCCAGAATCATCACTCTAGTCACGCCACGCTGACCTTCTAAGGGCATGCCAGACATGGTTCCTGCTTGAGTTTGTGCTCTGGCTGTGTTGGAACTGGAGGAGCCTGGGTGTTGTCATGTACAGACTCTGTACCACCATGCAGCTGACTTTGCCTTTCCCATTGGCGTTTCCCTCATCTATAAAGCAGTAGTGACACCTGACTCTAGACTCCTTTGAAAGAATTGTGAAACATCTACAACACAGTGTCCAACAGACATGTGCTACCTCTCCCTCCTCCTCGGTTACTTTAGCAACTCTGGCTCGCTCACCTCTGCAGGCGTGGGTCCTGGCTGGGCCCTCATCATGGCATCTGCCCACTTTGATTGGTTCCTTTATGGTTTCTGAGACTCTGTCTTATGTCAGGTGTTCCACTAGCCAGTGCTTTTTAGGGATCTTATGACTACTGAGAGAAAAAATGAATCAGGGACTATGACACTGTGGCAAGTCCCATGAAGACAGGGAAAGGGTGAGTCTGAGCCCCACAGGTCTAGAGTCAGGAGAGCTATCTGCAGTTTATTCTTTGGGGTCATGAGACTTCTCATTACGATCCTTTCCCCCAGCTCACAACACTTTACCCAGGCCTTGATCTTGGCTTCTGCCAACTTCTTATATGCTTTACCCACCGGGAATGATCCTACTCTCAAGACCTGTTACACACTTATGGTGTGATAAATGTCAGAAGAATAAGTTAGGAAATGAATGGATGAACAAAGGAGCCATCTTGGCTTTGAACCTCTGAGCCTCCAAACACTTTCACGATCTCAGTTTGAGCTCATCTAATGATCGTTCCTCGGACAATGGATGACAGTAGCATTCTAAAGGTACCATTACTGACACATGACCTGATGTAAGCCTAGGAGTTTCCAGGGCAACCAAGAATCCAGTCTTGGTATCCGGGTTTTGCAAACTCTTTGACAGCTCCAGTGAAAATTCAGACAGCATTAATTTGAGCACAGTTAGATGAGAAGGGCCAGAGCCATCATGTCCTCTGTCACTGTTATCAGGGACAGTGAAGCCATTATCAAGTCTGTCCTGGGTGGCTAACATGGTAATAGCAAACTCCAGTGATGGATGTTGGGTGCTTCCTTCCGATGAACCCCCAGAATAGCCATTACAACCTAGAATCCAAATGGCGGAGCTAAGAAAGGCATCACCATGCACAACAGAGGAAGGGCACATAGATTTCTCCCCTGTGTAACCCCGTGTGGGACCTTTTAGAGCCTGCTCCATCAACTGTAATCACTAGTGCTATAAACCTTTTTCTCTCACTCGGGAGGGATAATTATGGCCATACTAGTCTTAGGATACCATCAAGTGCTCCAGGAAGCACTCAATGATTCGTGATCCTTCACTTATGTTCTTGGGGAGTTTGGTTCCCTTATCTACAAAATAAAGGTATTGGATATAAAGTTCAGGCATGCTTTGTAGTTCAGAGAAATAGCCACTAAATATATATTCTCTGATGGCCAAGTGTAAGTTCCAGCGTTGTGGAAATCAAAGAGCGGTGTTCTGCTCTCAAGGGGCTCGCCCTCGTGGAGACAGCATTTCAACCCTGAAATGTTGTTGTTTCCATCAGAGAGGCTTTCTTTTTGAAAACTCCAGCTGGTGTTCCTCGGCAAAGCAGTAACAAAATGATAGTAGTCCTACTGTGTATGAGCTGAAAACCTGAAAGTAAGATGTGTGTTTTGTGTGATCACCATGTTATATATATATGGCCTATTTGTTCTCATTTTCATACATGGAGCATGGAAGAGATTAAGTAAGATCCACAATGCTTAATAGACAGAGTTCAGGTCTGAAATCAGACTGGAAATCAGACCAACAACTCTAAGATATGACATGAAAGGGTGAGTCATTGTCTATGCAAAGTTGATAAATAAGTCAGAAGTCAACGATTGTACTGGGATAATAAACTACACAGATACCTGTCGGTGCTAACTGAATTCAGTTGATCCCTTCAGTGCATCCATGAAGCGCTAACCAGAAGGAAGCTGGCAAAGTCCTATGCTCCCAGACATTGCTAATTCCAGGCCTTCTGCTCGGACTCAGGTCATTTGAGATCCAGGCCACTTTCCCAAAGGAGTCCCTGCTCTCCGTCCTGATTTATGACCATGACATGATCGGGTCAGATGACCTCATTGGGGAAACCAAGATCGACCTGGAGAACCGTTTCTACAGCAAACACAGAGCCATCTGCGGCTTGCAGAGCCAGTATGAGATGTAAGTTTTCTCCTGTGGAGACATTGTTGCGGTCTCAGGACCGCAACCTTATGGAGATCTGGACTGTGCATGCGTTTATCTCTGGGCTAGCAGACCATATCAGCAGAGCTGGTTGAGAGAGACTATTCCATGCTCTCGAGAGCCAAAGGGGCTTGGGAAGCAGCTTTGATTTAAAGCGAGAGGGGCCGGTTCTTTGAAAGCTAAGAGTGTGGTTGTGGTGTGCTTGTGCATTCACTGGTGTCTGGTAGTCAGGATTCCCAGGGGGGTGGTGCTAGATGAGGACTGGTCAATACAATGCAAACATCACTAACATCACTAACATCGCTAACATCACTAACATCACTAACATCGCTAACATCACTAACATCTCTAACATCACTAACCTCGTTGGTGTCTCAGCTCTCCAAACAACAGCTGTATGTGCTTAGGACCTGCTGTTTTAAGAGCTTTGCATGCAATATCTTCTCAGTTCCTCTAGAACTAGTTTTACCTTATCAGGGAAGGAAGAGTGGATTTAAATCTCGTTCTTCACAAAGATTTGCAAATCAACTTTATTTTAAAATGTAGGCTCTCAGCTGAATTTTCTTTTTAAGTGTGCTGTACCTGATTATATGTTTTTAACAAAATCTTAAAAATTACAACCAAGGAGTTATAGACATTCATTGGAGATCCATTGTGTAATTCAAAAGTGATTTTTCCTAAATGGAAAATAATTTACATTATTTATCACTATAAATCAAATAATTTGCCCAATTCACCATTTTGCATAAATTATTGATAAACATTAAATATTTGTGTACTTTTTTGCTTTTAGTTTTCCTTGTAGTGTTTTTTCCTATACTATTTTCTTCTGAACTTGGATCACATGCTTAGCAATTTATTTATTGTTCTTACTTTGTAGCTGAAGTATTTTATAGCTGTCATTTAATACTGCTTGCAATCTTTAATGTACTGGACCTACATACAGTATTCGATCATATGAACATGCTATAAAGTGGTAGATCAAATTGCCTTCCTGATGTGTAGGATATGCCATCATGAAATTCCTACTGTGGGAGGCCAGGAAGCAGGGTGTAGGAGGGGCCTGCCTCTGTGTCCAGTGATTGACTTCCTCCAAAATAGCTATTTCTTAGGGGATGAAAGGGTTGGGGAGGCTCAAGAAAGTAATTTATTAGAAAAACATGTCAGAACCATCTGCTCAAGACATGAGTCTATAAGATAAATTGCAGAGGGGGGGGAGGTAGGGGAAGGAGGAGAGACATTGATGTGATAAGTAAGGGCTTTCCTCTTAAGTAGCACACACATGACCAAACACTGGCTAAACTTGCCCAGACCCCCTAGAAGCAGAAAAACAGACTTGAGCTTGCTAATGGCGCTGTGGAATGGGAACAGAGAGCAGGTGCAGTTTGGATACAGTCTCTCTCCCTTCTGGGTGATAGCAACTTTTCATAACTAGGCAGAAAGAGTGACTGCATATTATTAGGACCATAATCAATACCACCGAACCAGACAACTTCAAAATGATAAATTTCATTATATGAATTTCACTTCAATGTTTTTTTTTAAAAGAAGAGTGTGTCAGTTTTTAAAATAAAAAAATCAAAATTTCCTGCAAACGATCTTTATGTCGAGCTGGCTGCAAGCCCTGTCTTACATTGCAAGCTGTGCTTCTGCGAAGATACTTGACCAGAAAGAGGAGAAAAATGAAACAAAGCCAAACACACTAGCCTGGGTGTATAACTGGGGGAAATTACTCAAGCCACATTCGACAGGAGCTTTGACTGGGGACCTCAAAGGGAGCTCCCCTAGAGTGCAACCAGGCTCACTTCCTCCTTCCTCCTCCTCAGAGAAGGGTACAATGCCTGGAGGGACACATCCAAACCCACAGAAATCCTAACCAAGCTCTGCAAAGACAACAAGCTGGATGGACCACACTTCCGCCCTGGGAAGATACAGATCGGAAATAAGGTCTTTTCTGGGAAAACAGTCTTCACTGAAGATGACTCCGGTAACTCCTAGCGCAAGGCTCTGCCGATGTCGCTGTTCTTTTAAAAGGGCTGGTTCCAGCGGTTGAGGCTTGGGGACAGTGGGTCATCTAATTACAAAAGGGAAAGACAGAGAATTGAGTAGGCTAATGACAAACACTCGCAGTCACAAGGTTCAGGTAACTACACTGCATCCTGGTCAACTTCCTTTCTGTCTTTGTGTGTGTCTTGTTAAGGACTTGTAAATGTACCAAGCTAGTGAGAGCTTTCCGTGACTGTCATATAGTGTTAAACAGCAGGTACAACCCAATACCCTGCAAGCGCTGGTCCAAACTACCTTATTGTGGCATCAAGAGAGGGATATTTTTCCATGAGTATCACAGGACACACCCTGCAGACCCCAAAGAAGTCTCCATAAATTTGGGAGGTGGGGACAAAAGTCATTTTTTTGTTGTTGTTATTGTTGTTTTTGTTTTTCGAGACAGGGTTTCTCTGTGTAGCCCTGGCTGTCCTGGAACTCACTCTGTAGACCAGGCTGGCCTCGAACTCAGAAATCCGCCTGCCTCTGCCTCCCAAGTGCCGGGATTAAAGGCGTGTGCCACCAACGCCTGGCCGACAAAAGTCATTTTAATGACACAGCGCAATTCCGGCACCACCACATCTGAGCAGTTGCTGCCCCTCTCTAACGCTTCTGCTACAGTCAAACGGAGGTGATATCGAGGCTGTTTCAACACTACTGACTGCCGCCATTTTTATTTCTTTTTACTTCTTGATTTTGGACCCAAGAACATACTGAGGGTTCTTGCGTGCAGTTACTGCCTTTTAGACAGTCTTTTGGTGGAATATTGATATGGACTTCCTTTTAAAAGTTCCCTCTTCCCAATATACTATTATGGTGATGTAATTATTTGGTCAAAACTATACATTTGACTAAATAATGATTAAAAACAGCAATTTGCACTCTAAAGATCTGAAATTATGTTGATAACATCAGTTTATAAGTGACTAAACTTTATGACAGAGGTTTAGTCATTGATTGTCTTAACTCTACTAGCACTTACTGACACAATTATCACCACCAGGTGGTTGTTTCTGTGGTTCCTTTTTATAAAGTCAGGTTTGGTTATCTTATGTCTTATATCTTATATCATCTTCTATCTATCATCACTATAAGCTTTGTCAAGATTTTATTCTTTCAATAACGTTGTCTTGCTTTGTGATATTTCTTACACCTGTATTTTTTTGTTGTTGTTAAAGTTTTTATCTTTTGAGCCATGAGTCACCTTCTTTGGTGGAATGAAGTATAGGTGTGTTTATATTTGGGAGATCCCAGGCAAAGAGAATACATCTACAAACACCCCTTATGCCACCATTTTGCTAAAGACCACCCTGATTTCTAGGCCCTCACACCATGGTGTGAACAAATGTACCCTTCTTTAGTGTCTGGCATCCCTCAACTGTAGGATCTCCAGGGATCTGGTTGTGTGTGTGTGTGTGTGTAAAACTCCCACTCCAGGGCATGATTGACACCTCTGTCTTCTTATCAATTGACTTATCTCAGGTCTCTGTCTCCACATTCAGTCTCCTTCTCTTTCATAGGACACTACCTCCAGTTCTTTCTGGTTTTTATGTGCTTTTATTCCCACCATGTCCTAGTGTCTTAAGGATGCATGGTTAAGGAAAGTACTTAAGACAGCATCAACAGCCCCCCACTTTGCTTCTAACAAGCCTCTTCTCTTGTCTTTACTCCTTGCAGAGGAGATGGTGGAATCTTATGAACACTTGGCCCTCAAGGTGTTACACTCTTGGGAGGACATCCCTGAGGTCGGCTGTAGGCTGGTTCCTGAGCACATCGAAACAAGGCCACTGTACCACAAGGATAAGCCAGGAATGGAGCAGGTAGTGTTACCTGCGTTGGTAAGGGCAGAGCCTGGACCTTGCCAGCCTTAAGGAGTGTTTTAGTTAGGGTTTAACTTCTGTGAACAGACACCGTGACCAAGGCAAGTCTTATAAATGACAACATTTAATTTGGGCTGGCTTACAGGTTCAGAGATTTGGTCCATTGTCGTCAAGGTGGGAGCATGGCAGCGTCCAGGCAGGCATGGTGCAGGAGGAGCTGATAGTTCTACATCTTCATCTGAAGGAAGCCTAGAACCCACTGGGAATCCTCAGGCAGCTAGGAGGAAAGTCTCCAAGCTCACCCCCACAATGACACACTTCCCCCAACCAGGCAACATCTTCTAATAGTGCCACTCCCTGGGACGAGCATATGCAAACCACCACAAGGAGTTAGAGTTGGTGACTCATTCTCACTGAGCAAATCAAACAGATAAAGTCACGGTGAAAAGCAAAGAAAGATTTATTAACTGTATCCATATTGAGAAGATGATAAAGGAGTCCATTGAATCCCCAAGTCTATTTTAAAGACCCTGCCATGAAGCCAGGTGTGGTGGCGCATGCCTGTAATCCCTGCACTTGGGAGGCAGAGGCAGGCAGATTTCTGAGTTTGAGGCCAGCCTGGTCTACAGAGTGAGTTCCAGGACAGCCAGGACTACACAGAGAAACCCTGTCTCAAAAAACAAAAAACAAACAAACAACAAAAAAAAAGACCCTGCCATGACATTTATGTTTAATAGAGTTCAAGTGGTCTACATACTTAACTAGGCAGCACTGTTCAAGAGATGTTCCCACCCATCCCTGGTCTGTCATACCCTTTGCTCCAGTCTTTCCTTCAAGGTGGTCTGGCAAGTTGCCAGACAACATAGAGTCTCTTTCTACAAAATGAACTACTCATCCTTTTCCATCTCGCACATGAAATTCCCTAGTAAATTCCACTTTCTAGGGAACCATTATGTTGCTAGTTTTATAAATAAAGAAAGGGACACAAGTGTCTCTTTAAAACACCTTCATGTCTGCCAAGGTGACTGCAGTGATGGGCAGGGCAGGTCTGGCCTAAAGTGGAGTATTCATCCACAAGAAAAGTGTTCTTGTCCCTAAAAACTGATCCTGTGTGCCTTATGGTAGTAATTCTATCCAAGGATGGTTTTGAGCTTCTTCCCAGGGAACACAGCACTGTCTGGAAATAGTCTGGGTTCTTAGAAGTAGGTGAGGTGCTATTAATATCCAGTGGGTAGACGCTGCTAAACTAAACATTCTACAGTACACAGAAGAGCCTCTGCTCCAAAGAGTTGCCTGGTAATAATGTCAGAGTTGAAAAGCTATGCTCTGAAATCACTGTTGATTTTGTATTTCCATTTTTACAATTTGAATTAACAAAGTCCTTTGTAAGAACTTTGACATTTAAAAAAACGTTGACGCTTAACTGAAATGTAAGAATTCTTGAGACACTATGTATTGACTGCATAGTGTTGTGTCTACTACATAGGAGAGGCCCCATAAAGGTTTTCTTGCCCTTCCCAGCTCTTAATAAAATGCTTAATAAAATGTGTTATCTAAGGCATGGTGGTACATATCTATAATTCCAGAATTTGGGAGGTAGAAGCAGCTATATCAAGAGTTCAAAGCTAGCTATGCATACATAGTGTGTGCAAGGCCAGTCTAGGCTACTTGAGAGTCTAGCTCAAGGAAAGAAGGGAAGAAGGAAAGGAAGAGAAGAAGAGCCAAAGAAGACTCTGCCTTGGTTAACAAATAGCCTACATGTATATAGAGATACCAAACCATATCTGACATCCATTCTAATAGGGGGATATCTTAAAATAATGGTCAATTATCATGCCCTGCCATCTCTCAAAGCTAAAGGAAACTTTCTTTTGACCACCAGGGCCGCCTCCAGATGTGGGTGGATATGTTTCCCAAAGATACACCTCAGCTTGGACCTCCAGTTGACATTTCACCAAGGAAACCCAAGGGGTAAGTAGATCTCCCCATCCATACGGAGGGGAAGAGACCGTGGTCGCAGAATAAAGGATTACAGCATTGGAGACGGGAGATGGCCACCTGGCCAGGGGCGGTGGCTCATGAGGTGTGGTGACAGAGGTGGTTACATGGGTGGCTTCTGCGTTTTAAGCTCCTCGTACAGAAGACGCAGGTCCATGGGAGGAAGAGCTCCTCTGGCCCACTTACACCTCAGCTAGTCTGAGATCTCCTGTTGGGCCACTTAGTTTCGACAGGCCAACCTTAAGTGCCCATACTAATGAGCCTGACAGACTCAGGCTTCCCCGGACCGAGTGCTATGCTTCTGACCCCATTTCAAGGTCACCCACCTAACACCGTGTTCCTTCGTCCCAGATACGAGCTGAGGGTGACCATCTGGAACACGGAAGATGTTATTTTAGAAGATGAAAATATCTTCACGGGTCAAAAATCAAGCGATATTTATGTCAAAGGGTAAGGTTCTCCACGAGTTCCCTTCTTCCTTTCTCCATCCCCCCCCCTTTTAGTCTCTAGCCCATCTGTGCTTCGTGGAAGCTGCCACCCACGTCCCACGGAAGGAAGTGTCCTGCTTTGTTAAGATACAGCCACTTTCTGTGTAAAGTATTTATTTGTCTTGTTCATTTATTTGGCTAAGAATTGCTTTATGAAGACATTTCCAGGGTGTAAAATCTTATATAATTATCTTTCGGTGGGATGCAGGGTAACTACAAGTTTCTAAGTGTCTTTAGTATACCTACCCTTCACCAGGAGTCAAGCAGAGCGATGTTTGTGTTAGAGGGAAGAGGTGTGCGTTTAGGGGATGATAAAGCTAAGGCAAAGGCTGGAATTCAGGCCTCCCTGTTTGCTACTGACTAACAAGAGATTGAAGCATTCCCTATACCGCTTAAGTCTCAGTCCTGCTTCCATTCAGCCCCCAATCAAGGGAGTCAGAGAGGACATAGAAACTCAGATATAAACCCATCACAGCCTTATGGTGATATCCCTCGCTCTTTCCTGAGCAAGAAGCACCTTGGCAGTCAAAGCATGCCCAGTGGTTCAAAATTCTCATTTTTTCCCCCTCCAGAATGAGAATAGAGGAATGAATTATGACAAGGAAGGAGTAATCGAAGTTAGCAGCATAATACTTGGAGAACAGAATTAAAATCATCTGAAATGGCTTTCCAGTCACGTTCAGGAAAGATTAAGGTGTTTTTGCAAAATGCTATTTCATCATGGCTCACAATGTGGAAGGCTTCTGGAAGAGGTCAGAAACTTCCAAGTCCTGGCCATTAAGATGTATATATATAGAGAGGCACCCATATTCACACCTCTCGCCCTCCCTTTGCCTGGGGCTGTCTCACTGCCCAGGACAGGCGCAAGCACAGGTCTACTGTTGCTAAACCCAATGGCTGAGCTTGGATTCATCCTTCTAACTCATCTTTCTCTCCTCGTGCTCTAAGAACCACCCAGCCGCCCTCTCCTTCTGCACTGTCTCTCCTAACCTTGGCAGCAGCCTGTTCTTGTTTTTCTCATACCCTGGTTTCTCTTCTCAAGGGTCTGGATGTTCCTGTTTCTTCCATCCAACTGTTAACGGCCCAAGGCATATTCTCGTTTCCTTAGCTAAGTAAGAGAGTCTTCTCCTCTCTGCCACTGTGTTCTGCAAAATGTGTCACTAAATACAGGTGGCACGCCTCTCTGAAGGGAAGGGTTTTCACCTTCCCTAGGAATGAGAAATGGACACTTTCAGAACACAGGTGGTTTGGGGCCTGAAGAAATGGCTCAGCCGTGAAGAGCACAGGATGCTCTTCCGGGGGACCTGAGTTCGGTGCCCACATCTGGCAGTTCAGAGGTGCCTGTGACTTCAGCTCCAGGGAATTCAACACCTCGGGCCTCCTTGGGCACTGTCACACATTTGTACATAGACACACACACACACACACACACACACACACACCAAAAGATAATAAAAATAAATCTTTTTTTTAAAAAAAAAAAAAAGAAAGAAAGAAAGTGAGTGAATTCTAAATTTAATTTGAATAGAAAGTCTTTGTTTTCTAAATCAACTGACCACGGATGAAGTACTAGGGGAAAATATTACTTAAAAACATTACATTATTCTTAGCCTGGAGGAAAAACAATGGGAAATACTGAGAAGAAAGGATGGCATAGGTCATCTGGAGTCTCCCAGGTCTTTAACAGATGTGCCACGGAGTTCCTCAGGACAGTTCTATGAACCAGGAGCCAAAACCAGTTTCAGTTTTTACAGATGCATGTTAGACAACTGACCTGAAGTTATACAGTGAGTAGGTAGAGCCAGGTCTTAGTTCAGTGGCTGTGGTCAGCCCACCGATACCCTTGTTGCCCCTGCTCCCTGTACCCCAAATGACCCAAATCAGGACCCAGAATCAGAGAGGAGAAGCCATTCCCAGACCCAACAGCAGGTCAGACACCCAAATTTAGTCTTGTTCTAACACTCTGGTGTGGAGACGACACCCCCTCTCCCCTGACCCAGAGGACTTCCACCGTGACAGGAGCTCCAACTTCACATTCATTTCCTGTTTCCTATCTTAACTGCACAGGGCTTCTCCTCTAGAGACTGCCAAAGACACGTATGCGCCCTGCTTTAGGACGAGTCTTCTTTTGGATCCCAGCTTTTCTCTCTCATATTAAAATGGAAATTTCCATCTGAACCCAAGCTACATCTAACCTGACGCGGGGGCTCAGACACGCTTGAAGCGGGTTGAGTCGCTCTTGAAGCTGTGGGTGCCGGAATGACACGCTCACTCCTGAGTGTTTGGATCTCCGTCATCTTCATGCAGGTGGATCAAGGGCTTGGAGGACGACAGGCAGGAGACAGACGTGCACTACAACTCCCTGACGGGGGAGGGCAACTTCAACTGGCGCTTCCTGTTTCCGTTCCAATACCTGCCGGCCGAGAAGCAAATGGTCATCACCAAACGGGAGAACATCTTTTCCCTGGAGAAGATGGAATGCAAGACCCCCGCCGTGCTGGTGCTGCAGGTCTGGGATTTCGAAAGACTGTCCTCAGACGACTTCCTGGGTAAGCCTTGGTGGCCCTCTCCAGCACGCCTTAACGTCCTTAATGTTAAGGATGTCACCCTAGCTTTGGGAGAGCTGGATGTGATCTGTTATGAGGACAGTAATTTTAGTGCTATTACTGGGGAACTGACAAAATAAACTGTAGTCTGTGCATACTGTAGGCCCCCAATACATTCAGACAAGTTGATCTTTGCTCTATCTAAAAAAAAAGTTAAACTTTGAGTTCGTTACTAATGTGTTAATGCCAACCAGAGGGGCTGAAGCTAAGCAGCCCAGGGCATGGGCTGCTCTTGCAGAGGACCCTGGGTTGGGTTCTTAGCATCCTCATCAGGAGCCTCACAACCACCTGACGTCTCCAGTTCCAGGGGATTGGATGCCCCGCCTGATCACCTGCATGACTATGGTATATATACATAGATCTATTCAGGCCCACATTCAACTGCATAAAGTAAATAATAAATAATAAAGTAAATCTCTAGGAAAAAGAACCAACCACAGCTCCTCACACAGAGAGAGCACTCAGGAAACAGAAGCCCCGCAACCATGAACATACTGAGCAGTCAGTGGTTTGCAAAGTTGGAGAGGATGCGCTTAGTCCGAAAGAATGTGGGACGAAAATCTCATTTCTTTAAGAGATATATTTATATTGTATGTAAATGTATATAAATATAGACATAAATGAAAAGACGAATACATTTACATATTATATAACTGCATATCTTTAAGTAAGGAGGGGCAGGCGAGCTAGGGCTATGTGCTACTACTCAAAGATATGGCCAGTTTGGTAAAACTATACATATATATATATGTGTGTATATATATGTACATATATATATATATGTACATATATATATATGCTGATGTACATGCACTAGAGTTTTACCTTTAACAACTGTTACTTTATAACAGGAAAGTTGTTGATGTGAGATACATGACTCCTTTATGACAGTATCTTAACCTGAAGAGATGTTGCAGTGAACTGGGAGGCTCACTTCTGTTCTAAGAACAGATGTGAAGCGAAAAGGACTTTGACCCTGGATGCCAGATGATGAAGGGGGGGCCTCCCATGGGGAGATCAGTACTGAAGTCAGCAACACTGAGACCCATCATCCAGATGCAGGGGACCACAAAGAGGGCCGGGAAGGTGCCCAGTAGTATGGTATCCCAAGCTGAAGCCCAAAGCCTCACAACATAGCACTCTGCCCTACCGTCTGCCTGCCACCATGTTATTAACTCTTTATAACAACACATGTCTCCAGCCCATTTACACCTGCTCATACAGCAGGCACCTCTCACACGCAATGTGACACTGAGCGGGTGACCGGCGAGTGCGTATATGAGTCGGTGCTGGTCCACGGAGACTGAACGCCTTCCCTAACTGCTAGGGGTGTCTCTTTACAGGCTCCCTGGAAATGAACCTTAACAGCTTCCCTCGGGCAGCCAAGTCGGCGAAAGCCTGCGATCTGTCCAAGTTTGAGAATGCGAGCGAGGAGAACAAGATCTCCATATTCCAGCAGAAGCGCGTGCGCGGCTGGTGGCCTTTCGCAAAGAGCAAAGAGCTCACGGTAAGCAAGCGACAGCTGTAGGTGGCGAGCCAGGGGACCATCGGGGACCTTGTGCTCTCTTGGTGAGTCATTTTGTAAGCTTCAAGTTATGTGCTTTGAGGTGACTTTTTAGAGCCCTCAAAGCGAACTTCCTGCCAAGAAGCTAGACGTCCTAAAGCTTTATAAATGCATTAATAATCCTTTTATATTTCAGCCTACTTGATTTATAGGCTATCTCTGTTAGGGCGATTTTCCCTCATTTCATCTGAACTCATGCCCCTGGCATTAATTTTTTAAACATTTCTTGAAATTATGCAGTCGTGGTGAATACACAGTCTGAGTAGAATTCCCTCCTTCTTTAACCTCCAAACACAGGACCCAGTTTTAAAGTCAGCCCATCCTTTTGCATCTTCCTGAAGAGGGTGATAGCTGATAGAGACACTTTCTCTTTCTTCTGCATTGCAAGTTTGGTCCATGTGGGTCCATACTGGACCACAATGGCTGGGGTTCCTGACCTTCCAGAGAGACTGGGCAGGATGTTTCTTTTAAACGTTCTTTAAACTCTCCACCCACTGCTCTTCTGTAGGGGTGGAGGGGTTGTGTAATGGTCAAGTAGGTTGTACAAAGGTCCTGTGGCAGACAGCAGGACTCTCCCGCTAGCTCATTCTGCTCTGGATCCAGTGGGTATGAAGCAACGAAGCCTCTGGAATCTGCTGGCTTGGTGCCCGGGTATCTGTTCTCCTTATCTTTTCGGGAAAGCTTTCTTCTTTCTTCCATTCTTAGTTTAGTTCTCTATGACCTGATAATATCAGTGAGAAGCCTGAGGTACCAGCCATCCCCCAGAGGACTTACTGAGGGGTAACTGCACTCTAATTCTATGCTGGTTCTGGGCTGGGGCATGGGAGGTAAGACTATGGCTGGAGAGAATCAATCCCAGACCAAGAGGCTAAGAAGGAGCAGGCAGAGAGGGAGAAAATGAGAGGAAACAGGCTAACACGGACACCAAGAGAGGGAACTCTAAAGGGCCAGTGGGGTTTTCTTGGTATAGGTTACTGTTCTGCTACCACGACCAAAAGCAACCTGTGGGAGAAAGAGGGAGAGGAGTCTACTATGGTGGGGTAGGCATGGCCGCTGGAGCCGGAAGCTAAGAGATCACATCTTCAGCCACAAACATGAAACAGGGCGTGGACTAGAAGCACAGCAGAGCTACGTGCCCACCCCCACTGACACACTCCCTCCAGCAAGGCTGTACCGCCTCCCTAGACAGCTATCACCAGCAGGTCCAAAGTTCTCAAACGCCAGAGCCAACCTTGGAACACTGGTCACTCAAACCAGCACAATCCCATAGCAAGAAAATTGCTTCGTGAATCTAAATACACGCTCTCAAGTCAGGGCCCTGAATACAGAACTTGGACTAAACCGTTGAGTGACTCAGCCCCATCACTGAAGGTTAATGTACAATGTACATAAGAATGCCCTAGAGGAAGCTGCTAAATAGAAGTTTCTTATTCAGTCTATGGGGGAGCCCAGGAGCCTACACTTCGAGCAGCAAGATCCCAGGTGAGGTCATTCTTATGTCAGGGTATGAGAGGACGGCAGTGGGGCCTGACCCACGGAGCCTGTGCCCTGATACATTATGTGGGTGCGCCTGTTGGGTTTAGCAGCATCGAGCGTCCCAGCAAACTCTTGAGAAATGGAATTGTGAAAGGTCACAACGGCGTTAGTCATAATGGCCTAGACGTGGAAACACCCTGGCATCCATCAACTGATGAGTGAATGAATAAATAACGACACACATGCACCTGTGGGGATGATTATCCAGCCATGGGAAGAAGTGGCGTTCTGAGCATGGACAGACCTTGAAAACGTTATGCCAAGGGGAAGAAGTCAGGAACAGAGACCGCGTGGTATCCGATTCCACCCACACAAGTCGTACAAATAAGCAATCCAGGAAAAGAGCTTGGTGGGTCACAGAGACTGGAGGGAAGAGAAACGGCCGCTACAGGGGAGTTCAAAGAGTGGGCTCAAAGCCAACGCTTGGGCGGAGCCTGGCTCCCTGATAAACTCACTGTGCAATCACAAGCAACATCATGCTTCAGTCTCTGGGTCCTTATGTGCAAAAACAGAGTGAACATGAGTACCTCCTGGGGCTGTCGTGACATCCGAAAGGGCCCAGGATCTGAGTCTGGAGCATTGCAAGTATTCAACGAATGTCAGAATTTGTGTGTCATGGCATGGTACTGAGTGTCTCCCCATCCCACACTTCTGCCACCCGAAAGAGCCGAATATCTGTGTCTATAAATAATGATGTCTACAACTAATGGGTCAGGAAGACAGAGAAGGAGGGGGAGAAGAAGAGGAAGAGAAGAAAGGAAGAGAAGAAGAAGAAGAGAGAAAAGTAGGATCTTTCTGATCATGCTTTAAAGCATTCATGAATGCAGCTTCTGATGAACTGACCGTGCGAATGGACTTTGACAATCTGTCATCAATGCTGTTTATTAAGTTTAGGAGCTGTTAATTAAATGTCGCTTGTTTCTGTTCACTGCGAGGTTTCTTCTTCTGAGTGTAGGTCATCAAGGGGCTGTAGCAGACATTCATGTTACTGTGGCAGGACAGGGATTGTCAGCAGGACAGGGCTCTCCTAGAGGTTTCTTTAGCTGCTGAGGAGGAGGCAGCCTCACTCCTAAGGAGCTTCCTGTCTCTTGGGGAGACAAACTAGAAAAGCAGCCGGCAGCTGCCACAGTAGAGTGTGACCTGCCACAGACATGTGGCAAGGACAGGTGTTGGCAGGGACAGCTGTCTGTGCCAGGCACAGGCTGTAAAGGGCCAGACATGCAAACTGACCCTGGAGGACCCCATGTGACTGTGGAAGCCCGAGTCCCCACTTCTGTCTCTGATCTCTGCAGCACCAGTCTTTGAAAAGCAAAAGGCAGCCCTGAATAGTCCTGTTTGGTCAAGGGTACCAGCTCTCCAAGTAACTGCACAGCTCGCCTGCGTCTCCTTTTCCCAGCCAGCATGCTTTCCCCACGAAGCGCCCAAGCTTCCCTTTGACCAGTTTTCTGCCTGGCTTTGAGTCTCTGTCGTGCATAAGAGATGGGATTGACAAGTGATAATAGAGTTTGAATCATTAGTCTCTGTTTAGTGTCATTTGTGTGTGGGGGTGGGGATGGGGACGGCTCCAGTGGTTCCCTGCCTGTGTGGCGCCAATTGATGCTGTGAGACATGGTTTTGCAGACTGAGGCGAAGAAATGCCTCTTGGGGCTCTCCGGAACACCTCCATTCAGAAGTAAAAAAAAAAAAAGAATCTCACTGGCAGCCTGCTTTACTTCCTAAAACTTCCCCTCTTCCTAGTAGCCAGGACTAAGAAAAACCAAGCCAACAGATGTAAAAGAATCCTTCTTTGAAGTAAGTCACTGGCCAAAAACCCCTCTCTTCTTAGAACTGCACCGCTTTGCCCACAGAGACCCGGGCCCTCCAGCATCAATAACCAAGAAAATAAAACATAGGCTTGCCCATGGGCCAATCTAGTGGAGGTATTTTCTCTTCATGTTCCCTCTTCTAAAATGCCTCTAGGTTGTGACAAGTTGACATAAAACTAGTCAACATGGTTACTAAGGAATAGTTAACCAAGGATGTGACAAAGACAGAAACAAGCCCTAACCCCGCCCCCTCATCACCGAGACAAGCAGTCACAACCCACTCCATGTCGAGTTTCCAGGTAAGAGATAACTGGTCCAAGTGATCGTTGTGATCAACTGAGTTAGGGAATCCGTTTGTTGTAAAGGGCGAGGTTGGGGCTAGGGGGAATACTTGCTAAATCTTTATGACCAGAGACATTTTGTGACTTGGAATGAGGTGAACGCCAGGGTTAGCCCCCTCACCCTCAGAAGTAGCTGCAGGTTTATTTAGATTCCCTCCCACCCCTGGCCTCTTTCGCTCGTTTATACATACACAAGGTCTCCAGTCTCCCCACATTGTCCAAGCTGGCCTCCAGCCTCAGCCTCCCAGGCAGCCAGACTTGTGTATAGCATTACAACCCCAGGCTAGGATGCTAACTTTCTTGATGTTGGCTTTGCAGCAAAATGATTCCTAAGCCCTGGACAAAAGACAGGCTCAGACAATTTAAAGGATAAAGCCTACTTAGTTTTCAAAGGTGCTTATACACATTTCAAAGAGAAGAGAAATAATTTATAGTTATAGCTCTTCTAAAGGAAATGCTCTAAGAGAAAGACAGAGAAGAGAATCCTATTTACAAGATTATGTGCTTCGTTTGTTATAGACAGGGTCTCTCTGTGTGGACTAGGCTGGCCTTGAACTCCTGACCCTCCAGGCATTGTGTACCAAGTTTAGTCTTCTTAGTGTTATCAAGAGAAAGAATTATCTTTTTAAACCTGTATTTTTTCCCTTATGCATCTTAAAGGGAGAATGTGAAATGACTATTCTTAACTTGCACTGTGTCCCTGTCAGATCCTGAAAGTCCTGCTGTGGCTATAGACTGAAGTTGGCCCCAGCTTCCCTTTGTCCTAACAAACCAACATCCACGCCCAGGACACCAAGCCACCGGCACTTTTCTCCTAATCGGTGGATCATCCTAGAGTTAACACGGAAAGGAAAACCTGGACACTGGTTCAAGTGATTGTAGTGATCAACTGAGTTAGGGAATCCGTTTGTTGTGAAGGGCGAGGTTGGGGCTAGGGGGAATACTTATTAAATCTTTATGACCAGAGACATTTTGTGACTTGGAATGAGGTGAACGCCAGGGTTAGCCCCCTCACCCTCAGAAGTAGCTGCAGATTTTAGATTCCCTCCCACCCCTGGCCTCTTTCGCTCGTTTATACATACACAAGGTCTCCAGTCTCCCCACATTGTCCACGCTGGCCTCCATGGCCTCCAGCCTCAGCCTCCCAGGCAGCCAGACTTGTGTATAGCATTACAACCCCAGGCTTGGGTCACTGTCTGTCTCTTGAGTCTCAGCTTTCAAGTCTCTAAGGTGCAAGGGCTGAACTATGTGCCCCCGAGGTGTTTTGTTTGTTTGTTTTTGGGGGTTTTTTTGGTTTTGTTTTGTTTTGTTTTTTGTAGCACAGGCTCAAATTCGAACTCTGCACGGGTCCTCTCATGCTTTGAAATTATTCATAGTGTTGGGGATGATGGCTCAACCTGTCCTCCCAGCACTTGGGAAGCTGAGGCAGGAGGACTGCTCCAAATCAAAAACTATCGTAGGTTACAATGTAAGTTGCAGAATAGCCTGAACTACAGGGGGGGGGGGGCGGTCCCCAAAGACACGTCTTCTCAAGAGTATATAGACATCATCCATAAAGTGTTGGAAATGTTCAGTATTTTCGTGCCCCGGTCACTGGCAGGGGAGAGAGAATTTGTCTCCAGTGTCCGCCACCTGCTGGGCTTATTTTTAAAGCTTCTCATCAGTAGTCCGAGCTGTATAATTTAGACACTTGGATCCGCCTGGTGCGCAGCTTTGCCGTCCTTGGAGTCACCGCAGGCTGGCTGCGGGGAGCACTCAGGGTGGGCGCCCTTGCCAGAGCTGAAGGGCTTGCGCACAGGCTGAGCCCCGCTGAAGGGCATGCGCACAGGCCGAGCCCCGCTGAAGGGCATGCGCACAGGCCGAGCCCTGCAGTTTACACGTCTTCACCCACTAGTCACCCTAAAAGCCACCTTCAAATAAATCACTCATGTCAGATATGGCGATCAGAGAGTTCCTTCCAGAGGCAAATCCCACAACTTAACATCTGTCCAAGGTTAGGCTGTCGTGCCCTAAATTAAAAAGGAGGCAGCTGTACCTAAGGCCGCGTGAGACGCTCTCTCCATCCTCTGTGGCTAAGAGCTAAGGGCTCGGTGATGAGGAGGGTGAGTTCTTGGTATCTCTGTGTTCACAGCTTGGCTAAGGAGGCCGCTTAGCACATGGCCGGGGACACGTGTAGCGGTTTCCAACTCCCTAAGACCGGAGGATAGTGTTTGTGCGTAAAGGCTGTTTTTAAGGTTCAGTGTATAGTATATGGATGGGAAAAGTGTCAAGGGGTGAGGGAGAGCCCCCACGCACCCTCACGTGCATACCATCCCCCGAAAACTATGACTGAGGTGCAGGTTAGTTCCACGTTTCCTGGGTGTCACTTCCCCTTTGCTGCGACAACATTTACCTGGCAAGAGCAACTTAGGCCAAGACAGTCTGATTTCAACTCAGGGATTAAGGGATGTAGCCTGTCATGGCACAGAAGGCGTGGCACCAGGAGTCGGTCACACGGAGTCGGTCACACTGCATCCACGGTCATGGAACAGAGAGAGGAGTCTACTGGCCAATCTCTCCCCTCCCGTATTCAGTCCAGGACTCCAGCCCATGTGTGGAGCCCCTCAGATTCAATGCTTCTCTCTTAGTTAGGCCTTCATGGGGACATTCTCTCCCAGACACGCCCAGAAGTGTCTCTCTTTGGTGAGGCTAGGCCTGAGTTATCAGGTTGTTTCTCTTCATCGCTGTTCCTTACATTTGCTCGGAGTGGAGTTCGATGCGAAAGTTACCATATTATAGTTTATTTGATATTGGGAACTGTTTGCTTCCCAGAGAACTGACGGTCCTGCTGTAGGTGATGCTGAGTTTCTGGGCGGGTTAGGTTGGCAAAGGTAAGATCTGTTCACGCAAAGCTACATCTGGTCCTTTGCACGGGCAGGTCACTGCCGGCCAGCACTGGCAACATCTCTGCTGCCTCACCTTTCACCTACTGGTTTTTGTAACTACCAAGGATATTGTTCCTTCCATGCATATTCTCTCTCTCTCTCCATCTAAATGTTTCCCTTCATAAAGCAAAATTTCATTATGATCACTCTACTTTTCCCACCCCTAAATGATGGAATAAATAATTAATCATATCTACTAATTACCAACAATTAGGATCAAGAGTTATTTTAAGAAGCATGATGAGACTTTTCCTCCTTGACTTATTTTTGACTGTGTCACTACAGAGTAACGAAATTTTTGGAAAAATGCATCATCGAACTGTACCCTCTGAAAGAATCTAGGATCAACATTGCCCAGTAACAAATAAGACTTTTAGTGCTAGGATTCTATTTTCTAGATAGCATCTGCTATCAAAAGTATCTGGCTTCAGACCTATAGCAAAAAAAAAAAAAAAAATCCAAGAAGAGTCTGTGACACGTAGTTAAAGCACAAAAGACACCTCGAACAGTTGGTTCAAGAATGTTTGTGCTCGGTACAAGCCTTTTCTGAGGTCTGAATTTTTCTTTAACTCAGGTACTCAGAAATGAAATTTCTAGATTGAGAACATGGGTATATGCAATGCACCCACATATATGTACATACGTGCATGTGAGTGAATCAGCCACGTTCATACGGTTGTGTCAGAAACGACTTAAGGAGGAAGATTTATTTTGGTTCCCAGGTTCTGGTGGCCTCAGTCCACCATAGCAGAGAAGGCATGCAGGCAAAAGTGTGTGGCAAAGGTCATTCCTGCCATGGTGGACCAGAAAACAGAGACTGAGGTCAATGGAACCAGATCACCTGACTTTCAACCTCTTCCTGAGGGTGCCACTGTCCTCAAAAAATGACATAACCAGTTAGGGAACAAGTATTCAAGACATGGGCTTGTAGGAATATTTCAGATCCAAACCATAACTCTCATGTATTTTCCCTTAAACTATTTTATCAATGCGCAATCTACCATTTTTTGGCAAATCACCCTTTTAATACCAGTGAGGTTGCATTTTAATGAGCAATAATTACTGGTAAAAACAAAACAAAATCTGTATCCATTCTGCATTCCGTCTCTCCTCTGTTTACCTGATAGCCACTCTCGGCGTGTGGTAATTTAAAGCACTTCAGCAGTAACCATGGTGCAGCACAACAGAGTGTCTCCAGGGACCTTCCCTTGTCTTTTTAACCCATCCACAGATGTCATGAGGTTAATGAGTAGTCTCTCAAACTGCCCGTGGTTTTTCTTTTTTTCTTCTAGCTCTGATTTTAAATTACATTTTTCAGGATATTATTAGCTTAAGACTTCTGCTTGGCGTGAGGCTGAATACTGATGATAGAGTAGGAAGTGAAGCCCTCTGGGCGCAGAGATAGGCGGTGAGGAGCGGTGTTTATCCGAATGTGACAGTCGCACCTTCCCCCGTGCCTTCCTGGGGCTGGAATAAGCAAGACTCTTCCTAATGATAACTAATGACTTCCATGCCAAGGCCAGAATTTGTGTGCTCAGCCTTCTTCGTATAATCTTCCTGTTACACCCTGGACCTGTGAGACTCGTTTATGCATGTCTGAGGGTAACCTTATGCTGGTATCGGGTGTTCGTATTGTGAGCATCCTTAAGAGAGTGAGTCTTAAACCGGACAGGGCCACTCAAAGTCACACTGTTCTCTACACAGATCACCAGACTATATTTATTTAGCTATTATCCATGCTGAGGTCAAATATGCATGCCGGAATGATAGCAAAGATTGTGGAATCAGTCCCTCTAAAACCTTTCAGAAAAATCAGTTATTCATTGTTATTAAAGGTGGCTCAGTGATCAGGGCACTTCCCGTCAAG
Organism: Apodemus agrarius; assembly: GCA_964023405.1. NCBI lineage: Eukaryota > Metazoa > Chordata > Mammalia > Rodentia > Muridae > Apodemus > Apodemus agrarius. The sequence goes on along the minus strand of OZ030022.1, from coordinate 45,082,305 downwards.
CCTGAGGAAGTGGGTACGGTTTCCCTGTGGGTTAGAGAAGAGAACTGACTCTTACAAGTCATCCTCTGCCACACACACACACACACACACACACACACACACACTCTCCATCTCTCAATAAGTAGATAGGCAAACAAATGTAAATAACATTTCTGAATCCTAGGACACTTAATGATGCTTCCGTGGAACCAGGTTTTTGAACCGGAGACTGAATGAGTGACAGACTTGAATTCATAACTTGGATCCAAGTCGGCCTCTCGTCTCTACTCATTCAGATAGCCACGCCAGAGTTTGCCCAAGTGCTCGGTCCTCCTCAGCAAGGAGCCGCTTGGACACAGAGCATGGCAAAATGATGGAACTGGATACGAGAACCTCGGGACTCAACAGCATAATTTTGAAACAGAGATTAGTAAGCATCTCCGCGCCTAGGTGTCTTTGGCTGCGATGGGGACACTGAAATGCTACTCACTTTCCTGGGTGCTTTGGGTGGATTATTGGTGTATGAAACGCTATTCAAGCTGCAGAGCTCTGTAGTTGAGCTATTATCATCATCATCATTACTATCATTATGCAGTAGAATATAAAGAGGATGCTATGATCCTTTTACTCTCAACCTGAGTGCTCCTTGTTGGTACATGCCCTGCCCTGTTCTGTTCTAAGAACTACAGTACTTGGTAGTTCATTAGCACCTCTCAAACTGACTACCCCATCGGAGCAACTGAGTACACAGGACACTGCTCAGCAGAGATGAAGCCACCCCTGGAAAGGCCCTGGAAGGAAGATTGGCTTGTATAATGAGACTGATCCCTTGACCGTGGATTTAAGCCGGTTTCTTAGATTCCTTCTGATCCTCAAGTCTTAAGGAGTCCCTGGAGCTTTAAATCTACCTTTAGCACATCCTAGATGTTATGGCCAGATCACTCTAGAGCACCTGACAGACGAGGAACCAGGGAGACAAAGCGCCTTTAGGTGGCGGTTATGAAGACGTCATGGAATCATCTGAGAATGCCATGTAAACCTCCTAATCCAGCCTTCAACAAATTAATAACTTGTCAGGCAGTTTGTAATTATGGAAATATCTGGAGACTTTGTGTCTTACAGACCAGGTTCAGATTCTAGTTGGACAGTGTATTATCTCTGTACATCCCTGGAAACATGATTTGACCTTTAGCTTCAGATCTCTTTCTACAAAAAAAATAGCTACTTTGCTCGTTTTTTGAGATATACCAAGAGATAATAGAAATAGAGACAAGATGTACAGCTGCAATTTTGAATTTCACTATTATTATTATTATCTGATAATTGTGTGGAAGCTTGACTGTAAACCACAGAAGCTATATATTACTTATTTCTCAGTTTTTTAAATACTCTCTGAGCATGTTGACTGCCATAATTCATTATTGGGAATGAGAGCCTACACACATACTTATGTATTCAAGAAAAATTTGTAAATCATGAGACATGGTTGAGTGGAATAAGAAATAAACCAAATACTCTATAATCATGAGGCCCAAAGAGCAGCTACGACATTGATTGCATTTGTTAAGATGCTTCGTGGATGCTTCCGTCTCCTGCCATCTCCACTGTCTCCTCTCTGTCCCCTCACCTTGGATCTCAGTGCACAAAATCCAAGGAGGCAGGAGGAGAGAAAAATCTATTCCTTAAAGAACAGGTGTTCCAGCTGATTGGAGCCCCCAGAGCCTGGACTGGCAGTAGCTTACTGAGGGCCTGTCATGTTGCAAATGAATAATGAAGCAGGGAAGAATGACTTTATTTCTGCACTGTAGTTTGCCAGGATTTATATCATTTCATGTGTGTGTGTGTGTGTGTGTGTATACAAGTATGTATGTATGTATGTATGTATGTATATATATATATACACATATACATATATGTGTGTATGTGTGTGTATATGTGTGTGTGTGTGTATACAGGTATATATATATTTGAATAATGCCTGAAAGAATCACCTGACACTCACAATGATGGGTGGCTGGAAGCTATTCTGAAAATTCAGGGTCACATCCACTAATTCCTTCCCAAGGACTGATGGAAAAGACAGTAGCGGGTAGGAGGGGGCCTGCCACATGAGTCATCCGCTCCCTCTCTTATGAGTACTCAGTTTTTTATCACTGGTCTTATTTATTCCTATATTAATGATGGCAATGGTCCATGTGGGTTATCTGTGTTTATATATCTGTGTGTGTCTTTACATGTGGGACCCTTTCCATACATAAAACTCAACAGTAGCATCGTCACGGGCCTCTGCGGTGGTGATGGTGTGTATAGTTAATGCTGGTGTGTGCACATGTGTGCCCAGGTGCATGTGCCAGGCATACATGTGTAGAGAACAAGGTGATGTGGCATTTTCACTCACACATCTCCACATTAGTATTAGTATTAGTATTAGTATTAGTATTAGTATTAGTATTAGTATTAGTATTAGTATTAAGACAAGGTTTCTTCACTCAGCCTGAAACTCACCATTTCAGCTAGACAGGTGCCTGGCATCTGCTTGTCTCTGCCTCCTGATTTCTGGGGTTGCAGACACACACTGACACCTCTGTCTTTTATGTGGGTGATCAGGGTCTGATCTTGAGTCTTCATGCTTTCATAACAAGCACTCTTCCCACTGAGTTCTCTCTCCAGACCCGCCCCGGGGCTTTTAGGATTCCTCACAAGTTTCTCCCAAGGACCAGAAAACAGTTCTCAAAATAAACCAGCAGACTAGTCAAAATACTTCCTTGTAATACGATGGCACTGTGAGAATGCTGGTTTTGCCCCAGAAACTGCAGTTTCTGTTTTACACAGGGCAAAGTTGAAGCTGAATTCCACCTGGTCACAGCAGAAGAAGCCGAGAAAAACCCTGTTGGGAAAGCCCGGAAGGAGCCCGAGCCCTTGGCCAAGCCCAAGTGAGTATGGCTGGGACAGGGGTCCCTGAGGCCCTGGCTTTCTTGTTCCTGCACAGAGAACTCAGGGGTCAGGTGATAGGTCCGTTCAACCTGTGGAGAGTGTGGTTTCTATAACTGAAAAGTGCCCCAAAGATCACAGACTACAGATGGAGCAGGTCCTGTCTGTAACGATCTACCAGCATGGCTAGGGCGCTTCACCTGTCTTCCACTCATGTGCATGTGAATTGCATACATATACGTATACATGATTGACTTAACATTTTCACACTTTTTTGAAAGGTTTTCCTTCAATGTCATAGTTGTTCTAATAAAGATTTTTGAGGAGAGCATAGTATTCCAAGTATTTCCATCACCAACTTGGTCACCGCCCATAATCAGATAATCAACTTAATTTTGCCATTTTCTGTTTTGCTCTGCTTTTTGATACGATGAGAACATTTTCTTTTCCATGAGTCATTACTCTTTAAAAACGGCCAGAATCAGAATTATTAGAAAAACGATGGTACTTTATCGCACCTGATTCTTGGTTACATGGCCATTAAAAACTGAATATTCATGAAATATGCGAATAAAATGCCTTTTGGAATCACATTTGCCCTATCGCCCCAGGACCCAGGGTTCGTGATGTTATTCTACACCCATCTGCCGCCTCTCATGGTGTTAGGAACATAACAGCACTTACTACCTCAAAGTTGTTTATTTAATCATCAGTCTAAAACACTTGCCGCGCGTGCACACACACACACACACACACACACACACACACAGTCCACACAGGTTCCAGTACGAGAGAGGAAAGTAGACGTGGCCTCTCAAGCCTGGCCAAGAAGCTGTCTACAATTAACATCTGCTTGCAAAAGAAAAAGTAGTTTTCCCCAGTGGAGTCTCACTGGGTACATAAACCACACTTGAGGACAGGCCCGTGCCCAGCAATAGTTGGGTAACACAAAAATAAACTCAGTGGTATTTTCGTAGACTTTTTGCCTCGTATTGCTGAACTTGGGCTTTTGCTCTTTCTTCTTTCCTTTTTTTCTTTTTTCTTTTGTCTTACAAGTCTTTTGCTTGTATATTACAGTTTTTAATTTTGTGTTTTTATGGATTTTTGCGTATCCATCTTTCTGTGCCTTACTTCTTTTGTTTGTTGGTTGGTTTTGATTCTGGCTTTTTTGTTTTCTAAATAGAGAGAGAAAGAAAGGACATGGAGTTGGGGGGAAGGGAAGCTCTGATCACAATATATTATATGAAAAAATTCTTTCAATTACAAAATAATTTAGAGGGCGTAAAAGAAACCGTAAAAGGCCTAAGTTCTGCCTTCCAGCCTTTCTACTTGTTTAGGAGAAGTAGCACAGAGACTCATAAAACACTTATAGGAAGAGGAGACAGACATGCTGTGCTCAGGTCAATCAAGATGAGGCAGGAATTTAGGGCAAGTGCTCCTGGCGGACTGATGGTCAGGTAGATTTCATGCAGAAGGTGGGCGTGATCTGGTCACAGGACAGATGGAGGATGGGGGTGTGGGCTTTGGGGTGTATTCTGAGAGGGCTCTGGCTCTAATCAGAGCAACTTTTAACACCATTCAAGAGTCGTTACAGACCACTTGTTAAATGGTCCCATTTCTGTTGCTTTCAGCAGAACAGGCCCCACCCCACCCCCGACAACTAATCTCAGACCCCTCCTATGGGTCCCCAGAAAGGCAGACTCAGAAGTGTTTCCTGGGTGTTGAATATGACCCCCCTCCCTGCTTCCCTCTCTAGCCGCCCAGACACCTCCTTCTCGTGGTTCGTGAGCCCCTTCAAGTGCCTGTACCACCTTATCTGGAAGAACTACAAGAAGTATATCATCATCGCCTTCATCCTGATCATCCTCGTCGTCTTCCTGGTCCTCTTTATCTACACCCTGCCGGGCGCCATCAGCCGGAGGATCGTCGTGGGCGGCTCATAGGGGCAGTGGAGGGCGCAGGCCTCTTCCCATGAATGCTCTCCTCTAAGATCATGTGCTGGCGAGAGGTACTGTGCTAAAGGGACAGACTCCCGGGGCCCAATAGCCTGTGTCTTGGGACACATTGGGTCTTCTCCAGGAAGACTGGACTCTGCGGGTCTTTCGCCGCACCAATGCCTGCTACCACCATCCTTCAAACCCCTAAATCCCACATCTTAATTTGCCCACAAGTAACCTGAATGACTCTTTCACTCCAGGCTAATCAAACAGTGACCTCAGATTGACCTCAGTGAGCCTTTTCTTCATGTAATAGATTCTATTTAAAGGAGATTAAACCCTGGGTCTGAGATTTTATTAGAAGCGCACTGCATTTCAAACAAAATGTCTTAGCGAATGGACTAAAAGCATTTAGTAAATTACTATCCATTTAACATGTCCCAAAAATCACTTGGTTTAGTCTTCAGGGTTATAGGACACAGTCACTTTCAGGCTGTCAAATTGGCTTAGCAAAAAAATGTGTATAAATCATCTAAAATACTTCGTTGTTGAAATTCCCCTATAGCAGTGGTTCTAATTCCATGGCAGTAGCAAAACTGCAGTTATGACGTAGCAACAAAAATAATTTTATCGTTAAGGGTTCCCACAACATGAGGAACTGTATTAGGGTCACAGCATTAGGAAGGTGGAGAACCACTGCCCTAGAGAGACGAAATAGAGCTGGGTCACCTTCAGAGTCAACCATACATGTGTCATGGCAGTAGTGAGCTATGAGAAGTTCGCTTTCATTTTCTCTGTGGAAGTTTCCAAATGGAGGGTCACTATCTGTCATAAGACATATGAACTATAATTATGTGTGTGGGGGAGTCAGGGCCACCCAGTGGGAATTCTCATTTGCTAGATCCACAGCCTCCCGCCAAGTGTCATGTCCCCACGGGTCACGTGACTGTGATATGAATGGCCAGCACTGCCTCTGCTCATCTCTTACCCGGCAACAAGAGAGGCAGGTTCCGGTGTGAGTCTCCAGTACAGAGTGTAAAAAGTCAGTCTGAGAAACAAAAGCATATTCACCTGACAGATGGCACCGGTGCCTTGAAAGGAAACTTCTGAGCTCCACAGCACAATCTTCATATTCTGTCCTGTCTATGGTGGGGGTTGACTGTGTCTTTTCTCAGACACAGTAAGGAAATCAAAGAATTGGGATGTTTGGTCCCATAAACCTTTCTTCTTCTATCATAAGGGTCATTTAGGGTGGTACTGGGGGAACCTTTCCTGATACTAGAAGCACCAAGACTATGGCTTTTATTTTTCTTGGTCATTTTTTGTTTAGTTTTGTTTTTTATTTTGTCTTTTTTTTTTTTTAACAGAGCTGAGGACCGAACCCAGGGCCTTGCGCTTGCTAGGCAAGTGCTCTACCACTGAGCTAAATCCCCAACCCCTAGTTTTGTTTTTTAAGATGAGGTCTGGTGTAGTCCTCATGGATCTTAAACTTCCTGTATAGTCAAAAATAACTGTAATTCCTGATCCTTTGTGCCTCTGTTTCCTAAAAATTAGGATTGTAGCCATACTCTAATATGCTTGGCTGCTTCATATATATATATACTATTGCATAGCTGTAACTTTTCTAGAGGCAAAAGTGCTTACATCTACATAGAAAACCATCCCAGAATGTTCCTAGTCTATCAAAAAACATAAATAGAAACTTGTAGTACTGGTATCCGAACCCAGAGCCTGGTACGTGCTGGACAAGCATTCTGCCATTGATTTACAGGCCCTGTGATTTATAGTCAAATCTGGCTCTGGATACTCCATCTCTGGCAACTAGACCATCACATTCTCCTGAAGTGCTGAGAAATAGAAGCTTGCTGCCTGGGCAGTGTTTCCTGGTGAGAACAGCTACATAAGTGACGTCATTCTCACTGTGCAGTAATACACACCATCCTTCCTTAATGAGGAAGTCAGAGTGTTTGATATCATGAGGCATATGTACTAAATTCATTAAAAGTATTTGTATATGTATTAGAAAACTATGTACAGTATAGTGTAATAAATAAATATATTCACAATGAAGGAAAGATGTTGGGGAAAAATACCAACATGAACAATGATTATCCAAGCAAATTTTTCCTTTGCTCCTTATTTTTCTATTTCTCCCAAAACTTCCTTAATAAACATGTTGTATTTTAATGTAAAAAATTAATAAACATAAACTTACTTCTGTTCACTTAAAATATGTATTGTCTCCCGATAAGCTGGACAACTGGAGATCCTGCGGGTCTAACCCGTGTGGCCAGACTACCACAGGATTTGAATTCTAGAAGTTCCCCCCAAATGACTGTTCTATCTTTAAATAATGGTTCTTCCAAGAAAGCCACGGAACAGTGAGTGTGATTTTCACAAATGCATACATTTCTAGTGTTGTTGGAAAGAGGGGTGCTATTTTTAAATTAATGTAGATGAAAAGGCAGGTGCTTTCTAGTAAATTCTGAAAGGTAAACTCTTGACAGAATGATGCAAATTGTTGGAACACCTAATAAAAGCAAGCAAGGAAGTTATCTGGAAATCCTTCTAAGTCAAATAGAGTCCATTAACTTCCCCTTGGTATCAAAAGATGTCCAGATGCCGAAAAGCCTGGCACCTTAGGAACAGTTTAGAAATGTGCGAGATGGCGTTGGTAAGCAAGGATAATTTTGGCATCAGCCATGGCTGGCGTTCTATACATAGGACATCGCATATGGCCTGTCCTACAAAGAAAAAATTAAACAAAATAATGTTCTGCCTAACTATGCAGTCCTGGTCCTAAAGTAAAAATCACAGTTTTTTTTAAAAAAAGAATACCCATTTCCCAAGTTGTCATGAGCCCTCACCTTCCTTTTTTTCTTAACTCCATTTCAGAATGCATTTTCTCTCTTTAAATAACATTTAAATCTCCCTGCCCTCAAACAATGCTGGAAAACTTAGTCCCCGAGAAAAAGGCAAACACACTGCAGGACTGGACGCCTAATGTGACGTCACACCCTGAAAACATTTGGTAGCCTGTCCTTCCCTTCTGTTGTAGATACCCTGGCCAAAGAGAAAACATTTTTGTTTACCTTTTACAATTGGTATGCACAGTGTGTGTATGTGTGTGTACGTGTTTGTGTGTTTGGTCATATATATGCAGGTGCATATAACTGTGTGTGTGACCATGTACATGCAGGTGCACGTAACTGGGTGTATGTATGCATACGCACACATATGAGATGTCTGTCTTCATCAATTTTCATCTTTATTTTTTGAGTCACAGTCTCCTCTTTCTTAACCCAAAGGTTCACCAATTCAGTTGGGATGGCTAGTCAGTGAATGAACTCTGAGATCTACCAGTCTTCTGTTCCCCCCACCCCCAAACTAAAGATATGCACCATTGTACACTGCTTTTACATTGGTGCCGGGGATCTAGTTTCCCGGCCCAGAGAAGAGATATTTTAAAGAGAGACACCTGTGCTCTCAGAAACAATGATTCCCAAAGAGCTGGAATCTCTCCAGGTCTCTCCACCTGGGGCAAGGGGGAGACCGAAGCCTGGTGGTAGCCAGAGTGAGATCTTGCGTATCAGCAAGCTTGCAGGGGAGATTCTGGGCAGTGGTAGAAGGCTGGACCACATTAGCCTGGGACAGCTTAGTCATGTATGATGCCTTTTGCTCTGTGTTTAAACTTTAACCAGTGAGGATGGACTTGGGAGGTTATTAGACATTTTTACTTGATCCTCATCCTAATAAGGTCATGTTGCATGACTTTCTCTGCTTCTCCCTATTATCTGTCTCCTTAGTTGATGTACTGAGAGTGGGTGGACAACCCTAGTTGGTTAGAGCTACCAGAGCTCAGGCTTTGACCCTAACAAGTCCAGTAATACATGACACACAAGTAGATATAATAAGATCCACCTCACAGTGGGAGCCATTTGACCTTATTCCTTCAGTAGCAGCAGATAATTATTAAATCTAAACCTCACGCCAGCTGCATGGAGAGCATTGAGAACACTAAAACACACAAAGTCCCTGGGCAAACACATGGAGTATGGAAGAAAGACATAAACCAATCAATCTCACACACACACACACACACACACACACACACACACACACACATACAGCTACAGGTGGATGTGCTGAACAAGGGCAAAGTATTGGGAACAGAGGCAGAGAGTCTCACAGTGGGGCCACCCACCCAGCTCAGATACCAGGTAGACACTCAGAGAAGCAATGGCCAAAAGAGGATGTGAGAGAAAAAGACTAGACAGAAGACAGCAGCACATGCAGAGGTCCTGTGGAAGGACTGAGTGAGGCCATGGAGGAATCTGAAGGAGACAGAGATGACACTGAGGGACAGTTTAAGGTGGGGCTACAGCATTAAGCTGGAGCCACGTATTTAGGGCTTCAGTCTGCGTTGGGAGGCAGTGGACAGAGAAGCATAATTATTAGCCTCACAGCTCATGTGGAAAACAGATCGGGGCTACCGAGGTCCTTCCCTCAGGAGCCTGGCGTCACTGGTAGCAGCAGCAGAGGTGGACAATAAACAGGAGGTGAGGACTTCTCTAAGGCTCAAGTGCTCTGAGGGAGAAGGCACAATCTAGTGTTATCTTGTCGACTCCTGGGTAACCCAGGGCAGCAACCTACATACACATCAGAAGCTATGCTGGGCCCGGACTGCAGGGTTGGATAAAAAGCCCGATTCCAGAAGGGTTGGTCCATTCTTCCCAGAGTCCACAGCAAAGAAGGCTTGAAGACGTGAACCCTGACTATTTCTACTGCTTCCTTCAGCTCCCCAAGCCCAGTCTCTTCCTCTAACAGTCGGGAGCCAATGCCTATGGAGTGAGGATTACTGTGAAGAGGTCGAGAGGCTGCATGGGCCCACTCGGCCCTGGCATGAAGCCCAGTCTTGGGGGGGAAACAGCCAGTGTCACAAGTATGACTTTGGAGGGTGGATTTAGGTGTGGAGTCTACTTAACATTGGGTCTTAGGAAAGAAGGCTAGACCTATGCTCTGGCAGAGAAACCATAAAGGTCAGCTTGCTTTCTTAAATACTCAAGAACACCTTCCTGGGGTGGCACCAACCACAGTGGTCTGGGTCCTTCTACATCAGTCATTACTCTAAAAAATAAAAATGTCCCACAGGGTTGCCCACAGACTCGTCTGTTTCCCAAATGACTCTTGCTTGTGTCAAGTTGATTTAAAAAAATAAATAAATAAATAAAAAATAAGCAGGATGGTGGGTGGCACTTGCTGCTGCCATATTTTTCTTTCTGGGACAGGATGTTTCCCTCTCTGTTCAGACTCAAGGGATAATTAGCTGAAAAACAACACAACAACAACAACGACGACGACAAGAAGCAAGAAGTAAGGGAGCCATCTTCACCTCTCTGCCTGATTGGAATTCTCCGGAGCTGAACAGATGGGACTGTGCCCTTCCCCCCACCCCTCTGCCTCCCAGGTGCTGCCAATGCCCTTCTGACACAGCAGTGTCGCCTTTATAATCAAGAGCAAAGGAAGCTGGTGCGCCCCCCCACCCCCACCCCCGCGTTTGTGATGAAAGCACTCTTTTTCTGAAACGTGCGTCACCAAGCGTGAGAGTGGAAACGAACTCTTGGAACTGAGAGGATAGCATGGGGACCGGGCATGGCCATTCGTACGCAGTGTGGCCTTGAGCAACGTAGACACCCCCAAAAGATATGTTCTCACTAAGTAGACGCTGGCGACAGCCTGTCACAGGGGAGCTGTGTGAGTCTTGGCGTGTGCCACGGTGACTAGAGAGACAGAGGTAGAGGCACCTTCCTAAGGTCTAGAGGGTGTCATGTCTCCTATCTCACACGGGTTCAGATAATGCTCAGTTACTATGGAAGTCACACCAGATTCACTGAGCATGCTCACAGATGTCAGATCAGTGCCTGTGTGTTTGCCGTAATTCTCCCACAATCCAGTTTTGCCTAGCAAGAAAAAGCTGAGCTGTTTAACCACCCATTTAAGGTACGTGGGGCTCCCTTCGCTGGAAAATTCTCATGCTTTAAGTTCTAATCATGAGTTAGGGGGTTATTCTGGATCTTGAAGTACTTCAAGAATGAAGTGTGCTGGCGGTTCCTTACAGCAGCGGTCGCGGTCTGTCTCCATATTGACACCAGGCCACCGCTAGAGAGGCCCAGGTATACGGACTCAATTACGGACTACCATTGCTCGGGTGGATCCGCCAGGCTCTAGCCACTAGCCAGGGCCAGGGCAGCGGCTCAGTGGGACATCTCCACACCCTCTGGCCTTGCACCAAGGTGGCTGGGAGCAGCCTGCCCCGTGGTTCCTTACAGAGGTGGACGGTCTCCATGTTGCTACCAGGCCACCTCTAGAGAGGCCCAGGTATACAGACCCAATCAGGGACTACCATCGCTCGGGTGGATCCGCCAGGCTCTCACCATTAGCCAGGGCCAGGGCAGCGGCTCAGTGGGACATCTCCACGCCCTCCGGCCCTGCACCAACTCGGTTGGGAACCGCTTTCCCTGAGGTCCCCTCAGCACTCACAGAGGTAGTCTCTATCTTGCAGCCTGGTCATCAGTAGAGAAACAACAGGCAGGCCCCGCCTCACGGGAGGTTCAAACACCATCCAGTGACAACAAGGCCAACTAACGCCAGAGATAACCAGATGGCAAAAGGAAAACATAGGAATGTTACTAACAGAAATCAAGGCAGCATGGCAGCATCTGAACCCAGTTCACCGACAACAGGAAGCCCTGGATACCCCAACACACCAGAAAAACAAGATTTGGATCTAAAATCACTGGTCAGGATGCTGGTAGCGGAACACATAGATAAATCTCTTAAAGAAATACAGGAGAAAATGGATCAAAAGTTAGAAGCCCTTACAAGGCAAACACAAAAATCACTTAAAGAAATTCAGGAGAATATGGATCAAAAAACAGCCAATAAGGAGTAAATACAAAAATCACTTAAATACAGAAGAACATGGGTCAACAAGTAGAAGCTATGAAAGAGGAAACACAAAAATCTCTTAAAGAATTACATGAAAACACAAACAAGCAAGCGAAAGATCTGAGCATATCCATCCAGGTTCTAAAAACAGAAGTAAAAACAACTAAGAAATCGCAAAGGGAGACATCAGGGGCCATAGATGCAAATATCAACAATAGAATACAAGAAATAGACAAAAGAATCTCAGATGCCAAAGATACCATAGGAACCATTGATTCAACAGTCAAAGAAAATACTAAATGCAAAAAGGCTGTAACCCAAAACATCCAGGAAATCCAGGACACAATGAGAAGACCAAACCTAAGGATTATAGGTATAGACGAGAGTGAAGATTTAAAAGTTAAAGGGCCAGCAAATATCTTCTACAAAATTATGGAAGAAAACTTCCCCAACCTAAAGAGAGAGATGCCCATGAATATACAAGAAGCCTATAGAACTCCAAACAGACTGGACCAGAACAGAAATACATCCCGTCACATAATAATCAAAACCCCAAATGTATTAACAAAGAAAGAATATTAAATGCAGTAAGAGAAAAAGGCCAAGTAACATATGAAGGAAGACCTATCAGAATTACACCAGACATCTCACCTGAGACCATGAAAGCTAGAAGATCCTGGGCAGATATCATGCAAACTCTAAGAGAACACAAGTGCCAGCCACAACTACTATACCCAGCAAAACTCTCAATCACCATAGATGGAGAAACCAAGGTATTCCATGACAAAACCAAATTTGCACGATATCTTTCCACAAACCCAGCCCTACAAAGGATAATAGGGGGAAAACACCAACACAAGGAGGGAAACTACAACCCGGAAGAAGCAAGATAGAAACCTCCTCTCATCAAACCCAAAAGAAGATAACCTCTCAAATATAAAAAATAATTTCAAAAATGTTGGGAGGTAATAATTACTATTCCTTAATATCTCTTAACATCAATGGACTCAATTCCCCCAATAAAAAGACATAGACTAACAGACTGGATACGGAAACAGGACCCTACATTTTGCTGCATACAGGAAACACATCTCAGTGTTAAAGACACACACTGCCTTAGAGTAAAAGGCTGGAAGATAATTTTACAAGCAAATAGTCTCAGGAAACAAGCTGGAGTAGCCATTCTAATATCAGATAAAATTGATTTTCAACCTAAAGTCATCAAAAGAGACTTGGAAGGTCACTTCTTGCTGGTCAAAGGAAAAATCCACCAAGAAGAACTCTCAATACTGAACATCTATGCTCCAAATGCTAGGGCACCCTCATTCATAAAAGAAACTTTACTAAAGCTTAAAGCACACATTACACCTAACACAATAATTGTGGGTGACTTCAACACTCCACTCTCCTCAATGGACCAATCAGGAAAGCAGAAACTAAACAGGGACACAGTGAAACTAATTGAAACTTTGGACCAATTGAATTTAACAGATATGTATCTAGAACATTCCATCCTAAAGCAAAAGAATATACCTTTTTCTCAGCACTGCATGGTACCTTCTCCAAAATTGATCAGATAATTGGTCACAAGACAGATGTCAACAAATACAAGATCGAACTAATCCCATGCCTCCTATCAGATCACTATGGAGTAAGAGTGGTCTTCAATAGCAACAAAAACAAAAGAAAGCCCACATACACATGGAAACTGAACAATACTCTACTCAATGACACCTTGGTCAAGGAGGAAATAAAAAAAGAGATCAAAGACTTTCTAGAATTAAATGAAAATGAAGGTACAACCTACCCAATTCTATGGGACACAATAAAAGCAGTGCTAAGAGGAAAACTCATAGCCCTAAGTGCCTCCAAAAAGAAACTGGAGAGAGCATACACTAGCAGCTTAATGGCACACCTTAAAGCCTTGGAACAAAAAGAAGCTAATTCACCCAGGAGGAGTAGAAGACAGGAAATCATCAAACTCAGGGCTGAAATCAATCAAGTAGACACACACACACAAAAAAAACAACATACAAAGAATCAACAAAACCAGGAGCTGGTTCTTTGGGAAAATCAACAAGATAGATAAACCCTTAGCCAGACTAACCAAAGGGCACAGAGACAGTTTCCAAATTAACAAAATTAGAAATGAAAAGGGGGACATAACAACAGAAACTGAGGAAATTCAAAAGATCATTAGATCCTACTACAAAAGTCTATAGTCAACACAACTGGAGAATCTGGAGGAAATGGACAATTTCCTAGACAGATACCAAATATCAAAATTAAATCAGGATCAATTAGATCAGCTAAACAGTCCCATAACCACTAAAGAAATAGAAGGGGTTATAGAAAGCCTCCTAACCAAAACAAGTATGGTACCAGATGGTTTTAGTGCAGAGTTCTACCAGACATTCAAAGAAGACTTAACACCAATACTCTTCAAACTATTCCACAAAATAGAAACAGAAGGGGCACTGCCCAACTCGTTCTTTGAAGCCACAATTATGCTGATACCAAAACCACACAAAGATCCAACAAAGAAAGAGAACTACAGGCCAATATCCCTTATGAATATCGATGCAAAAATACTAAATAAAATTCTTGCCAACCGAATCCAAGAGCACATCAAAACGATCATTCACCATGACCAAGTAGGCTTCATCCTAGGGATGCAGGATCAATGTAATCCACTACATAAACAAACTAAAAGAAAAAAAAACCACATGGTCATTTCATTAGATGCTGAAAAAGCATTTGACAAAATTCAGCATCCTTTCATGCTAAAAGTCTTGAAAAGAGCAGGAATTCAAGGCCCATACCTAAACATAGTAAAAGCAATATACAGCAAACCGGTAGCCAACATCAAACTAAATGGAGAGAAACTTGAAGCAATCCCAATAAAATCAGGGACTAGACAAGGCTGCCCTCTCTCTCCATATCTTTTCAATATAGTACTTGAAGTTCTAGCGAGAGCAATTAGACAACATAAGGAAGTCAAAGGGATACAAATTGGAAAGGAAGAAGTCAAACTATCATTATTTGCAGATGATATGATAGTATACTTAAGCGACCAAAAAACTCCACCAGAGAACTTCTACAGCTGATAAACAACTTCAGCAAAGTGGCTGGTTATAAAATCAACTCAAGCAAATCAGTAGCCTTCCTGTACTCAAAGGACAAGCAGGCTGAGAAAGAAGTTAGGGAAATAACACCCTCACAATAGCCACAAACAACATAAAGTACCTTGGTGTGACTCTAACCAAACAAGTGAAAGATCTGTATGACAGGAACTTCAAGTCCTTGAAGAAAGAAATCGAAGACCTCAGAAGATGGAAAAATATTTCATGCTCTTGGATTGGCAGGATCAATATAGTAAAAATGGCCATATTGCCAAAAGCAATCTACAGATTCAATGCAATCCCCATCAAAATCCCAATTCAATTCTTCATAGATCTAGAAAGAGCAATTCTCAAATTCATCTGGAGTAACAAAAAACCCAGGATAGCTAAAACTATTCTCAACAATAAAAGGACTTCTGGGGGAATCAATATCCCTGACCTCAAGAAGTACTACAAAGCAATTGTGTTAAAAACTGCATGGTATTGGTACAGCAACAGGCAAGTAGATCAATGGAATAGGATTGAAGACCCAGAAATGAACCCACAGAGTTATGGTCACTTGATCTTTGATTAAGGAGCTACAACCATCCAGTGGAAAAAAGATAGCCTTTTCAACAAATGGTGCTGGTTCAACTGGAGGTCAACATGCAGAAGAATGCGAATCGACCCACTCTTATCTCCTTGTACTGAGATCAACTCCAAGTGGATCAAGGACCTCCACATAAAACCAGACACACTGAAACTAATAGAAAAGAAACTAGGGAAGACCCTGGAGGACATGGGCACAGAGGGAAAGTTTCTGAACAGAACCCCAATAGCTTATGCTCTAAGATCAAGAATCGACAAATGGGACCTCATAAAATTACAGAGTTTCTGTAAGGCAAAGGACATGGTCAGGACAAAACAGCAACCAACAAATTGGGAAAAGATCTTCACCAACCCCACATCCGACAGAGGGCTAATATCCAATATACAAAGAACTCAAGAAGTTAGATCCCAAAGAACCAAATAACCCTATTGCACAATGGGGTACAGAACTAAACAAAGAATTGTCACCAGAAGAAATTCGGATGGCTGAGAAACACCTTAACAGATGTTCAACATCATTAGTCATCAGGGAAATGCAAATCAAAACAACCCTGAGATTCCACCTCACACCAGTCAGAATGGCTAAGATTAAAAACTCAGGAGACAACAGGTGCTGGCGAGGATGTGGAGAAAAAGGAACAGTCCTCCACTGTTGGTGGGATTGCAAGATGATACAACCTCTCTGGAAATCAGTCTGGCGGTTCCTCAGAAAATTGGGCATGACACTTCCAAAGGACCCTGTCATACAACTCCTGGGCATATACCCAGAGGATTCCCCTGCATACAATAAAGACACATGCTCCATTATGTTTATAGCAGCCTTATTTATAATAGCCAGAAGTTGGAAGGAGTCCAGATGTCCCTCAAAGGAGGAATGGATACAGAAAATGTGGTATATTTATACAACGGAATACTACTCAGCAATTAAAAATAATGAATTCATGAAATTTGTAGGCAAATGGTTGTATCTGGAAAATATCATCCTAAGCGAGTTAACCCAATCACAAAAGAATACACATGAAATGCAATCACTGATAAGTTGATATTAATGAGCCCAGAAGCTCTAAATACTCAAGGTACAATTAGCAAGTCAAAAGATTCCCAAGTAGAAGGAAGGAGAGGACCCTGGGCCTGAAAAGATTGGATCCAGTTTTGTAGGAGAGTACCAGAACAGAGAAATGAGGGAGGGGGGGGTGATTGAGGAATAGGTTGGGGGGAGAGGACTTATGGGACATATGGTGAGGGGGGAACTGGGAAAGGGGAAAGCTTTTGGAATGTAAACAAAGAATATAGAATAAATAATAATAAAAATAAAAGAAAAAGAAAAAAGAATGAAGTGTGCTTCTAAAGGTATGCACCTGTGAATTGTGACTCTCTCTCCCCCTCCCCCTTTCCTCCCCCTCCCTCTCCACTTCACTGTAGCAACCACTGGCTAGACCACACAATGTGACTCTCGGGCATCATGTGACCCCAAAACCTTTTAACTCTTCTTTACATTTCTTCACTTTCCTGGAGGATTCCCCCAAGCCCCTGCGTTCTCGGTGCAGAAAACAATCACGGGGTGCGGGTGTTTGCTAAGTGCCTCCCAGGCGGACCTTGGTAGAAATTAGTCATGGGAAGAAACAGGCAAAGTGGAAGTCAGGCACTCTCTCTGGAAATAGCTAGTAATGGCACAAAAACCTCTTCTTCCTCCTTCCGCAGCCGAACCCCAGGTGTACCATGTGCTGAGCCGAGGGGATCGTTCCCTTAGACAAGGCTAGTCCACATTGTGGAAAGGGCTTCCAGGATATCTCATCAGCGCTCCCTCTGATGACGCTTCTCATGCCCAGTCATCTGTGAGTTTACCTGAATGTGGATATAATGACTGAGGGTCCAACCTCATCCTGTGATCATGGGGCAATCCCAGTTGTAGGAACAAGGCTGAAGTATGGAAGGACAGGAGGACAGAGGGGCATCCATCTCTCTTGACTGGGGAGCCTCCAAAGCATTTCTACATAGACGCTCTCTGAATTTTTTCCATGAAGGCCAAATTAACAAATGTTCCTCTTTCTAAAAACAGGGTCGTGGAGTGGGGGGGGGGGAGGGGTGTTGTGTGCAGCTGTGCCAAATCCAAACTAGCACGCTTTCTCCAGCCTGACAGATGTGGAGCCATTTTCTTCCAATGTCTCTTCTCTCAGACAACGCACTGTGGAGACTTCTGTTCCTCCTGCAGGGGAGGCTGCAAGCCACGTGACCTCATGTACTGTGAGCAAGTTCGGCAGTTAGAATCCCCCCTCCCCCCTCCCCCCCTGCACAGGTCCCTGTCCCTTTCTGGCTCTTCCTCCTCAATTTTGCCTTGGAGCATTTTAAGTTTATCTGAAATGTTGACATTATACACGCGTGGGTTACTTTTAAATGCAACGAAGTCCTGAGAGAAAGGAACGCATGGAGTCGTGGTTTCAGAGATGTCAGTCCCAAATCTTGGTCCATCAAGGTTTTGTGAGCGAGTAGCAAAGTCTGCTTCCCTCAGGAAATGTGGGGGAGGGGGAGGGGCAGGGGCATCAGAGAAAGGGCATGACTGCTCGCTCGTGTGATCTACCCACCGGGACTTCCTGTCCGTCTGTCCTTCCAGCCTCAACACAACTTTCTCGCCTCCCTCCTAGGACCCCAACGCTCCAGACCTGGTGCTTCCTAAGGCCTGTGACTCATCTCTTCATATCGTATTTCCACAGATCCTATCAACTGATGAGTGGAAATCGGGGTGCAATCAGACTGTCCCACACGTGGGATCCTGGCCCCATCTGATCGGTTGGCGTTTGGCCTCTTAAAAACTCTTCTTTCCACACCCAGGAAACAAAGCTTTGGTTTTAGAACAGCCTAGAAGCAGACCAAGGATGGCTCTCCCACCACCGCAGCAGCAGCCCCATGGTCAGCTGTGTGACGTAGCTCTACGGCCAGTGGCCAGCTGCTAATGACAGCTATTCAGAACTCTGCAGGATGTGAATTTTGAACAGGTTATAGTTTATCAGATTCAAGAAATAGCCCCTTGTCCTTCTCCCCGAGTCCTCTCTGCAATGTTGACGTGATGCTGGAGGTATAGCAGCCGTTTCTCAGCGTGAGGATAGAACCAGGCTGAGAACAGCAGGTCACGTAGCGCGACAGCCCTAGCTTGGACTGCCCTCTTCAGACTCCCGGCGCTGCTGGTGGGGTTTCCTGTGGCTTGCTGCTAACAGCGATCCTAACAGCTACCGACTGCCAAGGATATGTCTACAAATGTACAGTTTACAGACGGCTTTTAAGGAAAAAATAGGCCAATTTCCATCAAAATGGCAGCAAAAAGACAAGGCAAGGAGTTATCACAGGTCAGAGTCAAGAGTAGGGACAGAACAGCGCTCCAGAAAAGCATAGGCCGTGAAGCAACCATTTAAACTCATACATCACACCCAGGCACATGCCCACATGCACACACACACATGTGCATGCGTGTGTGCATGTATGCGTGCATGAAGTCCCCACATATAACCTGCCATACATAGACCCATGAGCTAAAGCAGGCACAAGAATGAAACTGAAACTCCTCCCAACTCCTCAATAAATTCAGTGGTGTGGTCATTTGGAGAATGGCTTTTACTCATTCAGAAACTTGAATTTTTAGGACAGAGGAGGCTTAACGACCCCAGGAGACACAGAGAACTGGCACCATCCATGGCTCCACATGAAATCAAAAGCGTTTGCTTTCCGTGTTCCTCAAGGCTTCAGGTCGCATCACACGGCACCTCTCAGCCCCTGAGACTTGGTCAGGTGTGGGCTGTGGTAGGCGCCGGTGCGATCCTCCCTCTGTGCACATCAGTTTCCTTATCGTATAAGAGCAGCCGTTCAAGTGGATTAGGACCTACCTCGACATAGCCAGGTCACTTCTCTAAAGACCCTGTATTCAAACGTGGTCACGTTCTGTCAGGCATCAGATACGACGACGGAGCTCGCTCGAGCCGTCGATCTCCCAGAGGCTCAGTTTAATCCAGGTCCAAACATTCACATTTCATCTGAGATCAAAAATCATTTCATCTGAAAAATAGTGTGAGCGGCTATCACTAAAAACAACACATAGTCTTACAGTGCGCGTTGCTGCTTGGCATTATACAGTCATCTCTACCCTCTTGTAAGAAAGGCGTGGCTCCTAACTCGGAGATCGTAAAGATTACTCAGTAGATGGCTTGGGCAGAACTTGCCCCGGGGGTGTAAGTGTATAAGCACTGGCAGGCCGACCCACTCAACTATTACCCAAACCCAGATCCAGGGCGTGAAGTTGACCCACCCCAAAACCTACCTCATCTATGAACGGCTGCAGGATGTCAAAGATCCAAAGTTTCAGGATTTCCATGATCCAGGCTAACAACGGGGTAACTGAGAGGCATCCTGGTGAGGATCCAGCATTGATAGTGTAGCAGAAGCCAGGGGCCTCCAACCAGACCAGCGACTCACCGCAATGAACATTTGCAAGTGTGGACAAAAGGGTGTCCTGTGGGACACACTGTGACACACTACAGTGTCCTCGACCAACGAGATGTTTCTTATGCTTTGTTTTCTTTGGATTTGTTAATCAATTAATTATTCATCTTTGCTTCTCGTTTTCTTTTGTGGGGAGGTTGCGAGGGCAGAGGGTGGGTAAGAAGGGACGGGGAGACGAGGCTCACAATTGTGTGCAGGATGTAAAGCTCACAAAGAACCAAAAACATTTTAAAAAATAGAATAAATAACATTAAATGTGCTCCTTTGATCATTTTCATATGTTAAATTTATTAACAGGTATAGAAAAGTTCATAAGGAAAACAAGAAATATTTTTAAAATGCCCTGTCACCTTTCCATAGATTTCCCAGTGGTAATAGCACAAAAAATTCAGAAATGGCTATTTGTCTTCTTGTTGGTCCATCATGACCAATTGCAGATATTTCATATAAATTTCCCCCGAACCTAGATTATATTATCCTGTTCCCCCCCCAAAAAATATCTTTACTGCATTGTAGTTAGGATTTAATGCTGTGCCTCAGTTGGGATAGCATGTCATACCTTTGGAGCAAGTTCAGTGTAAATAGAGTTCTATTACTTGCCTGATTTGGGGGGGGGGGAGAATCTAAGTGATAGATTTAGGGCCTCAATGTGGCGACTTCCTGAATGTACCACTAAATGTCCCAAAGACTCAGGTTCTTCACCCAAAAGCTAAAGCCAGTGGCATATGCCTTCCCCCTGACTTTCCATATGCGTTCATAGAAGTTCAGTCAAACAGTCGGGGGTGGGCAGCTACCGGGCACTTGCCTAGCATGTGTGAGCATAGGCTCACTCTCCATACCACAAAACACACTGCAGTACGTGTAGCAGCGCTCTCCACGCCACGGGGTACCAGCTAGGACTCAACAGTAATTCCCAAAGGGTTGATCATTTTCTCTTTGTCACCTGCGGAAAAACCAATTCAACTACAAAGCAAGCATTCATCCAAAAGGCATTCTCTTGTGGACCGTGCGTGGGTCAGAGCCAGAATCTATGTCTCAGAACGGAGATGTGCTCTCTGAGATGCCCAGCCAAGGAATGATGTAGCACAGGGGTCCCCAAACTCAGCAGTCCAGGGTCACCTAAAGGGCTTCTTGAGACACAGACTTGACTAGACAGACTGAGGCAGTCTTCCATCATCCCCAGGTGCCACACATCAAATTCTTTCCTTAAAAAGTTGATGCCACCGATGCTACCTATTGGAGGCGGTCTGGTTGTCCTCCGTAGATTTTTCTAGGTTTCACTATTTATACTATATTTTCTCATTGCTTTGACAAAGCACCTTGAAAAGTATGGTGATCTGAATGAAAATGGCCCCCATAGACTCAGAGAGAGTGACATTATTGGAGGTGTGGCTTGTTAGAGGAAGTGTGTCACAGGAGGAGGGCTTTGAGGACTCTAGAAACTCAAGCCAGGCCCAGTGTCACTCTCTCTTCCTGCTGCCTGTAGATCCACTCATAGAACTCTCTCTCAGCTACCTGTCCAGCGCCGTCTCTGCCTGCACGCCACCATGCTTCTCCTTACAACACTAATGGACTAAACTTCTTAACCTGTAAATCAGCCCTGATAATTGTTTTCTTTGATAAGAGTTGCCACTGCTATGTTGTCTCTTCATAACAAGAGAAGACAGACTATGAGACAAATAAAATTTAAGGGTTTTTTTTTTCCTGGCTCATGGTTTGATGTGCAGTCCATCATACTGGGAAGTCACACAGCAGCAACACGAGGCAGTTGCTCACATTGCAACCATAGTCAGGAAACAGAGACAATCGCGGGTGCCCCATTCACTTTCTCCATTCGTACGCAACCCGGGACCCCAACTCACGGAATGGTGCTACCCGCATACAGGTTAAAACTCCCTGACATGCCCTCACCCACCGACATGAGCGGAGGTGTGTCTCCCGGGTGATTTTAAGTGCAACGCGTTATCAATGACGATTGACCGCCACACTATCCATTGACTACTAACTCCTCTGCAGCAGTGTCGGGAATGTCTAGGTTTCATCTAATCTGGTGTTGGTTGGTTTTGATTCTGGTGGTAGATGCTGAATGTTTATGTCCTACTAAATTTCCAGGGATTGTTCTGGAAGCAAATCTTCGACTGGCCCCTTCCTGGCCCCCAGTTTTACCCGACTGAAGTCCTAGCAGAGCGTTGGATCCTCCGGTCCTTGCTCTCTGACGCTTGGCCTTCATCTTCCCTATCTCTTCAGCTCCTCAGGTTTAACCACAGAGGTCCCCTCTCTGCTAGTATCCAGTCTCGCAAGTGCTTCGCTCACTGGAAGAATGAACTCACTGCTCATCCCTTCTTTGTCATCTCCATTCCTTTTTTAAAAAGATTTATTTTATGTATGTGAGTCCACTGTCTCTCTCTTTAGACACACCAGGAGAGGTCATCAGACCCCATTACAGAGGGTTGTAAGCCACCAGGTGGTTGCTGGGAATTGAACTCGGGACCTCTGGAAGAGCAGTCAGTGCTCTTAACCGCTGAGTCATCCCTCCAGCCCCCTGTCATCTCCATTCTTACTCCACGATGACTGTGTTTTTACTCATTCTTTTGTCTCACGTGGAGTATTAAGAGAACTCATCTGCATACCTCCAACTCATTCACAAGGCTAAAGGGTCATCATTCTCTTTGAGATTTTTTTTTTCTCAATTTTGACTATAGAAATGCCCTGTCTTATCTTAGAATGTTCATATACATGAGCAGCTCATCTATCATTTCTATGCATTTTGAAATTGGGTCATTTATCCCACACTCAACCCATTCTCTTGAATCACGAGTCAGAGTGGACTGCTGGGTTCTTTTCATTTCTACGCAGCTGCCTCCAGGATGTCTGCATAAGCATCTCCCGGAGGGCAAGTCACAGAATGCACACGGCCCTCCTTCAGAGAAACCCCGTGGTTACATTTTCTATAGTTGTTCAATATTCATGAAGTGCTGTGTACACCTGGGCTGTCTAGATGCTTCCGTATCCCCTGGGTTCATTCATCTGCAAAGATGATGAGGAGACAGTAAAGCCATGTATTCAGACTCCTGTCTAAGCTGAAGAATGGTACATCTCTGTGCTGACTGGTTTTACATCAACTTGTCCAAGTTAGAGTCTGTGGGATAATGCCCCACCAGTTTGGCCTATGGGGCAAACCTGTGTTATATTTTCTTTATTGATGATTGATATGAGAGAACCCACCTCACAGTGGGCCACATCACCCATGGACTTTTGGTCCTGGGTGTTATAAGAAGCAGGCTGAGCAAGCCTTAAGAAACAAGCCAGGAAATAGCACTCCTCCATGGCTTATGAATCAGCTCCTGTACCCAGGTTCCTGCCCCAATGCCTTCAAAGATGAACTGTGATATGGAAGCATAAACAAAATAAACCTTTTCGTCCTTATCTTATTTTTGGTCATGGTATTTCATCACAGCAAGAGAAACCCTAAGACAGTATGTTTACTTTTAAATTCCCCTGTGGCATATTTACCACGGAAAAATCAACCCCCATAGCTGATCATGTTTTCTCACTGGCATCATCAAATCTAGACAGAAATGAATTAAGAGAAGAAAGACAGTTTCAGAGATTTCCATTCATCGTGGAGGGCCTTCCCAAGTAGAGAAGCTTGTCTGAAAATGGCCAGTGACACAGAAGCATGAAGAGAACAAGCAATTATGCCTACCAGGGCCATCCCATGAGGGACATTCTTTCTCCACTGGTCTCACCTTAACAGGTCCATCGACAGTCTCTCGAACATGGACTCCTCAGTTCACTGCATCAGAGCCTCATGATCGAATTGTCTCTGAAACTGCCCCCACATATACATCCAAGGTTGGGTTTTACTAATCTCCCAAGTTTTTCTCATTTCAGTTACAATGACCTACAAGATTAACAGTCATGGGGCTGGAAAGATGGCTCAGCAGTTAAGAGCACCGAGTGCTCTTGTGAAGGTCCTGAGTTTGAATCCCTGCAACCACATGGTGGCTCACAAGCATCCATAAAAGAGATCTGATGCCCTCTTTTGTGTGCGTCTGAAGACAGCTACAGTGTAATTTAGGCTGGAGTAACAAGTGAGCCCAGTCGACCAGAGTGAACAGTGGTCCTGAATTCAAAGTTCCAGCAACCACATGGTGGCTCACAACCATCAGTACAACTACAACGTACTCATATACATTAAATGAATAGATAGATAGATAGATAGATAGATAGATAGATAGATCTAAAAAAAAGATTAAGAGTCACAACTCTCAACTAATCTTTATGTTCCACAGTTCCACAGGGGCAGATGAAGATTCATTCATGGGTCGCTCTCTCGGGTCCAACACAACCATGTTTCACTTGAATGAACAATTTCAGGCAGTAACAAGACATGTTTTCTAACACCATTTTGGGGTTGAGATATCTGAGTGTGAGTGTTGCATCGTGTACTGACAGAACTCCAGCCAGCATCCCACGTTGAATCAATTCAACCCATCCCAAGAGACTCGCCTCTGCTTAAACTGAAAACCGACTGACTCGTCCAGGCAAAAACAACTTCCTGCTCTTTAGTACATTTATGAAGCATACAGAAGGATCCAATGTGATGCTGTCAAATTCACATAAGCACACTGGTTACTAGATTAAATTATTCGCTTTCTCCTGATAAAGTTATTCAACCTTGGAATATTGTAGAACGTATCAGCAGGAAGGACCCTTTTCCCCAAACGTACATCAACATACACAATACAGTGAACCAGCCTGCGCTAACATCAAATGTTTTTAAAAATCTAAACACTGGGTTGAGTCTTAAAAAAAAATCCCTTCCTCAAATGTTGAAATCTGTGGGCTTAGATGGTTGGTTTTCATTTCTTCATTTTAGAAATGCAGAGACAGACGGCTAGAGGTGTACAGTGTACACCTGTAAAGGGGCAAGAGTCCCTGCAAAGGTGGAGTGGGATAGCTGTCACTTAGCCACGCCCTGACTCACCAGGAAGCGAGATCTCCCACTTACCTACTTTGGGCATGGGCTTGCTCCTTCTCATTTTCTTTCCTGTTATCCTCTTGTACCTCTGACTGACAGAACAAACCTTTCCACACACTCCTAGCTGAGCAAAATCCTCAGCTTGACTCAGTTCTCCTAAGCCCCAACCCCTTTCCCTACAAATTTGGTTTCCCAGAGTCTCTAAACCTCCACCATCCTCTCCACTGGCCCCCTGCTTCCTCTCACCCCACTTTCTAGGCTTAGTTTCCATTTAGATACTTTCTTGAATTACAGTCTCTCTTTTTAAAACTAAAAAACAAGCACAGATTTCAGTCCACAAAGTGTTACACAGTTGGACGCAGATACATAAAACTAAATTTGCTTGTATATTTCCACGTTTCCAAAGCCAACTGGATTAAAGATAAACGAATAACTCACTCGTCCATCTCCCTTCCAGCCCCGAGAGAACAACAACATAAATAAGACGAGCTGACAAGCCCAGATAACAGGTGATGACTCAAGTCTTAGCCTCAAAATGTCACTAGAGGCTTGCATAAATCTCTAGTGTGCTAGGCTAAATTAAAGTACGAACAAATGAAACTAGAGTGGGGGCAGAGCGAAATTAAGTTTGGTGTTGATTACATGCTGTGATTAAACCAAACAAGGTGAACTCCTTGATCATAAAAATTGTTGATGGACTCAGAAATGTAATTACATAATGAATGATGATGCAAATGTATCCTGTAGAGTTGGAAAATTATCAGAAAAAAATTTTTTTAAACCTGAGCTGGACACGCTATCATCCCAGTACATCCCACAAGAAGCAGAAAGATCCGGATTTCAAGGGCAGTCTGGATGACATGAGGCTCTGCCTCAATGTCCCCACTTCCATGTTTTCAGGTTTCTTCAACGTTCCCCAAACAAGAAAAGAATTCTGAGATTCAGGCCAACAAAAGAGCTTGAGTCTTAGGACAAGCCAGGAACTCAGTCATCATGGGTGGCAGTGAGTTACACAGGCTGGATTTCAAGATGGACCTGGGGACATGCCACGTGTGGAACTGTCTCTTTTTTCCTATGACAGCATAGGAACTTTCAGCACTTGTTGACTGGACTGTGCTGGACCAACCATGCTGCTGAAGATAAAAAAGAAAACCACACCAAAATGGATATTGGTGTGACCTGATTCAGTCAGTCTGCCTTTAGCTTAGAGTTGGAAAGACCCCACAAGTACTGGACAAGAAATAAGATACTTCTAAATCTATTTGTTAATAGGTAGACTAGAAACTAGTTTGGTTGAGTGACTAAAAGAACAGAAAATAAAAGGTGTGCTTAAAACTTGAAATGTCGCAAGAAGAAAATGAAAGCCAGTGTGCAGGGGGGAAAGGAAAGCAAAGCTCTTGCTGGGCCTCTTGGGGAGGGGAGGGGAGGAGAGAGGAGGAAAGGGGAAGGGAGGGGAGGGGAGGGGAGGGAAAGGGAGGACAGGAGAGGAGAGGGGAGGGAAGGGGAGGGGAGGGGAGGGGAGGACAGGAGAGGAGAGGAGAGGGGGAGAAGAGGGGAAGGGAGGGGAGGAGAGGAGATAGGAAGAGAGGGGAAGGGAAGAGAAGAGAGGGGAGGGGAGGGGAGGAGAGGGGGGAGGGGAGAGCAGGAGAGGAGATGGGAGGAAAGGGGAGGAGAGGGGAGGGGAGGAGAGGGGAGGGGAGGAGAGAGAAGGTGAGGAGAGGGGAGGGGAGGAGAGGGGAGGGGAGGAGAGGGGAGGGGAGAGAAGGTGAGGAGAGGGGAGGGGAGGGGAGAGAAGGGGAGAGAAGGGGAGGGGAGGGGAGGGGAGAGCAGGGGAGGAGAGAGAAAAGAAGAGGAAATGGGGAGTGGAGCCAGGCTAGAAAACCTCACCCCACCCACCTAGTGACACACTTCCTCCAGCAAGGCTCCACCATCCAAAGGTTCCAGACCCTCCCCAGAGAGTGCCACCACCAGGGAACAAGTGTTAAAACATATGAGCCCACAGGAAACATCTCTCATTCAAACCACAACAGCTTTCTTCATGTGTCTCATCCACCGATAAAATAAATGTATACAAAGCATCAGAGACTAACAGTAACATTAGTGATGATTCCCACAGTACTCAGAGCCCTGAGAGGGGCTTTTGCCTGATTTATGAGATTAAAAAAAAAAAAAAAGAAACAAATTGAGTCATTTAAAATATGAGATGGGATATGCAGTCATCTAGTTGATGATTATATAAAACTAAGAAAACTGTGATTGCTACTGAATGAAGACAGTGAGATAAAAATTGGCATCTGTCCTGCAACTATATAATATAATGGTTTTAAAACAGTAACTTAACTGTGGAGGGAGAGGATGTGACGGCATTTTCGCTAAATTCATTTCCTTGATTTATTTTTGGTCCTTACTTGACTGATTAACCTTAAATTGATGTATAACGTAATAGCAACTGCATGTGCAAGTCTTTTTTGCTACTGTTTAATTAGGGATTGAACCCAGAGGATCACAAGTGCTAGACTAATCTGCATCTGTAGCCCCCTTTCACATCTTGTTTTGAGAAGTCTTGCTGAGCTGTGCATACACTGAGCCTGTACACTTCCTGTTTCAACCACCAAGGAGCTGTGACAACATCCCTGTATCACTGGGCCTGGCCAGTGTGCACAACTCTCAAGCACAACTTGCTAGATTTTTATAATCCAAATAGGCCTGTGTAACTAAGACTAAAGACAAGGTTCTGAATATTGTCAGCACCCCCACAAACTTCCCTTTACGCCCCCTTTCCATCTCCCTGTACCCCAAGTCAAAGATGACTAATCTAACTTCTACTGTCATAGTCAAATTCTGTTGGCTTTAAAACTCAATAGGTGCACAGCTTTCTTTCCTGTTCTTTTCACTGAACATCATGCCCAGGAGCTTGATTCTTGTTTTCAGTTTCATATCATGAACACTGTCATTACATCATCATCAAACCAGCCTGGGGGGGGGGGCAATGCACAAAGATCAGGGGCCTTGCAAACCAACTGATCAAGGTCTGAGTCTTAGCTTTCCTTGTCTTGGGATAGATTTTTTTTTTAATTTCTCTGACTTCAGTACTGAAATCTTATAAATAATGTCACCAACAAGAAACCTGTGTTTGTTTGGTGTGATATAATGACAGAACTTGAAAGGTAGACACAGAAAGGTCAAGGAATTCAAGGTTATCCTTGACTACATAGTAAGCCCCAGGCCAACCTGGACTATATGAGACTAAGAAGAAGAGGAGAGAAGGAGGAGGAGGAGGAAGAGGAGGAGGAAGCAGATGGGGGGCAGGAAGGAAGAAGAAGAAGAGAGGGAGATAAAAACAAAGAAGAGAAAGATGGAGAAGGGGGGAAATGAGGGGAGAGAGGAGGGAAAGGGGGAGAGAGCAGGGAAAGGGAGAGAAAGAAGAGGGGTAAGAGGAGAAGAGAGGTGGAGGAGGACAGGGAGAGCAGGGGACTATTTTATGGAACATTCATCATGTGTCTGAGGCGTAAGGAGATTGAGTACCATTTCATTGGTCTGTGTAGTTGGTATACTTGCGTGAGAGCCTTGCCTTCTGCTCGTCTCCTCCAAATTCAAAGCACAGAAGGTTAGGCCAGTGATCTCAGCCTGACTCAGGTCTGGAAAAACTGAACTACCAAGTTGGAGATGGGACATAGACATAGTCACAGTTCCTAGAGGATCATCTCCATCCAATTCCCCAAGAGAAATGTTGTGGCTCCAGGAAACTCATCAGGGAAGCACTCAGCCCTTGCAAAACTGGACGCACATCTTCCAGGAAGGAAAAACTAGAAAGCACATTAGTCACACATAGATAGTCACAGGGACAAACAGACCCAAGTCTCCAGGAGGTTTAAGGAACAAGACGGGTCATGGCGACATAATGACCTAGTAACACACGGAGGTCAAACAGAGATAACAATTACAAAGGAGGAAGCTGGTCCTTGGTCAGTTTGGCTGGAACCACCACAACATTGTCATGAGCTTGTCCCCAATGTCACACAGTCCCAACACAGACCGGCTGCACACAGAATGAAAGAACAGGATGATCACAGTGATGTTACAAAGCACACTGTGCTGCTCCTTGCATTTCCATGTAGTGAAGGGGGAGCCATCTTCCTGTAGGTCGTGATGCCTTAGAGTGTGTGAGTTTTGCCTGTACAGTTTTACTACTTTGAAACACTATTTTATACAGTCTTGAGATGGTCTAATTGAACTGAATAAGGAGGCAGAAAAGTGTGCTCATCTGCAAAGGGGTTCCTCTGGCTTTCTCTAGCTCCTCTGGTCGGGCGCACACCACTGTATCTGCCTTTTTTTTTTATTTTTTGCTAAAATTATTTTCATGTCTACCACACTGAAACCAGAGCAAAATTCACAGAGCAGAACTGCTCTGAGCTGCTACTGAGCTCACGTCGACGATGGGGAGTGGTAGAAACACTGCTTCAGAGGCTCTCTTTTTTAAGTTGAGTGAATAGTTCTTCTTAGAATAAAATCATGTAAATGTGTTTGCTTCAGGAAATGGGGTAGGTGCCCTTGGGGGAGCGCAATGATACTAATTTTAGTTCCATTTGCATTTTTAGTACAATAACATTTTCGGTTTGGAGCGTGGAGGGAGGGGAAGCTGTCTGGATTACATGTCTTAAAAGGGGACACAGCGTGTCTCCTGCTGTTCGTGTCTGTGGCATTCCTGGGACTCAGAGAAATGAGGTTCCTTCCAACTTCTCACGCCCATCTTTCCACTTCTTCCTCTTCTGTGCATAAAGCCCGACACCCCCAAAGTTCTACAACCTCTCAAATTAGCTCTACCAGCTGAGGACCAAATGTTCCAACGCATTAGCCTGTGGGAGAGTTTTACATCCAAATCATAACACATCAAGGAGGCTGGAGAGATGGCTCAGCAGTTAAGAGCGCTGATTGCTCTTCTGAAGGTCCCGAGTTCAAATCCCAGCAACCACATGGTGGCTCACAACCATCCGTAATGGGATCTGATGCCCTCTTCTGGGGTGTCTGAAGACAGCGACAGTGTACTCACATATAATAAATAAATCTTTTTAAAATAAATATAAATAAATAAATAAATAAATAAATAAAATAACACATCAAAGGGGATCAACATGCTTTGAGCACCACAGTACATATGTATATTCAAAAATCACGCCGCATCCCATAAACACATAGACCTATTATGTGTCAATCTGACGTGCAGTGAAACCTAAACCAAGCCAAAAAGGAGACTCAGAACTTGACTTCACTTCAAGTCATCTCCCTCTGAGTCCAGATGTGCTCGGTGAAGGGACGCTGGGGATGCTGGCCTTCCTGACTTTGTGTCTTCACTGTGTCAGCCTGACCCGAGTTAGAGCGAAAGAGCAGGGTGGAGGTAAGGGGAAGGCGCTGGACCTGGTCAGTGAGTAGGGCTACATGGAAGACACTCCAACCATGGCGGGACTCCCTCGCCACCCTCCTCCCTGGGAAGGAGAGCAGAAGGACTGTACCCATTCTCTGTAATTAGTTTTGTCTCTACCGTCCAGATTTCAAACCAGGTAAGGAAATCCACCCACAGGGAAAGCTCTTCATTATGTTCATGAGACTCATACCTGTGTAGGTCCCTTCCAATTGTCTCATAGTCAACACGGCTGTGCCTTAGGAGCACCCAGTCACAAAAGAACCTCCCCTGAAACCAGCCACAGGAGACAGAAAGGACCTATCTCAAGTGTGGTGGCATCCAGCAGGTGCTCGATAAATTCCTGCCACAGAACACCATGACTCCCTTTCTCCTTTTCCACCTGGCAGGGGAGGGGACAGGACAGGAAGCCCCGGGGGATCCCATTCAAAAAGCCATCAGAATCCTTTCCTACAGCTGCTCTGGGGTCGTTTGCATTTTTCAAAACCAAATTCTACTTAATTATTCAACATCTTTAGTGATGCCCACCAGTAAAACCACATGCTCCAGGAGTAAATACTCTTCAAAAAAAATACCCCAGGGTTGGTACATCCAACGGCTTTGGTGATGTTCCAATGTTAAAATCAAAGCAAGAGATGCCATGGCGGGCTGAAGCTTCCTTTACGTTCCCCGGAGTGAACACACGTTGTTCTGCAGATCTGTGTGAAAAGTCTAAAAACACAAATCGACAGTTGGATCGGAAACCCCCACTGAAAAATCAGTTCCTGCTAGTTCTTCGGTAAAAATTACAGAATGAGCTGGCTAATTCTGTTCTGCCTCCCCTCGACTTGGCAAAGAAGGGATTTGGTCTATTTCCCGTCAACCCACTAAATCGGAATGCCTGCGCCTTCCAGGAAAGCCGGGACTACTAATTACACAGACTATGTCTGCATATATATGCCTTGTACGCAGGGTGTGCGTGTATCCTGCCCCTCTGTGACGCTGTGGGCGGTGAGGCTTCCCTGCACAGAGAGCTGAATGTTTTGTTTTGTTCTGGCGACGTCATGGAAGCACAACTGCTGTCCACCCCATGGCAATCTGGCTGACTCCCATGGAAAACAACACCTCTGTGAGCCCGACGTGGCTTCGGGACTTCAGGGAATCCCGCAGAGGCAATGACTTCTGCACACCCACCCTCAAGAGCCTGGGCGGCTCCCTTTGTGTTATTTGTCTAAGATGCCCACAGTTTTGTTAGGTTAGCACCCCCTCAGTGAGCTCCTGCACCTCGTTTTGACACATAGAGGCTCTTTCCTCTGTTGGTCTCATGATCTGTCCAGGAGTTCAGATTGCCAGCCTTATACGAGCTTATCCAGGGGGCTCCCGTGGAAGAGTTCTGTCTTGCCTGCCTCTAGCTTTAAGTCCAGCAGAGGAAAGGCTACTCCTAAGAGGTTGCCACCCACAGAGGGCTTCACTAAAGTACCACAGAGCCTTTGTGCTCTGAGATAAGAGCTCCACCATTACACGCCTCCGGGGCTACCCAGGAAGATGTGACCATAGGACCACAACCTCCAGCTGCGGTCACTGAGCTGTCACGGTGGACAGTGAGAGCTTCCACACACCCTTTGCTGACCGCATCGGGTGTCCAGTTGTAGCGAGACAAGGGGAGGCACTTCCCGGCTTCCCCGCCTGCGGCCGGTGCACCCTGGAGCTTCGTTCGCAGTCCTGGAACTTTGGCATGGTCGTTTCTGGACCACGGGGAGGTGATCATCTTCACCATGCTCTCCAAACCAGAAGTTTCCAGGGAGCGCTTTAAACTTTGGGGTCTAGATGAGTGGCCGGCTGACATTTCTGGACCCTCGTCTGGTTCTCAGACAGCACTTTTGTGGCTAGAACCCGGCTGTAGGAGGAAGACGCGATACGGAGGTGGAAAGAGACTAGAGGTGGGTACCCAGAAGGAAAGCTGTAGGAAATAAAAGGGGACCATCCCAGGAGGAGACGGACTTTTGGAAGGGAGGTATATTACAGGGTTTAAAGACTTCCTCACTCTGCCTGGCTTAATCCTATTATTCCTCTGGCCGCCTCTTCAAGGGGCTTCAGAGAGTCTAACAGATTCCACCAGGTGTTCTGATATGGTGTCTGTCTTAGTTAGGGTTTTATTGCTGTGAACAGACACCATGACCAATGCAAGTTTTATAAAAGACAACATTTAATTGGGGCTGGCTTACAGGCTCAGAGGTTCAGTCCATTGTCATCAAGGCAGAAACATGGCAGCATCCAGGCAGGCTTGGTGCAGGAGGAGCTGGGAGTTCTCTCTCTTCATCTGAAGGCGGCTAGTGGAAGACTGACTTCCAGGCAACTAGGGTGAAGATCTTAAGCCCACACCCCACAGTGACACACCTACTCCAACAAGGCCACACCTCCTAATAGGGTCACTCCCTGGGAAAAGCGTATACAAACCATTACAGTGTCCTACTCTGTATGCCGCTATTATAATCGAGTAGCATACTTATCCATTTATAAAGAATGGGTGTTTATTTGGCTCATGGTTCTGAAGGATGGGGCATTCAAGACCAGATGCTAGGGAGGCCTCTTTGTGGGACTCAAGGAGGCAGAGGGCATCACACGCCAATACAGAATGGCCTGGTTAATGTCTCTTCTCTTCTTAACCTTAGGTTCCCCCCCCAAAGGTCCTACATCCAAATGCTGTGGTTAAATTAAGCCTTTGAACTCTCCACGCCCACCGTGAGGATTATAGTTTTTAATGTGAGTTTTCTTTTCTTACCACATTTTATTTATTTATTTATGTCTTTTCTTACCACATTTTATTTATTTATGAGAGAGAGAGAGAGAGAGAGAGAGAGAGAGAGAGAGAGAGAGAGAGAGAGAGAGAGCTTGTACCTGTGACATCGCACGGGTAGAAATCACAGGTCGGCTCATGTGAGTCTGTCCTTCCTTCCACCGTGTGGATCCCCGGGACTGCATTCAGATAGTCAGGCTCAGCAGCAAGCACTTTTACCCATTAAGACATCTCACCAGCCTCGGGTTTTGGTGGGAATCTTCCAACCATGGATTGTTGTCGTCGTTGTAAATATCACCCGGCTGAAGCCAGCCTTAAAGCCAGAGCGTCTGCTTTCTCAAACTTGAGATTTTTCATTCATGAGTTATATATATCCTGCTCCAATCACCACTTCTCAGCTTAAGAAGCTG
Organism: Apodemus agrarius; assembly: GCA_964023405.1. Taxonomy (NCBI): domain Eukaryota; kingdom Metazoa; phylum Chordata; class Mammalia; order Rodentia; family Muridae; genus Apodemus; species Apodemus agrarius. The sequence goes on along the minus strand of OZ030022.1, from coordinate 45,048,723 downwards.
CGGCTCTAGCAAGGATTTCCTCAGGTCACACAGTAGGGAGTAAGGCCAGGATCTGAGCCCAGCCAGACAAAATATCACAACACGTGATGGACCAACCCGACCTGGAATCCACTCTCCCTTCACCATGAGTCAGAATCCCTGAGCTCTGCAAAGCAGTCAGACGCTTTTTCAATGGATTTAAGGGACAGAAAGGACTTAGTAGCTTTCAAGCTACAATATAATGATGGTGGAAAAAAAGGAGAGGAGAAAAATGTCTGAAACCAAAATCAAGAGCTAACCTGAACGCCTTTAGCTGTGCCAGGCCCCCTTGGTCTGCCTTCTAACACGAGGTAAATGAATATGGACTTGTAAAAATAAATTAGCATGTGGCCGTTTCTGTTCGCACAGTCCAGAGCATAACAACGCGGAGGGAAAATCACCACGAGGAACAGTTCTAGCCCAGTGTGCTGGGATTGGAGGAATCCACTGTTCCTCGGCGTCCCAGCCAGCCCAAGTTCTTGTTGGCTAAGGAGGGTAGGAAGCCCCACATTTGTCTGTCTCAGAACCACAAAGACCTCCCTCCCTCCACTGGCTAATCAAGGAAACCTCTGGAGGACCACCATGAAACCAGGGAGTCGCCCGGGACTTGTATTCTTTTGAAATAACTGGTCTCCAGCGGCAATTTCAATCCTGGCTCAGAGTCAAAAATGCGGGGCTATAATTTTTTTTTTTTAATATTCAATTTAAATTGTACTTTCTTCAATGCCCGACTCACAGTAAAAGCCACGTAAAGTAGTACTCTGTTAAACCTCCATCTCATCTGTGGCCTCTAATCGCCCAATCTCCCTCCCACATACAACCAAAGTGATTTATTTCTTACAGATCCTTCCGGATGTATGAAGATTTTTTTTTTTAGATAACCTTTCTTGGGCCCTAAGCCAGACATACTTGAATAGAATTTCCAGGAGGCAATAGAGATGGTTGGATTTTAAGTCTCTGTGCTATACGATTTTTAAAACAACCACGGTGGCCAGTCATTCATCCACTCAATTCCATTTAATCAACATGTGCTCTGGAGTGCCAGGAACTGGGCTGGTACCAGGGATTCAGCAACAAACCAAACAACTTGCTACTTCTGAGCTTAGATTACGGCATGGGGTGGAGGAAAGGCGGCAGACAAACTGTAATTATCCAAAAAAGAAATTCTGCAATGAAAGCTAAAGCAAGATCAGGGCAAGTCTCCCCATTGCTTTTATCACAGCTTGAGCCACCCTCCCCCTCGCCTCTTATTCTCCTCCTAGGCCCTGCTCTGGAGAGCACGTGGGAGTTGGAAAGAAAAAGGAAGCAGATGTTTTCAGGGATTAAACTGTTCCCAAAGCCCAAGTCAGGATGAGCCAAAAAACTGGCCCCCAGGGTCATTTCCAAGGGGCATCTTTTCTCTGCACTAGCACAGGTCAGTGCGTCATTCAAAAAGATGTAGGAACAATGTTAAAAAATGACAATGTGCCGGGCCATGTCGTCTAGCAAGCCACGACCATAGCATCATCTCGGTCTCAGAAATCCAGAGCCCCACCGACGGGCTCGTGGAGAAAGAAAGGGGGGAAAAACAAGCCCAGGCACAAGAAATAAACAAGTAAAGATTTCTGAAATACAAATCTGAGATGGGTCCTAGCTTGGCCATGGAAACACACACGCACATGCGCGCACACACACACACACACACACACACACACACACTCCAGCATGCCTTCATGATCAAAGTTCTACGGTCAATAGTACTAGAAAAAAAAATGTCTGTAAAATAAAAGCCAGAACCTTTAAAAAAAATGACAATGTGTGTGGTCCTCTGGTACTGGGAATGTTAGGGTCTCCCAAAGTTAGGGTCACACTGCCTCCCAAAAGGAGAAATGGCTGAAGGTCTCTTTGCTGCTGGCACTGTGAATATTTGGTTTCACAGAACGCTGGTGTCACTGATGAGCAGAGCACTGTGATGGATACCATCATTATCGTGGATACCGTCATGGTGGATACCAGTGTCACTGATGAGCAGAGCACTGTGATGGATACCATCATTATCGTGGATACCGTCATGGTGGATACCACCATCATCATGGATACCAGCATTATCATGGATACCGTCATTATCGTGGATACCGTCATGGTGGATACCACCATCATCATGGATACCATCATTATCATGTCTACAAAGGGAGGGAGGGCTAAGCTCATAAGTGACGTCACCAAGCAGCCTAGCATTCTGCGCTTGCTTGTATCAGAGTTTGCTTAACCCTCAAGGGTTTGCCTTGAACTTGCAATGGGAACGTCGGTGGATGGTCCTTCACCCAGCACTTGGTAGACTGCTAAGTTCTCTAGAACAGAAGGTGTCTCGTTCTCAGTGGTGGCTGGAGAAGGGTAATGTCTAGAGCCTGGCCACTATGGACTCATGTCCACTTTTTTTTTTCCCAACCAAATGCTAATAAAGGAGGAAACTGGGCATGTGACATCACGTAGTGGACATAGCCTGCCTAAAGCGAGTCTGGACTGCCTTACTCGGTACCTGGGTCCACACTGAGACTGGTCCTCATCTAGTCGAGATTGGCAGTACCTCGAAACCTGCCTCACTGTCTCCCCCACTTGATCACGGCTCACTAGAGACCTACTTCGGTGCATATTCCCACGCAGAGGAGACTCCATATTGAAATGAAAGAAATGACAGAGGAGCTGTCCTCCCTTTGTCGCTTCCTTCTCTGAGGTTGGGCCTGTGTCTTTTTTGGTCACTATTCATTTTGTATTGATCCACGCCAGCTGCTCCCTTCAATGCCTTAGGCCCAGTTTTGCCCTTTATCCCCACACCAGTCATTGGTATAGGGAATGTTAACTCTACTCCACAGGTGAGGAGAGCAAAGCCCTCAGTCCTGGTGCACTGTCCACACTGAGCACGGGGCTTACTCACACAGCTGGTCTGGATGGGTCCAGCGCTCTACTCTTGCTTCCACACCAGCCAGGGCTAAGGCTTCAGTTCATCAGTCTCCGCAAACCCATCCCTCCAACCTGACCCCTTCGCATCATAAGCGCTGCTGCTGCTGCTTTGGGCGCATTCTTTAGGGAGCAGCTGCTGTTTTGGCATTCTAATTGCAGCATCAAATAAATCCAAATCTGGGAGTTTAAATGTGATCTGCAGATCTGGGATTTATCGTGTATAGTGTGCTTGAGTTCTGGACAAAGTCACAGGAGGACAATGTTGAAAAGGAAAGGAGCTTCTGAGATCTTCCTGAACAAGTGCCCCTCCCAGTCTGGAGAGCGTGGAAGCCCTGCTCCTCAGAAGGCTGGAGCTTAGGAACAGATTTATCCTGTTCTTTATTGTTAGGAGTGTCTCTCATAAAAAAAAGCAGGTTGAGGTCCTAAGTTTCTTACTCTTACTTGGCAACACAATGATTAGAGGCATGGTTGGCTGAACTGATCTGAGTCCGTGATAAGAGTGTGTGTTATTAATCCAATAGAACTACGCCCATACCAGAAGACCTTCATGTAAAGAGACAAGCACAGAAAGAACAGGTCAAGATGGAGACCAAGGGCCTGGAGACTGAACTCAGTGGTGTACTTGCCTAGCATGAATTTAAGCTCCTCATTCAGTCCTCATCCACCGTAAACCAGCATGATTAACAAATGCCTGAAATCCCACTGATCAGGAGGTAGAACCAGAAAGGTCCAAAAGTCAAGCCAGTCCTGGTTACATAGTGAGTTCCAGGCCAGCCTGAACTCTACGAGGCACCGTACAGAGCCATACTGGGGTGTCGTGCCACTTGGTAGGAACTCAACATTGATCAAGGTGAACTTCCTCTCCCAACCTTTGTTGAGCGGGAATTCCTGTGCTAGACAAGAGTCCTGCTCCACCTAGGGTGGAGTGCTCAGAGTGAAGGTGAAGTTCATTGTTCCTCCAGGTCTACGGAGTCCTGAACTAAGCAGGTGGCCCGCCCAGCTGCCTGAGCAGTGGAGCCAATGCCCAACGAACAGCCAGACCAGCTCCCCAGAACATACCCCGGAGTTTGGGGGGGAGGGACTCACCCAAACTCTTAAATTGTCAGACCTCCATTAAACTTGGGGCCTTGATCAGCAATCAGGTTGTCCTGGTCTCTGTTTTTTTCACTAGCCCCCCGCCCCCCATCTATCCCCAGCTTCTCTTCCAGGGACCCAGTTCGCAGTAGCTGCAGGCAGTTACAAGGCACTATCTCAAAAAAGAAAAAAAAAGATTATGATGATGGTGGTGGTGGTGGTGGTGGTGGTGGTGATGATGGTGATGAAGATGATGATAATGGCCAACTTGAGTTATTTGTCTACAAGCCAAACACCACCAAGAGTCATGGGCAGTAGGCAGTAACCAAACTCTAGGAGAGAGACAGAGAGAGGCAGAGCGAGGCCTGCAGCAGGCCTTTGGACCCTGGCTTCTAGAACTATGAAACCCTACATTTCCCCTTTTTAAGACATCCATTCTGGGAGCGCTTGTTATAAAAAATCAAAGAAAGAGAGAACACTCATGAACCGCAAGAAAATGAAACTTAGTCTTAAATGAGAAAGTAGGACATTTCCTGGCCCTCCATCATGCAGACAGACAAGTGGATAAGACAGATGACGGACACAGAGCATTGCAGAGTGACTCTTAGGGTAGGCTACTGAGGGGAGTCACAGTACCACCCAAGATCTCATCGTGACTGCTTCTTTCCCACTTACAATCAAGGGAATCAAGGGACAATCAAGAAAAATGATCTGAAATTGAAATTAGACCAGAAAGATCAACCTCCCTCCCTCTCTCTCTCTCTCTCTCTCTCTCTCTCTCTCTCACACACACACACACACACACACACACACACACACACATACACACACACACACCCTGGAGCACTAAATCATGCTGACTTCAAAACAGCAGTCTTGATGTACGGCCTGGTGAGAGTTTCAAACAAAGGGCTCCTAGACACAACATTCCCTCAATCTGTGGTTTCCAAGGAAACTGGTGTCTGCATCTACTTGCTGTCCAGAGCTGGTGCAGAGCTCACTGTCCACAGCCTACTTAAAGCTCATCAGATCTCTGCTTCATTTAAATACCAACTGAGCTCTGCATCCTCCCCACCCTGCTGTCGCTCCTGCTAACTCCCGTGCTACCTTATCTCTGGTAAATCCAATTTTGTCTGCTATGGGACAGTAGCTGGTGGTCTAAGGCTGACTGGACCAGGACGACATCACTGGTTGCAGCAGTAGACTCCTGAGGATGGACTACGGAAGCACTGGCAGTTAGCGTGCCTGTAATTTCCCTCTGGTTTCTTCGTCTCATCCATCGTCTCTCCTCTTCACACCCTGAGGTTGGAGGCTGCAAGAGCTTCTGAGGCCAAGTCACCAGGTCACATGACACCGACAGCCCACTGCTATCCATGCTCCCACCCAGACAAGATGGACTGATCTCAGCCTGACTGAACACAGCTCTTCCTGTGACATGGGTGCTCATGATAAGGGCACAGTTATCTTCCTAGGGTTATAGTATATCAGAGGACAGGAAGCAGTATATAGATCAAATGTAAGGCACCCCAAATAGAATTTAAGGAGATTAAGAAAAAAAAAGAAAAAAGCAAAGATGTGGGAACCTCTCAGTAAGGGGATTGCTGAACCTCCTGGAGGAAGTAGCATCCTCCCAAGAAACATTTTGGAGTTAGCCTCATGCAGAAAGTGGAAGGAGGTAGTCCAGACAGTAGGGACAAAAAGGCAGGGAGAAAGATTAAGCTTGAGGAATTGCATGTGGCTGCGTATGGGGCGCCCAGCAGATGGAGGAGAAAGGAGGTGACCCTCACAGACACCAAGTACTCAGGATCACATCACCCAGGACCTACAGACCAAGGCCGACCAAGAGGTGGAGCTTTGCTCTCTAGGGATGCCCTGCTTAAAAGGAGAAAGATGTGGCGCACGCCTGTAATCCCAGCACTTGGGAGGCAGAGGCAGGCGGATTTCTGAGTTCGAGGCCAGCCTGGTCTAGAGTGAGTTCCAGGACAGCCAGGGCTACACAGAGAAACCCTGTCTCAAAAAAAAAAAAAAAAAAAAAAAAAAAAAAAAGGAGAAAGATGATTTGAGATGCATTTTCAAAAGGTCACTCTGGGTGCCATGGGAAGTGAACTGGAGGAAGGAGAGCAGTCATGGGTTCTTGAAAGGTTTGTAAGGATGGCAGGCTGCACCAACGTGATAGCAGCGGGGATGGAATAGAACGCACAGATGCCAAATTCTTCTTCTTTCTTCTTTCTTCTTTCTTCTTTCTTCTTTCTTCTTTCTTCTTTCTTCTTTCTTCTCCTTCTCCTTCTCCTTCTCCTTCTCCTTCTCCTCCTCCTCCTCCTCCTCCTCCTCCTCCTCCTCTCTTCTTCCTTCTTCCTTCTTCTTCTTCCCCCCTTCTCCCCTTCTCCCCCTTCTTCCCCCTTCTCCTCCTCCTCCTCCTTCTTCGGCTTCTGCTTCTCCTCCCTCTTCTTCTCCTCCTTCTCCTCCTTCTCCTCCTTCTCCTTCTCCTCCCTCTTCTTCTTCTTCTTATTCCATTTCTTCCTCTTCTTTTTCTCCTTTTTCCCTTCTTCCTCCCCCTTTCCCTCTCCCCAATCTCTCCTCCTACTCCCAACCTGATGCCGTGTGTGTGTGTGTGTGTGTGTGTGTGTGTGTGTGTGTTGGATAATGGTAGTAGTGGGAATGTTGCCCAGGGTATGAAGGATGAGTTCAGAAAGCATTTACAACAGCCATACCAGATTGCTTTATAGCCCCATTTTGCAGATTGGCTAAAGGAGGATCGTTCTTCCCTTGCCACAGATCACATGGCTAACAGTGTCAGAGCCAGGACTGGAGACTGGGTGGCCTAGCTCCAAAGGTCATTGACTCAGTTAAAGGGTGTACATCTTTCACGTGCACATACCAGAACTGTGATGGCAGCCTGCTGACTCCCAACAGGAAGTTCTGACCCCCTCCCTCCCCAAGTCAAGATTTAACAAAGTCAGCCACAGCCAATCTCCTAACCCCTGGGAAGCCTCTCAGAAGACCTGAATGCTTGTGCTCTCTGAACCTTTTCAGATCACGGCCCAACCTCTTGTCATTGACTGACAGCTGCGCCATCTCGAGCAAGGTCTTCAGCACCTCAATCAAGGGACATAGCCCCAGAGACATTTGCTTTCAGAGCACATTCTGTGCACCGCAGGTCAGCCTCCTGTCCCAATCCACAGTGATATCAGCTGAGCAATGGTCAGTCCTACTCAGCAGGAGCTCAGGACCCTCATGAAGAAGACAGATATGTGAACATTAACTCCCAAGGATACTGAACTTCTGAGACGGCTTCTTACTGTCAAGCCAAGCAACTAATGAAGAAATGAGCGATGCAATCAATTCATCAACAGGACTGTCCTTGATGTTGAAGATAGAAGGGAGTGCTGGATAATGCACGTCCTCCAAATTCGCTGCCCCTGCCTCTTGAGCTCACTTTGAACCCAGGGAAGCTGACCCCCTAAAGACTGCGTTGGCTAGCTACCTGCTCTTAAGTGTCTACTCAAGTGTAGCCAATGAGAGACAGCCAGGGGAGAGCTGTAGCTTCCCTGGTACTCCCATTATGATGCAGATGTGCTGTCAGCTCAGAATAACCCACTGATTCAGAAAGGAAGGAAGTCCTCAGAGAATAAGGGGCGTGGAAGCCAGCCTGAAGGTGCTACGCATAAAGCCTACTACAGGAAGCCATAAATGTTCCTTTGGCACCTTTTCTAACCTGTTTATTTCTGGTAGCCACGACCATGTAAAATTTAAGGAAAGTATTTCATAGCTCTCATAATATGCTATAATTCAGATCCTGCCTAGTCCTCAAGCTTGCTGTGTATCTACATAGGAAGTAGTCCCTGAGCCCAGACTTCCTCAAAACAGCTTACTGAGCTGCCATCCTTTGTCTTGCTAAGCCAATGTATTCACCGGCTATTTAGACACCTATAGCCCTCGGTCCCAGGTGAGGCTCATGAATTATTAATGAGGTTAAGTGGAAAACAAGTCCAGGCCTTCCCAACATAGGAGACTGTAAGGTATGGTCATGTAAATTATCCCTGCTTAGCTAGCTACATCCTTTACTATGTTAATGTCAAGCATTTGTCTACCGAGTGCCGAGGTTTCCTCTGAGCAGACAAGACTTGAGACTTAGAAGAAAGTTAGTGAGTGAGGAGATGAGTTTAGTCTAGAAAGCAGAGTTTCCAGGGCCGGGCGTTGCCCGGCCCTGAAGAGAGCTTCTTAGGTGGTGGGAACATGAGTTTGCTAGTGAGAGAATGATTTAGTCTAGAGAAAAAGATTCCCAGAGCCAGATGCCTGGCTCTGAGGAAAGCTTGCTAGTTCAGAAAAGAATCTTGCTAACTTAGGCAAGATCTCTAGCTTAGACAGAAATGGCTTAGAAGGTTTTAGCTTATAACCTAAGGGCGCTACTTATGTAAGCTAGCGTGCCTCATTTTTATTATGTAATTGTTAGAACCTGATGCTCTGAGTAGGGAGCCATAAAACAGGGCTCCTCATTAGAGGAAATATAGATTTTTCTATAATATGAAGTATCCTGCGTCTGTGTCGTCATTCTCGCCGATTCGTGCCTTCCTGACCCCGGGATCTTGGTCTCCCCTGTAACCGAACTCCCACGAGGAGCTACGGCTTACAAAAGGCTGCAACCAAAGCTGCCAAGAGCAGCCGCGGTCTGCGGCAGAAGGGGTTACCACAGGCCAAATCTGGAACAATCTGAGTATCATTAACATAGAGTGACAGCAACGGATCAAATGTGCTGATACAAACAAGTTGGGCAGGAAAAAAAAATGTCTTCCTTAAGTTACAAAGTCAACTAATGAATGATGGAAACATGACACTACCATCTGCAACTCTCACAACTGGCCTCAGCATCTAGTGATTGGAATGTTAAACCTGGTGAGCGAAAGACAATCAAAAATGAAGGGTGAGAATGTATTTACATAATCTCAGAGAGTTCCCACTCAAAATAATCATTAATTACAAAGGGAAGCTATGCCTCTTAATGGGAAGAGTGGTCTACCTTGACCAAGGTTAACATCACAGAAACACAAGAGACATAATGTACCTCATAAGATCATTCGCCAGAAAGAACACGATGCACTCCTGTTGTGCTTCTGCCAGAACTCTATAATCTGAATCTAATCATGGGGAAATACCAGCCAGGGCCATTTCACAATGAGACATTATGCTAAATGACCCATGCTCTTCAGAACAGTCGGTGTCACAAAGACGAAGAACCAGAGCTATTCAAAACTCAAGGAACCCAAAAGCATGAGACAGCTGAGCCCAACACATGGTTCAAGATTTACTCCATCTCTTAAGGAAGTAGTGGCAGAACTAGTGAAAATATGCTAGAATCAATGATAGATACAATAAATATGATAGATGATAAATATGATATCTATGATATCATATATGATCGATGTTAGATATAACAAGTATGCTAGAATCAATGATAGATATGTAGATTACAGATACAATAAATGATAGATGATAGATATGTAGATGTGATAGATACAATAAATATGATAGATGATAAATATAATATCTATGATATCATATATGATCGATGATAGATATAACAAGTATGCCAGAATTGATGATAGATATGTAGATTACAGATACAATAAATGATAGATGATAGATATGTAGACGTGATAGATACAATATGATAGATGATAAATATGATATCTATGATATCATATATGATAGATGATAGATATAAGACATATAGTAGATAATAGAATGAAGACAGTTGATCAGTAGAAGATAGATAAATATAAAAATATGTAAATGTTTCAACTTTCACAGATTAAGAACATGTTGTGATTCTGTTTATCTCTGTTTTAGGAAGTATGAGCTGAAATGTGCAGAGTAAGAGAGCATGGTTTCTGCAACTTATTCTTAAACTTTTTACAAATAAAATACTATGTATGGATAGATTGAAAATGATGAGGGGGGTGGAGAGATGGCTTGAGATTAAGAACAGCTGCAGAGGACTTGTCTCCAGTTCCTGTGTCCACATGGCAACTACACCCTTCTGCAACTCCAGTTCCACGAGCTCCAAGGCCCTTCTGGATCTTCTGGTGTGTACAGGCATCAGCACAGAGATACGGACTTTCAGGCAAACCCTTTCATACACACAAAATAAACCTTACAAAATGTCCTCGATGCCAAGAAATCTGTACAAGTGTTCACTAAGAGATAAACGAAAGAATGGTTTGTCTACAAAATCCCATAGCTTCAGGGGGAACGATCATACAGTTTTTGACCCAGCAATTCTGTTTTTCAGTCTAGCCTAGCAAAAAAACATCTTCAAATCTTTGACTAAAAGAACATTTGCTACAAACGTTTGGAGGGACAGACAGTAAAGCAAAATGATTTCCAAGAACAACCCTTTGGTTATACAAAATGTGCATTCTTATGACGAAAGGGTAGGTAGTGGACAAAATGTCTCCTGGACACAAACACAAACGCAATGCACCAATACCACATTCAGTTTAAGCCCTCTAGTTGGAGAGAATATTCTTGGTGCTGTGCAAAGAAATGCACAGACAAAGCAAAATCAACCTGGAAAGGCAATTTCTTTCTTTCTTTCTTTCTTTTTGTTTTTTTTTTTTTGTTTTGTTTTTTGCAAAAAGGGTGTGCCACTACCCAAATTGAACTGCAAGCAGGTGGTAACTGTCTCTCATCATTGTGAAGTCCAACTTCACAATCTAAGAGTAATTCATAATTGGCATAAAAGAGCAGGGTGTGATCAAGAGTCAGGTCTCAGAAGTGCCTAGGAGCTGGGCAAACAGACACATACATAGATAATAGCACTTTGAGATGGAAGAGGCTTACTGAGTATTGACTTTTGGAGGTTAACGACCTTTGATAGAAAAGGTGTGCATTTCATACTGTGGCCTGGTGGGTTTTGTCTCTGAGATTCCTTTTCCCTTATTATTGTTGTTATTATTATTGTTGTTGTTGTTGTTGTTGATCAACAGCAGGAAGAGGACTCCTTTACACGAAGGTGCACCCCCACCGACAGGCTGCCTTGAAGCTTTGAGCTTCTGCTCACACTGTCACTGCGCTAGGGTTTTGGGTGTGCACCATCATTCCTGGTCTATGCAGTGCTGAGGACTGAACCCCCGAGGCTTGTACCTATGTATGTTAGGCAAGCACTCAACCAGACCCAGAAGTTTAGTTTAGTTTAATATAACTCAAAACAAACAAAGCACTGCTAGTGTGTCTGTGCAAACGTCTTCCCATGGAACGAAGCACAAATGTGTTCTTGTAATCTATAACAAAGTGCCTCTATCAAAAACCAGTTCCAGGTTATAAGGTGAGCAAACATTTATATCTGGTTTCAGACCCACTTCTGAGTCTGGTCGAGCACTTGCCTAACATACATAGGCACAAGCCTCAGGGGTTCAGTCCTCAGCACGGCATAGACCAGGAATGATGGTACACAGCCAAAATCCTAGCGCAGTGCCAGTGTGAGCAGAAGCTCAAAGCTTCAAGGCAGCCTGTCGGTGGACGTGCACACCTTTATTCCCAGCACTCAGGAGGTAGAGGCAGATGGATCTCTGTGAATTCAAGGCTAGCCTGGTCTACAGAGCAAGTTCTAGGACAGGCAGCACTTCATAGGGAAACCCTGTTTTGAAAACAAAACAAAACAACAACAACAACAACCCCTTGAGACCGTGTTCACACACGGCCACACACAAAGGGCCTTGCCCATGACCGTTGCCCTGTATCCGTGTGACCATGAGGTTATTCGGTGCCACATGAAGTCATTCATGAGAACAGGTGTTACAAAATCTGGCTACCCTGCCTCTGCTGTTTATTTTCCTACATGAATTAAGCAAGTTAATCGCTCTGAGTTTCTTTCCATTATCCGTAAAATGACTAATGTTGGCCACTGGCTGCCTTATCTGCCTCCCAGGGTGAGGACAAAAAGGATAATAATAAAACAAGAACAGTGAGAAATTAACATTTACATAATGCTCCATATGCCTCCCGGTCCTATTCTAAGTGTTTTCTACAAACGTGAGCTAATGTCACAGAAAAACAGGCCAGAAAGGAGTCTTTATTAACATCGAGTTTTTATAGCCTGACTAAACGGCCAACAGGCCTTGGCTGAGTGCTCTGGTTTTTTTCTGGGCTATGTTCAGCAAAACTCAGGTTCCACAGGGTGATAGCCTCTCTTCCCAATCAGCGAAGAGCCCAGCAAGTGACGACAACTGTCACTTAGTACAAATTCCTGATATCCACGGCTCGTTTCCGGAGGATACCTGAGTAGCTGTCTTATCCCTCAACACTTGGGCTTAGAGAGCCGTGATTTTTTTTCCACACAGTAACTTCAGAGCAGAACCTATCACTGGCCTATTGTGTCTCTTCCCAGAAAGAAAATAAGCTTGCAGGTCTGGCTGTGCGACTCAGGGGGCTTGAGTCTCCAGAAGAGCACTGTGGGTGAGTCCTCTCCTGTGCTTTCTCCCCCACTGCCAGACCAGACTTTCCTCTCCATTTCCAGAGTACCTGGGAAGGACAGATAAGGGTCTCTTTCTTTTCCTAGGCAGTAAAACGCGTCTCCAGAAAAACATTATCTTCCCAAAAATCCGATTTAGGAAGCGAAGGTTAGCAAGCAACAGCACTTCTCAGCAGAAACCACTCTGTTCTCGGGGTTTGTGCCTCTCTTCATATCCATCCGTCCCTCCTCTTCAGTCACTCTGTCTGTGTCGTCAGGATGCTTGTCAGATGTGTGCCTGGCTATGCTAAATAGATCTGCTTGAAAGGAGCTTTACCTTCGGACGACCCTGGATGGAAAGCCAGCATCCGAGAGAACTTTTCCTGTTCCTGTAAACCTTGCAGCCACTGAAAAGGACTCTAGTGATTACAAAAAAATGGGGCAATGTTGTTAGGTTTCTAATTAGAGCTGTTTGCTGAGGATCCTGTGTGCGTGCATGTGTGCGTGCATATGTGTGTGTGTGTGCCCGTGGTTGTGTGTCTGTGTCTATGAGTATATGTATGTGTGTTTCTGTGTGCATGTGTGTATGTGCCTGTGTCTGTGTGTCTATGTCTATGTGTATATGTATGTGTGTTTCTGTGTGCATGTGTATGTGTCTGTGTGTGTGTCTGTGTCTATGTATATATGTATGTGTGTTTCTGTGTGCATGTGCATGTGTATGTGTCTGTGTGTGTATATGTGTCTGTGTGTCTATGTATGTGTTTCTGTGTGCATGTGTGTGTGTCTGTATATGTATGTGTGTTTCTATGTGCATGTGTGTATGTCTGTGTGTCTGTGTGCATGTATGTATGTATCTGTGTCTGTGTGTCTGTGTGTGTATCTGTGTCTGTGTGTCTATGTATATGTGTTTCTGTGTACATGTATGTGTGTGTCTGTATGTATGTGTGCCGCAGGAACCTCGGTTGACACTGTGTGATAATTTCCACAGTTAAGCCGCAATCTCGGTGGACACTGTGTGATAACTTCCACAGGTAAAGGCCTTGTCTATGATGAGGCTGTCACCTGGGGAACTCGCTTGCGGAACTCCCTGGCCGGAGATAGTACTGAGCTCATTTTCTCATGGCAGCCTTGCCTGTGTGACTTTCCTCTGATCTGTTTCTACACTTACGAGATGTTCCTGATAGCCTGAGCTATATGTATCCAGGCAAGAAAGTTAATTAAGAGTTCATTCTTTGAACTGCAGCACTGGCCATGATTTATCTTCTAAAGATCCATTGCTTTGCCTTTTGACCAGTTATATAATTATCACCTAAATACATTGATGAATTAACTTCCCAACAATATATGTAACTGTATGGCTACAAATATGTAGATAGGGGTGGCTCTGACACCCTGGCATGGAAAGCATCAGTTAAATATAGTTTCAGAGTGAGCCTGAAGAGCCTCACAAGAAGGAAGCTAGATGTTAGATAAGGATCACAGATGGATAGTCACTAATTGGTTTATGACCTGGGGGTCATAACTAAGTGTTCCTTCGAACTTCTGAACCTTGGAAAGTTTGTTCTGATCAAGGGGTATGATGCTTCATACGTGATCTCCGAAGTTTTTACCTGATTGATTTTTGTATTTTCCTGTGCCAGATGCTCGTGTTAATCATTCTTTGTGATCACTGGACACATTTCTTCATAAATGTAACACCAGTTCGTGTGTATAAAAGTTCCTGCTTTAGAACAGTAAAGTGCATTCAGACTCAACCTGCTTCTGGTGTGTCTGTCTGTCATTTCTTCACCGAACCTGTGCCTTCCTGCTTACCAAAGACCTTGGTTCCCCTACGGGTGTGTGTGTCCTGACTGAGTCGGTCCGTGGCATGTGTGTGTGTGTGTGTGTGTGTGTGTGTGTGTGTGTTTCTAAATAAAATCAGAAAGACTACTACTGCTGTGTGTCTGTGTGTTTCAGTGTGTTCAGTCCCTCTATCATTTATGGTCTCCTCTCCTCACTTCATTGCCAGTCATTGTGGCCCAGCCTCCTCCTGACCTTTCTCCCTATTTTGGCAAAACCAAGAAGGTCTCAATCAATTGGTTCTATAATCCCTTGTCTTCCTAGCCCCAACCCTTGCTACCCCTCTGGCTTATGTTGTATTTTATTTTGATGCTTACACCCCACTCTGCCCAAAATTTTCACTACAAACAACATTAGAGACAGTCACTCAGATGAGACCTCACCTTTTAAAAAAAAATGAAAAGGAGGAGCTGGAGGACAGTGGACTGTGACAGGACACTTGGTGAGGTAGAGTGGGTCTGAGACTCTGGTACCCTGGTACCCACCTGAGACGGTAGGCGCCTCCCTGCTCCCTGCCAGGTTCCTGGCCTGGAACGTGAACCACAGTCCCCACGTTGGTTACATAGCCCAGAACAGAGTTCTCCATGCTAATGAGGTATCTGGAGGCACTAAGGGCTTAACCAATAAGCTTCCCTTCCCAGCAAAAAGAGCCCAGAACAGAGTTCTCCATGCTAATGAGGTATCTGGAGATGCTAAGGGTTTAACCAATAAGCTTTCCTTATTGGTTAAAAAGGTATTTAATCTCTGGCCCACCCTGAGGAGTTGGTATGCACCCATTTTCTATGATGAACAGTCAATCAGTGGTATGGATAAGTACGGACTGTCTCTTTCATTGAGATCCTCCATAGGAAGCTGAGAGAAGGCCTTCACCTACAGCCTAAGTCTCCCATAGAAGGCCTCTCTGCACTGCCGGACAACTGTTGCCAAGATAAGGCCAGTTAGCTTGAAAACCACATAGAAAACCACTAGAAAACCACATAGAGAAGAAAACCACATAGGGAAGAATGTGTAGGAGGTCCCTGGGCCATGATGAGGCTGGGAGTGGGTGTTCCCAAACTCTCGGACATTGGGATGCAAAGAGTAGGGGATGGAATCAGGGGCCCCCAGACTGAGGGCGATGCCAAGCCCGGGGTCGGGGCAATGGGAGCGTCAACTTAGCTCATTGGCCTCTCCACTTGTCACTCCTACCGGCCCTCCTTTCTTACCCATCAGCTTTCAGCTCAGGTCACACTCCTCCTCTCCCTCCTTCCTTATGGCTGTTGCCCTACTTGAAGATATTTCTTTGCGTTAAACCCTTGGTCTACAATCTGTTCTGCCTGCAAAATATGCTCGGGCAACGGCAGCACAAACCTGCTGGGATAACGAACTGGTGTCTAAATTGACTTAAGGCTCACTCCATGAGATGGAGCCCAAATTTGATACTGCTTGGGTGACCTTGAACCAGAGACTAGATAAGCCAGAGACCCAGAGTAAAACCAAATACTACTGGTCTTCGAAACCAGACAAAACCCAGCAAACAAACAAAACCTAAGATGAAACCAATGTCCCCTAATGACATTCTCTGACTCATAATGGGGGTCTTACTCAGCCATCATCAGAGATGCTTCCCCCTGCAGCAGATGGGAACAAACACAGAGACCCACAGCCAAGCATTAGACAGAGAAAACCCTTGTGACGCAAGGCTCTAAGCAAGATGTCTCCATCAAATCTCTCCTCTCAGACCTCATGGAATCCCTTGGAAAAGCAGGCAGACGGGCTGGAGAAGACAGAGGGGATGAACAACACCAGGAGACAAGGTCCTCTAAAACAGCTGGGCAAAGTTCCTATGAACTCACAGAGCTGGAGCAGCAGACACAGGAGTCTATGCCAGGGCTCCTGCACTGATGCCCCAGCTATCGCTTTAGTGCTTTTAGGAGACTCCTGAGGATGTAAACAAGTAGGTCTCCAAGTCTTCTGCCTTCTCTTGAGGCTCTTTTATTTTTCTGTCAGCTTGCCTTGCCCAACTTCAATATAATGGTTTTTGTTTTATCTTACCACATTTTATTTCGTTTAGAAAATAAATATGTTTGCCGGGTGGTGGTGGCACACGCCTGTAATCCCAGCACTTGGGAGGCAGAGGCAGGCGGATTTCTGAGTTCGAGGCCAGCCTGGTCTACAGAGTGAGTTCCAGGACAGCCAGGACTATACAGAGAAACCCTGCCTTGAAAAACAAAAAACAAAAAACAAAACAGTAAATAAATAAATAAATAAATAAATAAATAAATATGTTTAAGCTACGTTTAGAATTCAGAAAAAGCAATCTCACAGCTTAATTTCATTTTTTTGATTCAACTAAGCTTTTAAGGTGAATAAATTAGAGTCTCTAAGGAAAAGAAAATATTTCTTTGTGTTTACCCAAGGCCCAACTTGAAGCCAGGGATGGCTTCTGTCTTGATTCATGTCACTTATTTGCTCAGTGACCTTAAGCAACTTATGTAACATCACTCAGTTTCTATGTAGAAATGGTGCTTCCTGTCCCTGACTTCCAGGCTGTTTTGAGAATTGTCTAGATATACACAAGGTGCCTGGAACACTGTTCAGTCCACGCTCAGAGGAGGAATTCAGTGCAAGCTTCATTTCCTTCAGACTCTGGAAAAGGAGGAGCACAGGGGTCCAGACACTAGCTGCAAGCACCAGAAAAGAAGTACAGAGCGGGACAATGGGGATTGAGCTCTCAATGGTGTGTGCATGGTTTATGGGTACATGTGTGTACATGTGTGTGTGTGTGTGCCTGTGCATATGTGTGTATACCTGTGTGTGTGCATGTACACACACACACACACACACACACACACACGCTCGTGCATGTGGGTTTTCCTCTACCTAGCTGCCACTTTTCTTAAAAAAGAACATTTATTTATGTATTTTATGCATATGAGTACACCACCATTGCTCTCTTCAGACACACCAGAAGAGGGCACTAGACCCCGTTACAGATGGTTGTGAGCCACCATGTGGTTGCTGGGATTTGAACTCGGGACCTCTGGAAGAGCAGTCAGTGCTCTTAACCACTGAGCCATCTCTCCAGCTCCCCGCCGGCTGCCACTTTCATCCCCCTCTACCGCCTGCATTTCTGAGTCAAGAAACTCAATCTGGGAAATGTTTGCCCTCACTCCAGCAGAACTGCCCTTTCGGGGGGAATGACACACCAGAGGTGCACTCTGATGGCCGTGACTTTGCAGATGGCCCATTACTCTGTCACTGGACTCAGGGCCGGGGAAACAAAGACAGACGTTTCACATCCGGAGTGGGATTGGGATGGGAAAGAATACACCTGAAGAAAAAAAAAAGGCTATGTTCTCAAGGAGAAACGGAAGTGGCCAGGGGTGAAGAAATGGTGTCCATTCGTGGACAAAGCATGATACAATACTTATGATACTTATGATGAGGCACATAATACTGTGAGCCACGTGTGTCCCTTCCTTGTAGAGATGGAGCCTTAATTACAGTTGTGTCCCCCACACCTGTCCAGACCCAGGTGCCCAAGAAGCCTGGAGTTAGCACGCTGCCTGGATAGAGAATGAACCGAGGTAAGCCTGCTTGTCCCTCCTGTAGGTGCTTCTCTCTGCTGCTTCCATTTGATTCTTCTGGCCTGAGCAGGGGGACAGCTAGGCTATGTAGTGGCCATCCGAGAAATCTGGCTTCTGTTGGCTTAGCTATTTGCATCTGAGCACCGTCTCCCCGAGACTTGCCCATTCTCCTTTGCCTCACTTGGCTTCTCCCCCGAGTTTCTATGCTCCTATTTATAAACCTCACTGTGTCACGTTCCTGGGTCCTGCCTACCCCTCTCCTCCCTCCCTCCTGCCCTCCCTCCTAAGGGCAGAATGTTCCAGTTAAACTCTGCTGGTATGGCTTTCAGAGAAGACACGGGTATTCATGCCGATGCTTTACAGCTCCGCCCAGCCCCACCAGACAGGTGGCAGCCTTTCCTGCTTGCCCATGTAGTTATTGCCTCCAGGACAAAGGTCATTTCACTGCTTTCCGCATTTAATGCCTGGAAAGCAAGCGACCACTAGAAAAAAACTGACAGACCGGGCCAGCGTCTCAGACTCACAAGCCGACCCTGCAAAATTCAATTCGCTGAGCTGTGGATAAACCCTCAAGCAGATAGAAACCACCACCTTCAAGTACTAGGCCCTGTATGGTACTGGGACACTGTGGTGACCCAGGTCACTCCCTGTCCTTGAAAGGTTAAAAGAATTTATCCCACCACACAACATCGGTACACTAATATTTCATACTATGAGTTACTGCATGGAGATCAGAATGTATTATACCTGGAATGATCTTGGTCAGACTCTAAAAGTCCTAAGGCTAATTTCCAGAGTACTAACTCAGGGAAACAACTGAAGCAAGGTTCTGGAAGTCATTTGCAATCAGAAGTTTTTGAACTGGGAATGTACGTTAGAGAGTTAGGCATTTTTATAGCCTTCAAAGGACCTGGGCTTTATCCCTAGTCATTCAAACACACAAACAAACACAATTTTAGAGCCAGAGAAACCTTGAAGTTCATCTAGGCTCTATCCCAGGATAGAAAAGAGATCTTCAGAACCAAATCATCACTGTGATGTTCAAAATGCTTCCAAAAATGGCCACTTAAATAATCCGTAGCATTTACTATGGAAAAAAGGAAAGACATTGAACACGCACATGTGAGGCCCCAAGCCTCGTACTATGACCACATGCAACCTCCCAACAATGTTGTGAATGTTTCTTCTCCACTCTGCATCTAAGGATTCTAATTTCTAAGTGGTGCCCAAGGCCTCAGAGAAGTCGGATAGTGGATTGAGGACTGGAACTCACCTGGTTTCCGTAGCTTCTCTTCCTAAGAGGATGTACACGTACTGAAGACACAACACTGACTAATCTGAGTTTTGTTGTTATGTTTACCACCAACAGGTTCTTTGACCTGGTGAAGGTCTTTTCATTTTAGTCAGGACTTAATTTCTCAGATTGTAAATTAAAGTCAGTAGCTGTGACAATGGCCACCAAAGGCTGCTCTGCCAGCGTACGCCCAACACAGAGACCAATCACAAGAGCAGGCCTGCTCTACCTTCTTGGACTTCAGTGCGTTCTGAACCCAGAACTTCGTGCAGATGCCCCAAGCAATTGCAATGGACAGGAACTCAAACTTGTTTGTGTCCTGGGCTGTTTGGCCCTCAAAGACTAGGGCCCTGCTATTTGGGGCCTTAATCTGCAGCCTTTCTGTGATTGTACAGAACAGAATGTCACCAGATGTAGATCCCTATGTCCCGACTGATCGCAGGCTGTATCCAGGACCCCGGGGGACCCACCTCAAGGTAGAGGGTATTTACCTCCACAGCTCTGCTTCATACTGATGGAAATCCTCCTCACCCCTGACATGACTGGCACCTCCCACAGCTCTCCTTCCGCTGTCTCTAAAGTGCATTCATATGGACAATGAGGCACAGAAGAGGTTTATGGAAAAACACCACCACGGTCCTTGAGAGCTGATTAGCTCACAGGCCAAAAGGGTGGGTGGGTGGGGGAGGAGTGTGGAAGCAAGACAGTCAGTCTCCCGCGGAAACTCAAGAGAGCCTGTGATCAACCTGGGACCAGAGGTCACACAAAGGCGTGGAAAGTCAGAACAAGGCTGGAATCTTCTGCTGAGCTGACAGGCGTCTGTCAAATGCGAGCTGCCGAGCTGGAGGAAGCCTCTTACCCAGAGGGTGCCAAGCACCTGCCAATGGCCAAGCCGCTGGTGGCCCAGACCTCAGCCGGTGCCTGGAGCATCACATAAGCAAGCAAAGGGCACTCTGTCCTGCCAGTAGCCAACAGGGGAGGCGGGTCTATTTTTCAAGGTGTCTACGTGAGACTAGTGTCAAGTTACCCCAGACTGTCGAGAGGTCACAGCACTTACCAGAGAACTGAGACAACAAATGCATCTCATCACTTAGTGGATTTGGGGAGGGCTAGGGATGTCGATCCTGCTTTACAGAAGTAGATAAGGCTTTGAATAAGTTTGAGAGGTGATCAGCTCTTCATATACACACATGTATATGTCTCTCTTTCTCTAAGGATAAAAACCAGCAAAAGCACATAAGGGATGTCCTACCTGTTCTTTCATTACCGAAGGATCATCAAACAGGTACCGTTAACTTTGCAGAGTGATAATCCGGTTAGAACAGTGTCCTTTGATGGAAGCTATTGGCTTTTTTTTTTTTGGTTTTGGTTTTGGTTTTGGTTTTGGTTTTGGTTTTGGTTTTGGTTTTGGTTTTGGTTTTGGTTTTGGTTTTGGTTTTGGTTTTGGTTTTGGTTTTGGTTTTGGTTTTGGTTTTGGTTTTGGTTTTGGTTTTGGTTTTGGTTTTGGTTTTGGTTTTGGTTTTGGTTTTGGTTTTGGTTTTGGTTTTGGTTTTGGTTTTGGTTTTGGTTTTGGTTTTGGTTTTGGTTTTGGTTTTGGTTTTGGTTTTGGTTTTGGTTTTGGTTTTGGTTTTGGTTTTGGTTTTGGTTTTGGTTTTGGTTTTGGTTTTGGTTTTGGTTTTGGTTTTGGTTTTGGTTTTGGTTTTGGTTTTGGTTTTGGTTTTGGTTTTGGTTTTGGTTTTGGTTTTTTCGAGACAGGGTTTCTCTGTAGAGCCCTGGCTGTCTTGGAACTCACTCTGTAGACCAGGCTGGCCTCAAGCTCAGAAATCCGCCTGCCTCTGCCTCCCAGAGTGCTGGGATTACAGGCGTGTGCCACCACGGCCCAGCTCATTTTGTTTATTATATGTAAGTACACTGTAGCTGTCTTTAGACACCCCAGAAGAGGGTATCAGATCCCATTACAGATGGTTGTGAGCCAACATGTGGTTGCTGGGATTTGAACTCAAGACCTTCGGGAGAACAGTCAGTACTCTTAACCACTGAGCCATCTCTCCAGCCCCTGCTATCAGCATTTTTTTTTGGATGGGGCAGCTCTGGTGGCAATATCAGAATGACTGTCCCCACCCATAGAATGCCAGAGGCTCCCATAAGACACTGTTAGACACCAGGATGCCCACCTGACTTTGCAGTGCTTTCTTGTTGGGTGGAAAGGCTCGTCCTCAGAAGAAGGCTGTTGAGACAGATGCCTCCAGACACCAACTTCTTTCTCCTGTTCTTTTTGACTCACTTCAGCCCAAGGATTAAGAGAAATCAGAATCTAAGGGCAGACACAGTTTATAAACAAACACAGCGAAGGTCTAAATAAATGGGATTGCCTAGGAAGAGGGGAGCCCCTGCCTAAGAGGGTGGCCAGGGACGGCTCTGTGGTGAGTCTGAATGTTAGTGCAGAGAAGGAGGCCATCAAGAGGAGGAAGTGAAGCCCCAAAATGGTTCACTTCCCTCCCATAAGGCCATTCTACTAGTTGAGAAGCCCATGGAGAAAGGATGGCCTAAAGGCAGAAATCAGGGAACAGAAATCAGAATATCACTGCAAGATGAGCTACCTGTTCATGACACAGGGATTTGCCCTCCATTTCTCAGTTGCCCCCAGGAGACTGTGGGATGCCTCCACTACCTACTCCCTAAGTCAGAAGCAGCAAGCGACTGCAAGAAAGGAGGGTACCTGAATCAATGTACATCACCGTAGGCTTGTCTGTGTCTCAAGCCGGAGTTGGCACTGAATGGTTTCTCTGGGGGTGTCTGTGGCCATTCCTAGATGCAGGAACTGCTTGCCAGACTCATATCCACTGAGTCATTTGTCCTGATGACACCAAGTTCACTTCTTTCCCAGGATGATCACTGCCAAATGCTCAGGTCCTTGACGGTGGTGAGTGTGGCATCCATCACAGGGGTGAGTGTGGCATCCATCCCGGGGAGGGCATGTGTCAGCCAGGCTCCAGGCAGGCGGGAGGTATGGAAAACAGGCTTTTGCTGCCTCTGTGACTAACCAAGATGTCTGGAAACATCGTCTAAGGTCATCATGGTCTGCGGCGCAGGTGTGGGACTTCCGTGTCAGTACTTAGACGGAACACACAGGCATGGTTTAATATGTGTTAGGTACTGGGCTGCATCGGTGAGGTACATATGGTTCAGGTAATTCTCTTACTTTATGAATTCCCCCCCCCATTATTCTTTCTTTACAAAAGAAGGGCTTTAGAATTAAGGCATTTAGTAGCTTCCTCAAAGTAATACACCTATTCAGTGCATGAAGTAAGCAAAATAATGCCTCCCACTGATGACCCGAGTCCTTGCATTCAACAAACCTAAGTTTGATTCCATGGCAAAAGGGAAGATTGCAGATAAAAAATAAAGAAGCTAATCATCTGACCATGCAATCAGGAGAATGTTCTAGATAATTGTCGTGCTTCCGGGATAAGCAACAGTGTCCTTACACATGGACAAAGGAGATGTAGATGTGAAAGAATTGTCAAATAGACACGGTAATGCTGGCTTTGATGGCGGGGTCGGGGTGGGGGTGTGTGGTGAGAATGGGAACTGTGATTGCAGGGAGAGGGTATCAAATCCGAAGGAAACTCCATTTTCCCAAATTCTGGCTATTAGACAAAAGTCAGCATTCCCCAGGAAGCTGCTTCCCCTCTACCAAAGGATCTACACTTCCCTGATCACTTGCTGGAGAGACCAAATGGCTATCCATGGCATCTATTAACATACCAAAGCACGTGCTCCAGGCTCTCTCAGTATCATAAGTACCTGTTACACATTTCAGAGTCTATGCAGGCATCCTGGCTTTTCTCGGCTCTTCTCATTTCCCGCCACCGCCACCCCAAACTACCTGCAACCCAGGAGCCTCCCTCCCTGCAACTCATGTCTTCCTACAACCCTGCCATGTTCCTTATGCTCTGTCTTCCCTTGGTCCTCTCTGTCTCTGTCTCTCCCCCTGCTCCTGCTGCTCTCCTGGTCAGGTCTGGGCTGGCCATGGTCAGTCTACTACTCTCTCGGTGCTCTGGACTCTTCCAGATACCCCTGGCTGTTCTCTCCTGTGTAGCTACAATAAAACCTTCCTCTTATCCATAGCATGGAGCAGTAGTCTAATCTGTCTAGAACTGACTCATTTCATTGGTGGAGAATAACATCAATTTTGAAGACAATTAACACTGATAGAGAACGTGTCTTAGGATTATCGCGTTTGAGTTTCCCACATTTACTGATCTGGTGATCTAAAAGTCCACTCAGAGTAGATTATATTCAAAAAGAAAAGAAGGCTCCTAGATAGCCCAGTTCGCCTTAAGCAGCTCTGGCTGTCAGCTCTTCTAAGCAGTTGCCACATATTACTGTGTGTTAAACTAATGCTGGAAGGCTCTGGGGAGTTATATGAAGCCTCATAGGACCACCACACCTGGGACACACAGACCTCAGCTCAAGCCATGTGTCTTAGGCAAACAATAGCCCTTGGTTTGTCCCTGGGCCGCAGCAGAAGCTTAAGTTCGGATCATGTAGATCCTTGTTACTTAAACTACTTACTGTAGACTAAGATATCAATTGGGAGGAATATCCCAATGACACTCAACATGCCATCGATGTGACAAACTAAAATAAAATCCCTTCCAATGGTGAGATGAGATGGCCAAGTCTCCTATACAGTACTAAGGCATGACCAAGGAAAAACATTGAACAGGACCTTGGATTAGGCAGTGAAGGTGGGCTATATGTTGTGCCTTATAGGTCAAAGCAAACTGCTTCATGATCAGTCTTTTCATTGGCGTTGATAAACACACATTTCCTAATAAATAACTGCCCCTGCCCCCAGGGACCAGAATCCCTGCTAATCAAGGTGTTAATAAGTAAATAACACCTTAAGTAAGTAAATAGTCTGTGATAGTCTGCGCCAAGATGGTGAGGAAGGATAACCATCCTTGTGTATTTCACAGGCTCTCATGATGCCACAAATCCTTACAGTTCTCTCAAGAAAGTGTTTCTGTTTTCAGTTGACTCTTCTGGAAGCAGTGGGGTGGGATGGTGGGGAGGGACACAGGAGTGGGGAAGATGGGGAGTGCAGCTCTGGGAATTTCAATATAATACCCCTGTGTTACAAGTCATCAGATAAGGTTCTCCTGGGGGCTGAGCCCATTCATTCCATTATATGCTATAGTACTAAGAAAATAATAGAGGGTTAGTGTAAGCCCCAGTGAGTCAACCTTCAATAAAAATTGAATTGATTGGCCGTATGTTCTGTCAGTGGGAATTGCTGGTAACTTCAAAGTCAATGTCAAAGCCCTAAAACCTGAACCCTGTAAACCTGGCTGCAGGGCCTTTTCAGAAAGAGAAGGTCAGATTCTCCTAAATATTTACGATCTTCTTCCGATACCTAACCTCCTATTTATCCAAAGAACTGTAGGTTCTCAAGCTCTGAGATCTCTTTGTTCTCTTGTGTGGTATGTGCTGTCTCCTTGGAAAGGAGGCTTTTATTTCAGTTTTACAAATCAAATAGTTTCCTAGAAGCCAGGTGTGGTGGCATATGTCTTTAGTCCTAGCACTTGGGAGAGGAGCAGGCCTCTGTGAGATCGAGGCCAGCCTGTTCTACATTGCCAGTTCCAGGACAGCTGCATAAAGAAACCTTCACTCAAAAACAAAACCAAAAATCAGGCTTATGCCCTAGTCACCTGTCCATCTGTTGACTATGACCATCGAGTCAGCATCGAAGGCAAGCTTCTTGGGGCCACCATGATTACAGAGGTACACACTACAATTACCATTTCCATTTCCCCCAGGAGCTACACAGAGCTCAGGATCCAGGCCACCCAAGTCCTCAAAGGCTTCAAGAGGAGCAGCCCAGTTCAGGACCTGCTGTGTCTACCTTGCTCTTTTCAAATGTTATTCAAGTGGTTTTCAAAGCTCCTGATTCTTCTTTACCGTGCTCTCCAAGACTTAGTGAAGGGGGCTCTCTTTGGCTGAACTGGAGAGTTTTTAGGGAACATCTCCCTTTTAATCACTAACTACGCCAACATCTGTATGTCTGCAATTTCAATCTTGCTCTCAGTTGTCTATGAGATGTCTCCCATCTGAACTTTGCTTCCCATGGACTGTTTTTGAGACAGGTTTCAGTCAGCTATCTAACTTCTCAGCTAGGATCAGTTCATGGCACAGGGAATCAAGACTACTGACCATACTTCGTACTTCCTGCTTTGGTTCCAAGCAAGCGGGATTTGGTACACAATCTTTCTTAAAGAATATATTCAGAGCTTTCCCAAACTTAAACTAATCAAGCTCAGAGATTTAACTGGTTTCCTAAATTTACCTGGCGTTTCTAACTCATTTACTTGTTATTGCTGTCCCAGGAAACATGACAACAGAAAGCAGAAGGGCGTGGAAACCCTGGGCTCAAACACAGCTTCTGTTCTGCTTCTGTAGAGAAATCCTGCGATAGTTACTCAACATGCAGGGCTTCAGCAGCCTCAACTGTGCTAACCAGAGACTAAACTAGCTGGTTTCTAAAGATCCCTCCAACTGTTACAAAACAGATATGAAGCCAGGATCTCCTGTGCAGCCTGATTCTCCTGCTGCAGCCTGGTTCTCCTGTATGCATTTAATTCCCCTGCATGCATCTGATTCCCCTGCATGCATCTGATTCCCTTGCATGCATCTGATTCTCCTGCATGCAAACTGATTCCCCAGTATGCATCTGATTCTCCTGTATGCATCTGATTCTCCTGCTGCAGCCTGATTCTCCTGTATGCATTTAATTCCCCTGCATGCATCTGATTCCCCTGCATGCATCTGATTCCCTTGCATGCATCTGATTCTCCTGCATGCAAACTGATTCCCCAGTATGCATCTGATTCTCCTGTATGCATCTGATTCCCCTGCTGCAGCCTGATTCTCCTGTATGCCTCCTGATTCTCCTGCTGCAGCCTGATTCCCTTGTATGCATCTGATTCCATGCATACAGCCTGATTCCTCTGCATGCATCTGACTCCCCTGCATGCAGCCTGGTTCTCCTGTATGCATCTGATTCCCTGCATACAGCCTGATTCCTCTGCATGCATCTGACTCCCCTTCATGCAGCCTGGTTCTCCTGTATGCCACATCCAAATAAGCTGCTTTCCTTCTGTCTCTTACTTTGGTGGAATCTTAATATTCTTCCCCAAGCTGAGTATTTTAGCTAGCTACCCATTTCCAACACAGCGTACACATTTTCAACATAATGCACACTGTATTTCTCTACCATGTTTAAGCACAGATACACCAGAACTTCCTGCTTCCTGGGGAGTCTAAGTCCATAGAACAATACTGTTAAAAGAGGGAACACATAGGGAAAATGTAAACACTAAGATCTATAGCAATATTTCTCATGCTTTGGCCACCCACTCTAGTTTATTGGATGTTTCATCTCATTTATATTTCACTAGAAGGTTCTGGTGATAACATTATGATTCTGTGTCACAGATGGGGAAACTGAGGCAAAGAGAAGTTATGCTGCCTTTCTCAAGATAAAAGCATCAATGAATGATATAGCCAATCCTCTTGACTCTAAATCTAATGTCTGTCACACTACATAGAAGTCTGCCTTTTGCTCACACTAATTATTCAAGGTATCCACCCTCTATTGCTGGTATTACACTGATTTTCTCCAGATCTGCCTCAGCTAATGAGTTGTCAGTTGAATAACTGACCCTTTCCCAGGCCCTTACTGAATCTCACTTAGCTCTGTCCCTCCTCTCCTAGACCTAGCCACTGAGTGTGCAGGGTATGTGAGGCGATGAGCGGGCACCAGCATTCCGCACACGTTCTCCACAGTGAATGCGATGCTAATGAATTCTGATGAGGGACGCTCTTATAAACATCATTTCTGGAGATGCTGTCATACTGTCTGTTCTGAGGACCATCAGCTGAACCTTCTTCCCTCCCATCCCCCTGACACACATCCTGGAGTGGTTGACAATTTTGAAGCTGCTAAAGTTGTGGGCCTCTGAAGTCCAGGAAGACAGAGCCCTCAGATTCCTCAGAGAAGTGGGTCCCTGGCTACAAGGCCTCTCTATCTTCTGTGGGGGCTCTGTTTGGTCCACGCAGTATAGAACTGCAAAGTGCAATAGGGCTTCGTGTTGACTCAACAGTCAGCAGGGTATATGGATATAATGTGTTCGTTTTTCCTTGAGAGATATGAATCAACATCTATTCACAGCAAACAAGGAAAAACAGCAATGCTACCAGATTTCAACTCAAAACAGATGCACTTACTGAGGTTATCTACAGGACTATGGGTAAAAGGTTACTTACAGGAATGTGGGTGACCTAAATGCATTACTGAAAATCCCACCCTAACCCCGGGGGAATGACTCACCAAAACTGGAAGCCCTGGAGCTCTGTGCAGGACTTGCAGGCAGACCAGTAGACCACAGGTCCTTACTGCTTATACAACCTTGAGGAGGAGCCTTGTGGGTTGTTAAGTTCCAGGTGCTTCCTGAGATGCATGTGGTTGTTTCTTTCCTGAGTCTTAACCTCTCTCCAGGTTGGGATGTTGTACTGAGAAGAAATTCTACACAACCAAGCAGAATCTGGGATGGGGCATGGGGCGGCGGTCTATCTTGCATTTAGAATCAGGACCAGCTTCTACCAAGAATATCCAGCATTTGCTGTGCTGAATCCCAATTTGCCTGGAGATACACAGCTTCCAATGCTGAATCTCCACTCTTGATGGCCCCAGAAACAGACAACTCTGTTTCCTAGCGGATATCTCCCCCATTAAAGAAGAATATTTTCTATTTGGACCATTGGATAAGCTTCAGATTCAGAGTTGAGAAGAACCCTGACATCCCAACATGGTGTAATATCATGTGCTATATGTGTTAGTGCACATTATAGGATCAATGTGACTTTTAAGTCACCGCCCATTCCTGTGAAAGTTCTAGGGCACAAGCCACATCCTTTCCTTTCTCTCCCTCTCTGGTGCTGTCACTCTCCTCCAGGACACTCTCACCTGGGCACTGCCATGACCTCTCACACGGTTCTTCAGCTTTGCTCCATCCTACGTACAGGAACAGCTCCGGGGAGGGGGGGTGGCGGGGGTGGGGTGGGGTGGGTAATAAGTCAAACTGTGTCCTTCCTTTGCTTAACATACCCACGTGTTCAAAATTAAGGAACTCCAGAGGAAAATCAACAGAATCAACTAACCTGGACCCTTGGGCCTCTTAGAGACTGAACCACCAACCAGAGAACATACCTAGGCCTCCCTGCACATATGTAGCAGATGTGCAGCTTGGTCTTCATGTGGGTTTCAAGGGTCCTGACCAAGTGGAGTGAGGGGATGGGGGAGGTATCCCACAAGCTGCTGTATGTGCTGTTCTTCTAGCTGGACTGCCTCGTCTGCCCTCAGTGGGAGAGGAAGCACCTAGCTCCACAGAGACTTGAAGTGCCAGGGTGGGGGGATGCCCAAGGGGGACCCCACCCAACTTAGAGGTAGGAGGAGGTAACCAGGAAGGGGAGGGGCAGTGAATGGGATGTGATGATGATGATGATGATGATGATGATGATAATGATGATGATGATGATGATGGAGGAACAAAGCTCCTGCTGCAATGGCTTGTGAAATCCTCGCTGGCCTGAGGTCTCCTCTCTGGCCTCATCTCCAATTGCTCTTCTTATTTACACAGCTCCCCGCTAATCAGCCTTGCGGCCACCTCTGACGCACGCTTCTGTGCTCCTACCTGAGCCTTCGCGTTCTTGCCCTTCCTCTACCTAGGACACAGGTGTGCCTGTTGTTACAGCGTCCGGCTTCTCAGCGGTCCAGCACAGCATTGCCTCTGCGGCACCCTGGATCCCTTCCCTCACCCAGCTCTCTCCAGTCCCTCACGGGCTTCATCCTGCCCCACTGATCTCTGATCTCCTTCCTTCCCAGTGCTTGCCACACCTGAAATGACCCTGTGTCGAGTTCCTTCGTTGGTTGGCGAGCGCTCTATCATCTGAACTCCACACACAGACCTAGTAGGATTTCAGCAATATCACGTTACAAATGCATTGCATATGGCCAGTGTAGAAGAAAAAAATGTATAACAACAACAACAACAACAACAACATCAACAACAACAAAATGCCACAGAGCAAATAGCAAACTCTGTTTGTGGTGGGGCGGGGCGGCTTAGAGAAGTGTTGAAGCCAGTCTGTGTCTTAAAGCGTGGTGCTCTCAGGCTCGGTAAATGGGATGAGGAGGGATGCATGGTGCTACCACCAACGCTACGTTTGTAAGGCGCCGTGAGAGCAGAATAAGGCCCTAGGAAGCTTCCAACGGGAAGTGACACTCGAGCTGAGGCACCAGCTAGCCAGAGAGTGCACCAGGCGAAGACAAGAGGCACGTTGGCACCACAGACATTCCAGGCAAGACAGAGAGTTGTCTAAGAAAATGGAAAGAGGACACTGGAGGGACAGAGATGTCAGGACTAGATCATCCGGGACCTACCTGACCTGACTTGATGGCAAAGGATAGTTTATTCCCCCCTAAGAAAATGTAGAAAATAAACAAAAGCACAACAGTAAACAATTCACATACGCAGGAAAGATCGCTCTGGGAACCCTGAGGAGATCTAAACGGAACCCACATCACGAATTACAATGTGCATCCAGAGCCCAGGTTTAAAGGATTCAGGCTGCACAGATAACCAGATTTTCAGATTAGAAAGCTTATTCTAATGCTAACATGTGATCTTCTCAAATGGTCATGTACGCTTTAATTTCCAGTGTGCTGTAACTGATATTTCATAGAATTTATGAATGTTGACACAGACATTGTGTGTGGCATATAGATGTTCACAAATACTTATTCTTGATTTCCATCTTTAATTCTTTCTAGACTTACAAGAAACATCTACTAGTGAATATGCCTAAAACTGTAAACCACACTTTGAACCTGACTGCCCTAAAACCACAGGATGGGGCAGTTATGCAAAAGAGTATCTGTGAGCCTCTGGATGGCCACGCCCATATTCCTCCGCTAATGTCTTCATGTCCACTGTGGGTCTCTGCATCTCCATGAACGTTCTGCCACAAGCATCTAGAGTTAGCCACATCTGTTTGACTAGGGTTGGCCTCTCCCTGAGGACTGACTCTGCAGAAAAGTCTGTTGTTCTCCAAGGCCACTGCCAGGTGATCCTCCAATAGATGGAAGAACTCTACTTTGCTAATACGTAGGCTTAGAGCTCTTTTGTGTACTTAAAATAGCACAGAAAAATATTTCTTTAGGTTTTCACGCCCAATTGTACAGGTTGTGTTTCACTCAGCTATTTTCAACACATCCTTTTTATTCAAGTGAGAGTCATGGTTTTTTTTTAATTATAGTATTAATTTATGGTGGATGGTTTAGAAAAAATCATTGACTGGAATCTCAGTTCCGCCATTTTGCCAGCCCCATTGGTGGGTAAAATGACTGAGTGACTTCTATAACCTCCACAGAAAAAGACAGAAAAGCAAAATTTCATCCCAAGGTTAGTTTGAAGTCTGAGTTAAATGACTTGTGTGAAACACCCAGCATGCATAAAATACTCTGGCAAGTGTTTAGCCCTATACTTTTTTCCATTTTGTCCCTTGTCAGTACCCTTAGTCATGGTCTAGAGGAAACAATGGCTGTCTTTGGTCATTCAAATACTGAGAATAAGAATGAAAGGTTGTCTGCTCCTCTGTGTATTCCACATCTAATGCAAGTTCCCCATCCCTAGAACTCACCTGCAAATGCAGACTCCACTGGAGCCCAGGCCTGGGGCAATTCGTATCCTTGAAGCAAAGCTCTGAAATCTCATGAGGCTTCCGATTGTCCCCAAGTGCATACATTGAACTCGGTGTGGAAGTGACCCCTCCTCTTTTAACCTCGTGTTAGCTGCCAGAATTTAGTTCATAGACCTTAGCAGGTGTATATGATTCACGGGAAACTGAACCTGCAGAAAGAAAAAACGGCAACTGCATCTAAGCCAGCACCTTCTCATGGAGCTACCAATGTGTCCTCCAAACTGCTGGGCTCTCTCTGCCAGATGCTGCTCTGGCCCACTTCCCCCTGGCTATTCCTCCCAGTGGAATGGGCTGCCCTTGGAACTGTGTGAGAGATTACTGATGATTCACGAGAGGAAGATCGGGAATACCCTGGGTCTCGTCTCAGCTCTGCTCCCAACAGTGCCG
Organism: Apodemus agrarius; assembly: GCA_964023405.1. Lineage (NCBI taxonomy): Eukaryota > Metazoa > Chordata > Mammalia > Rodentia > Muridae > Apodemus > Apodemus agrarius. The sequence goes on along the minus strand of OZ030022.1, from coordinate 45,017,327 downwards.
CCTGTCTAATGAAGTTTCCACGCAGTTGATTAAGATAATGCATCAGCATCCCCTGTGTGTGGTGCTTGGCAAAGAGTGCATGTTCGAGAAGTACTAGCTTGTATCGTGGCAGTTATTATGTTATTATTAACAAGGAGCTGTTATGCCCGGCTCAGCCCATCAAAGGCAAATTTACTTCCTGAGAGTGCTGTAACATTATTACAGACTGGATGCTTCTCGGTGTGATTTTTTTTTTTCTTAGATAGTCCAAAGGCCAGAACTCTAAAGTCAAATGTCAGAATGGCCTCTCTCCTTCCAAAAGCCCCCAAGAAGTCACTCCCATTGCTTGCTAAGGGTTAGCCCTTGTTGGATCTCTTGCTTTGTATCATCGTTACTGAAGCCCATGCCCCTGACTTCCCCTCTGCATCTTCCATGTCTGTCTGTCTGTCTGTCGTCTGTCTGTCTATCTATCTATCTATCTATCTATCTATCTATCTATCTTAAATCCCTCTGCCTCATTTAAACGCATTATTGTAGGCACCTGGATAATTACAGTCTCCCAAGATCCTTAATCCAATCACACCACCCTATAAGGTATCTGCTCCATTGCCATTAGGGTTCTAAGGATGGGGCCATGGTCAATGCTTTTAGATTGCCACCCTTAAGCCCACTGTAGAAGACATTCTTCCTTGAGAATTTTAGTTTAGAGAACAAGACTGTGATAGTGTATCTTGCCTCTGGACATGTCTGTGAAAGACTGAACAAAGGGAAGGACCCTACCTCAGAGCCAGGATGGGTGGCACTTTCCATTGGGGGGGGGCCTAGACATAAAGTCATCCAAGAAAGGAGCAGTTGGCCTGCTCCCTGCCTCCACTTCTCCAGGGAGTGTGCTCTAGCCGCTGTTGCCATTTCAGTGACTTGGGGGAGAGAGCCTCTTTGGCGTTCTAGCATGAGAGAAACACCAGCAACTGCTCTAGGCCTTCAGTGCCAGATCGATACTGCTAAAGCATCGCCAGATCGATACTGCTAAAGCATCCAGCTTCGTGGACTGAGCAGCTCAGTGCTCAGCCTCTCCAGATTGCAGGCAGTGATCACTGGACTACCCAGCCTCTGCTGTGTAAGGGGAAAGACCCTTCCTCAATACGGTGTATCCACTTTAGATGTATATGTATGTGTCATGTGTACATGCATATATTATACATATATGTGTGTCTTAGTTAGGGTTTTACTACTGGGAACAGACACTATGACCAAGGCAACTCTTATTTACAAATGGGATATTTTTTTTTGCCTTCTGAAAGAATTTTATCTTTCAATAATTGAACTTAATTTCTATATTAAACGCTAGATGTTTCAAGCGAGTGTGTATTCATCACATAAAGGAATTTAATTGTTCTCTTAGTTAAAGTTTTACTGCTGTGAACAGACACCGTGACCAAGGCAACTCTCATAAGGACAACATTTAATTGGGGCTGGCTTACAGGTTCAGGGGTTCAGTCCAGTATCATCCAGGCAGGCATGGTGCAGGAGGAGCTAAGAGTTTAGCATCTCGTTTTGGAGGCAAACAGGAGAAGACTGACTTCTAGGAAGCTTGGATGAAGGTCTTAAAGCCCATGCTCACCGTGACACACTTCCTCCAACAAAGACACACCTACTCCAACAAGGCCCTACCTCCTACTAGCGCCACTCCTGGGCCGATTCAAACCACCACAGTGTTTCCATTCTTCTAGACAACCCTGCCTAATACAGGGATTTTGCTTATTCATGAATTTTGAATCCTGACAGCATCTCATAATACAAATAAAACTTTGACTTTCCTCTTTCAAGGGCCATTTAAGGTTCATCCCGCCAGAGCTCAGCAGAGTGCCCAAGATCACTGTCTTTTTTTTTAATCATGTTGCATACCCAGACTGAGCGTGAGCCTGAGAGTTGGCATGATGGAATTGACTAAAGTCATCAAGGCAAGAAGGAGGCACTTGAGGCCAAGGAACTCTCGGGAGAGCAGAGTATCAACTGTTGGCTCGTCTGGGGCTGTTATATGTAGTTATGGGAATGCAACAGAGAGGCTAACCCTTGGACCATTTGGTCATATGCTTTGAACTAAACCATTATTTATATCTAGTCTTGCCTTTAAGGGTTTTGATGACTTCAAAAACTGTAGAAATAGAACCTTTATTTTCAACCTCCTGGACACTAGAAGGCCAAGAAGCCCTACTATATAATTTATAAATATTGTGTGAAGCATGAAGTCAACAGAGAACACAGTACTTGTGCACAGTGATAGCTTTGTGAAAATTCCACAGGAAGTTGGAAGAAAAGATCCTGTCCAGGTCAGAGGCCTCTAGCAGTTCCAAACTATGAGCTGGAAGGAGTAGAGAAGAGACTGTCTTTCCCCACACTTGATCACCCTTGATGTCTTCTCTGTTCTCCTTTTATGGGAAGATTAAATGAGAGTATATATAATAACTCTCCCAAAGACATCAATGCTGTATACCCTGGAACCAGAGGACATACAAAGACTTTGCAGATATGAGACAATCAAGGTCTTGAGGTGATCAGTCTGTTCTGAATTATCCGCATGGCTGGAAGCATAATCGTGGTGTTCTCATTCGGTGGGAGGGGAGAAGGGGGAGGAGAGGGAGAGAGGAGAGGAGAGAAACTGACCAGCAGAGGAGTCCGTGCGATGGACGAAGCCGGGATTAGAAGATGTGGCACAAACCTAGGAAGGCCAGCAGCGAGCACACGTGTGAAGCAGGAAGGAAGAGGCAAGAGACAGACTCCCTGTGAAGCCACAGAAGGACCCAGTTTCAACAACGCGTTGATGTTAACAGTATACACATCTCAGGCCCTCCAACACTGCAAAACCCAAGAGGGAGGGAGGGGCAAGGGGAGGGGGAGGGAGAATGCTGTTGTTCTGGGGCGATCCACTCCTTGGTTTCGTGTTCCAGCAGCAGTACAAAGCTAACATAAGGGTTAGGCTGTGTATATGCAGTAATGACAATTTTATTAATGGACCCTGCTGTTCTGAAGCAGGCATTGTATCCATAGTTTCAGAGACTGAGAGTTGGAGAGGTTAATTAGCTTTCCTGGGATCAAACAAACAGTAAGCGCCTAGCTGAGATTTTATCCCTGACCCTGTTTCCCCAAGATCTAAGAGGGTACGGGCTCAATATTAATAGATGTATTAAGTTTTGGTTTTCTTTCTTATTTATTTTTTAATTGGTCCTCTCTTGCTTCAAGATATAGGAATCTCCTTAAGCTCCTCAGCTGGGCTCAAGCCATCCTGTTGCCTCAGCGTTCTGAGCTCCTGGTCCTACAGACAAACCTATCCTAACACATTTCTGAACCAAGTGGGTCTAAGTTACTTGTATCTCATGAAGACCCAACTTTAGCAATACACAACTCATTTGGTAGCTAACTAATACCCAAACATAATATTAAATAAAAGGAAACACTTTTCCAGGTGTGGTGGTGTAGGCCTTTAATCCCAGCACTCGGGAGGCAAAGGCAGGAAGAAATCTGTGAGTCTGAGGCTAGCCTGGTCTACATAGCAAACTCCAGGACAGCCAGGACCACATAGAGAGACTCTGACTTAAAATGCCAAAATAACAACAATAATTTAAAAATAAAATCATAAAAAATGTACCAAATTAGCTGGGTGGCTGTCATGGCACACACCTTTAATTCCAGCACTTGGGAGGCAGAGGCAGGCGGATTTCTGAGTTCGAGGCCAGCCAGGGCTATACAGAGAAACCCTGTCTCGAAAAAAAAAAATGTACCAAATTTTTTAAAATACAGTAAAGGACAATAGCTTGTGTCCCCTCAAGGACATACTACAGTACTGCTTTAGCAGACACACTCAGAGACAGTTTAATGTTCTTGATCAATGGTCCACAAAATTTTGGCCTCAGAATTTCTTTACACTATTAAAAATTAGTTAAGGTCTTACAATGTTTTTGATAGTGTATATGTATTGTAGACATACAATATATTGAATATGTGATATTATATATCATATATATAAATTGTATATCCCGACCTCAAGCAATACTACAGAGCAGTAGTGTTAAAAACTGCATGGTATTGGTTCAGTGACAGGGAGGCAGATCGATGGAATACGATCGAAGACCCAGAATTGAACCCACACATCTATGGCCAATTGATCTTCGACAAAGGAGCTGAAAACATCCAATGGAAAAAAGATAGCCTTTTCAACAAATGATGCTGGCTCAACTGGAGGTCAACATGCAAAAGAATGAGAATTGATCCACTCTTTTTTTGTTTTGTTTTGTTTTGTTTTTCGAGACAGGGTTTCTCTGTGTAGTCCTGGCTGTCCTGGAACTCACTTTGTAGACCAGGCTGGCCTCGAACTCAGAAATCCGCCTGCCTCTGCCTCCCAAGTGCTGGGATTACAGGCGTGCGCCACCACGCCCGGCTGAATTGATCCACTCTTATCTCCTTGCACTAAGTTCAACTCCAAGTGGATCAAGGACCTCCACATAAAACCAGACACACTAAAACTAATAGAAAAGAAACTGGGGAAGACCCTTGAGGACATTGGCTCAGGGAGGAAATTCCTGAACAGAACACCAATTGCTTATGCTCTAAGATCAAGAATAGACAAATGGGACCTCATAAAATTACAAAGTTTCTGTAAGGCAAAAAACACTGTCAAAAGGACAAATCGGCAACCAGCAAATTGGGAAAAGATCTTCACCAACCCCACATCCGACAGAGGGCTAATATCCAATGTATACAAAGAACTCAAGAAGTTAGACCCCAGAAAACCAAATAACCCTATCAAAAAATGGGGTACAGAGCTAAACAAAGCCTTTTCACCTGAAGAAATTCGGATGGCTGAGAAACACCTTAAAAAATGTTCAACATCATTAGTCATTAGAGAAATGCAAATCAAAACAACCCTGAGATTTCACCTCACACCAGTCAGAATGGCTAAGATTAAAAATTCAGTAGACATCAGGTGTTGGTGAGGATGTGGAGAAAGAGGTACATTCCTCCACTGCTGTGGGACTGCAAGCTAGTACAACCACTCTGGAAATCAGTCTGGCGGTTCCTCAGAAAAATGGACACGATACTTCTGGAGGACCCAGCCATACCACTCCTGGGCATATACCCAGAAGATTCCCCAGCATGCAATAAGGATACATGCTCCACTATGTTCGTAGCAGCCTTATTTATAATAGCCAGAAGCTGGAAAGAACCCAGATGTCCCTCAACAGAGGAATGGATACAAAAAATGTGGTATATATACACAATGGAGTACTATTCAGCCATTAGAAACAATGAATTCATGAAATTCTTAGACAAATGGATGGAGCTGGAGAACATCATACTAAGTGAGGTAACCCAGTCTCAAAAGAATACCCATGGTATGCACTCACTGATAAGTGGATATTAGCCTAGACTCTTGGGACACCAAAGACACAATGCACATATCAAATAATATCCGACAATAAGGAAGGAGTGGACACTGGTGCTGGAAAGGACCAAAACATCAGTGTAGGGGAATACCAGAACAGGGAAGTGGGAAGGGGTGGATGGGGGGACAGGGGGAGGGAAAAGGGCATGTGAGACCTTTGGGAGATGGGGAACCAGAAAAAGGGAAATGAAATGTAAATATAGAATATATCCAATAAAAATTTTAAAAAAAATGAGGACTGACTATATTTCATTTTTACCAAAAAAAAAATTAGTTAAGGTCGTATAATGTTTTTGATAGTGTATATGTATTGTAGACATACAATATATTGTATATGTAATATTATATATCATATATATAGATTATATCTATAATATTTATTGATACCCATATCAGAAGTGAAAGCTAAATACATATTACATATATAATATATTGTGTATATATTATATATACAACATGTTATATATATTGATTGATATTTACCCATATCAAAATTAAAACTAAAAATTCAAATTATTAGTCTAATTCATCTAAAGCAACAAACAAAACTTCTGTTACCTATTAATGTAAATAAATGTTCTGAAAATGCACATGTGCTCCCCATTACAAGACTTCTAGGTGAGAAGAGAACCATTACTTTACGCTTTTGGCAAAGTTCTGAAATGTTGGATTCATCAGAAGACAGAGAGCTTCTTGTGTGTACTTCTGCACTCGCACTGGGGTCTGCATGCTAATTTGGGTGGAGTTCGTGAGGAAAACCCTTCCTCACTCAGATACACAGTTTGGAAGGGTGGGTATTAATGACTTCTCCAGTAAAGTATAGAGCTTCGTTGATACTGCATCTAACTGGGCACATAATAGCTCCTTAAACAGTAGCATGGAATCTAAAACGGTTCACACACAGAGAATGGACTTCTTGATCTCTACCACATTGGGGTCCACTGATTCATCTCACATTTCAGATAATCCTTTACTCACGGGTAGATTTTTATGCCATCATATTAGTGATGATTCAGAAAATATTCGTTCATTCAGTTCTGCGGGTCCTCCCTATGTTACCAATAGTTCACTACACAACAACAAAGCTTTTGGATGACCCAGTCATAGATACCACTTCCAGGTACCTACCCTAAATAATCAAAGTCAGCTAAATATAGAGATACCGTCATGTCCACCCTCTCTGCATACAAGTCTAGTTACACTAGTTATAGATACAGATGAGGTTCTCATCAGTAGACAATGTGTGTGTGTGTGTGTGTGTGTGTGTGTGTGTGTATGTGTGTGTGTGTGTGTGAGAGAGAGAGAGAGAGAGGGGGGGTGGTAGGGGAGCAAGAGAGAGAGCAAGGAACAGAGAGAATCTATGCGTGTGCCATACATATATTGTAGACAGACCAACAGACTGACGGAAAAAGAGCAAGCTTAGTTTCACTCATCTATGAAGAAAAATGAAATGATTTTTTCCTTTGCAGGAAAAATGGCTGGAACTGGGGACATCTTGCATGCTAAGTGAAGTAAGGCAGTCTCAGAAAGATAAGCAATCTCATACTTTCCTCCTGTGTGGAAATCGAGATATTGGCTATGAAATTTAAAAGGAGGCTATTAGGGATGTGGAACGGGAAGAGAAAGGGGGCAATGACCTAAGAAGGCTTAATTACGAGGGTGGATGTGAGGAGTTCATCTATAGGCATGAATGGGGAGTCACAATTGTGGTGGTTTGAATATGCTTGGCCCAGGGAGTGGCATGATTAGGAGGTGTGGCCTTGTTGGAGTAGGTGTGGCTTTGTTGGATTAGGTGTATCATTGTGGGCGTGGGCTTTAAGACCCTAATCCTAGCTCCCTGGAAGCCAATCTTCGCCTGTTTGCCTTTGGAACAAGATGTAGAACTCTCAGCTCTTCCTGCCCCATGCCTGCCTGGAGGCTGCCATGCCCCTGCCTTGATAATAATGGACTGAACTTCTGAACCTGTGAGGCAGCCCCAATTAAATGCTGTCCTTAAGGAGTTGCCTTGGTCATGGTGTCTGTTCACAGCAGTTAAACCCTAACTAAGAAAACAAACTCCTTTATGTGATTAATATACTCTCGTGTGAAACATCTAGTATTTAATATAGGAATTAGGTTCAATTATTGAAAGATAAAGAAAATTCTTTTAGAAGGCAAAAAAAAAAAAAATCCCATTGGTAAATACTCCCATTAATCTCAGGAAAGTGTTCCTGTCTGGAGGCTGTCTAGGCTCGGTGACAGATAAGAGTTCCCACGTTGCAATTTTCACTTGAAATTGCAGGTTTTGTCACTACAACAAAACACTGTCAATAAGCTTCTTTGAAGTAACAGCTTCACTTCATGTCTGAGAGGCTGTCTGACAAATACGGGAGTCTGGGTGATCACAGTGTGTCAGTCATCTTTTTATTTTTTTATTAGATATTTTCCTAATTTACATTTCAAATGTTATCCCCTTTCATGTCTCCCATCCAAAACCACCCTATCCCATCCCCCCTCCCCCTACTCCCCAACCCACCCACTCCCTCTTCCCTGTCCTGCAATCCCCTATACTGGGGCATCTAGCCTTCTCAGGACCAAGGGCCTCTCCTCCCTTTGATGACCAACAAGGTCATCCTCTGCTTCAGCTTTGTTTCGTCTGTGAATTGTGTCTTGGGTATTCCAAGCTTCTGGGCTAATATCCACTTATCAGTGAGTGCATACCATGTGTGTTCTTTTGTGATTGGGTGACCTCACTCAGGATGATATTTTCTAGTTCCATCCATTTGCCTAAGAATTTCATGAATTCATTGTTTTTAATAGCTGAGTAGTATTCCATTGTGTAAATATACCACATTTTCTGTATCCATTCCTCTGTTGAGGGGCATCTGGGTTCTTTCCAGCTTCTGGCTATTATAAATAAGGCTGCAATGAATGTAGTGGAGCATGTGTCTTTATTACATGTTGGAGAATCTTCTGGTTCAACATCCTTAGTGATCAGGGAAATGCAAATCAAAACAACCCTGAGATCCTACCTCATGCCAGTCAGAATGGCTAAGATCAAAACCTCAGGCGATTAAGCAGGTGCTGGTGAGGATGTAGAGAAAGAGGAATACTCCTCCACTGCTGGTGGGATTGCTAGCTGGTACAACCACTCTGGAAATCAGTTTGGCGGTTCCTCAGAAAATTGGACATAGTACTACCAGAGAACCCAGCATACCACTCCTGGGTCAGTCATCTTCTTTACTTTAGAAATACTCTGCCTTGAGAACACTGGCCAGTAGAGACAAGACACAAGCCACATCACAGTGGCTCCACTCTACAACTGCTATACTTACAGTGCAGCAGGGGAAGTATTTTACAGCCCGGTTCTCTCCTATTTTGATATACCACAAAGAGGTCAAAGGTCAGGTTTTAACAAACTCCGTAACTTCCATTTTTTTTTCCTTTAAAGGTAAAAATTTTATCTTTGAGGACATTCTTACTGCATATTTTAGAGAACTATAAAAGAAAGCAAAAATATTCTTCCCTCATTAAGAAAAATTCATATTTTGTTTATTCATTTGTTTGTTTTGGGGCTGGGAGTGGGTTTTGAAGGCACTTTCTCTGGGTAGCCCTGGCTATCCTAGAGCTTGCTCTGTTAGCCCAGGCTGGTCTCTAACTCAGAGATCCACCTGCCTCTGCCTCCCAAGTGCTGGGACTAATTAAGGCATGCACTACCACATCCAGCTATTCCGGACTTTATGAAGCAAAGCAAGAATTATCTCTGTGGTGAGGACACCAGCTACCAGGTTGGCACAACTGCCTTGACCTGTGCTGGGGTGACCGTGAGTCCACTCTGAGGTGACCGTGAGTCCACTCTGAGGTGACCGTGAGTCCACTCTGACTTCTTCTTATCAGTGTGCTGACGTTAATGTGGAACGAAATTTTAAAAAAAAAAAATTAAATGGGAAGAAAAAGAAATCCTCCTGCTGTGGAAACAAAATTAAATAAAAACCTGGATGACTTTAAACCAACAACCATAACTAGTCTCTCAAGAAAAGTAAGGCTAGCCTCAACTTCTGGTTACCATAGTTACCATGTTCCCACTATGATTCCCCTTGAAGGACTGTTGTGGGTAGGAGATCACACTTGGGGATTGGTGAGCATTCTCCAGACACTTGCCCCACATCCGATGCTAATCTTGACTGAGGAAACAGAGGAGAAGAGCCCCCCCCCACCCCACCCCGGTTCCCACAGCACCCCCCAGGCACATGCAAGTCTTTTCTAGGAAGAATCCTTTCGGTCTGGTTGTTTATGTCTGCTCCCCATTAATCCTTCCTGCCACCTACATCAGCTAGGCAGGTAAGCACTGATAGTCCGGGGCGGCCATTCGGTGACTATTTATAACCCTTCAAGAACCCTATTACTTTTTCATGTCAAGATGACTGATTTCTTTGAAAAGCTAATTATGGAAGTTCGTAGAAACAAAATTTCGAAAGGTGTTTGGGGAGCAGAGTGACTTGATAAATAATCATTTTCTCTTGCGCTGAGTTCTTCAGGCATGTAGAAAAATCCTTTATCCCCCGATCCTCACCGCTGATTAGTGGCTCTTAAGAATCATCATGATTCAGAGAGCTGGGGAAGAAAGAAGGGATGAGATTTGCTTCGGGACGCAAGGTTCCTGGAGTATTAATCTGAAGTGTCCCAGCGGGGCTGGCAGAGTGGTAGCAGAGAACTCAGGGATGTTTTGAAAAGACCTAAAAAAGAGTCTGAAACGAATCTAAGGAACAGACTGATCCAGGTTTGGTATAAGGTTGAAACTGAGACAATTTCACTACAGTGAAAGTAGGTAAACAGAGTCAGTAGGTAAACATAATCAACCTCATCCGCTGCCTGAGCCCCAAGCACCACCAAGACGGCCTCCTCCGTGACCTTGAAGAGTAAATCAAATCTGGAGAAAAGGTACAGAAAGTTTCCCCCAAGAAAGCCATGCAGTCAGTCTCTGCACACATTTTAATATCCCCCAGTTCATCCCTTGGTGAATTTTCTTGCTTTAACTGTTGTGATCATAAAAAGAGAAAGAGCTGTGAGAATATCTTCTACGGAGGCATGGGAGAAAGGGGGTGTCTCAGCGGGCCCATGCCAAGGCATCCCTTCCCCCTGAGGGACCAGACACAGTGGCGATGTATAGCATAGAAAAGAGTTTATTCAGGATTTAGGGAAGGAGGTTAAGGGGGTAGTAGAAGCAGAGAAAGGCAAAGAGAAGGAGAGAGGAGAGAGGAGAGAGATGGAGGCCAGCCATGACCACCTGGAGAGAGGGGAGAGGGGGAGGAGAGCCCAAGAGGGGGCAAGAGAGAGGCTAGGAGAGTGCGAGAATAAGAGAGGAGGGGCCGAGCGGCCCCTTTACAGTGGGCCAGATCTACCCGGCTGTTGCCAGGTAACTGTAGGGCGGGTCATACTTGGCTGTTGCCAGGCAACTGTGGGGTGGAGCTTGGACAGAATCCTAACAGTATCAGTTACTCTTCTACTGCCATGGCCAAAATACCTGAGAGAAACAATGTAGGGTTTGTTCTGGCTCAGAGTCTCATGTGGTACAGCCCACCACGGTAGGGAAGGCAGGGTGGCAGGAAGGCTCCACGTGTGTTGGTGGAAGCATCAGGCTTAGCTGTTCTCCTGGAGCCCACCAGGAAGCAGCAAGGGGGGGGGGGGGGACATACCTAGGAGGCGGAGCATGGGCGGAGCAGGGGGCGGAGCAGGAGGCGGAGCACAACCCACTCCTTCCTGCTCCCGGCCTCCATCTCCAGAGTCTGGTTTTGTTGCCTGCTGCCTGCTGCAAGGATCGCAGCGTGATGATGACTGACTGGGCTCTTCGAAGCCTCACCTGGTTGGAATAAGAAGGCAACCTGAAAGACGGCCAGCGATCTCCAGGACCGGTGGTATCATTAGCATGCCCCTCAGTCAAGGTCTGGAATACCATCTGGCCTCCTGCCCATTGATCAAATGTGCTTTTAATTTTTGGTTCTCCCTTTGAGGTTCAAAAAAAAAATTAACACACACACACACACACACACACACACACAGAGAGAGAGAGAGAGAGACAGAGAGAGAGAGAGAGAGAGAGAGAGGCAGAGAGACAGAGACAAAGAGAACGAGAGCACCAGGCAAAATGACAATGGAGACAATGAATTAAGAAACTACATTTCAGAGCCGGGCGTGGTGGCGCACGCCTGTAATCCCAGCACTTGGGAGGCAGAGGCAGGCGGATTTCTGAGTTCGAGGCCAGCCTGGTCTACAGAGTGAGTTCCAGGACAGCCAGGACTACACAGAGAAACCCTGTCTCGAAAAACCAAAAAAGAAAGAAAGAAAGAAAGAAAGAAAGAAAGAAAGAAAGAAAGAAAGAAAGAAAGAAAGAAAGAAAGGAAAGAAAGAAAGAAAGAAAGAAAGAAAGAAAGAAAGAAAGAAAAGAAAGAAAGAAAAAAAGAAACTACATTTCTAGCTAGGACATTCTTCCAATAGTGTAAAGACTTCCGGCTAGGCCCCGCCTTCAGGATTCCTGAGCCCTTGGACAAACGCATGCACAGTCCTGTAGCAAAAGCTTTATATTGAGGTCATATCATTAAAGTTGAAGGTAATGAGAGAGAGATGAGCGCTCCAACCTCCACCCATGCCCCCCCCCCCCGTGGTTCTAATCCATCCTCGCAGGCTCTAAGTCTTCCTGTGCACACCCACCCTTCCCGCTTAGCACCTAGCCAGGCTTCTGGAGAGCAGCCTCAGGCCCAGCACCCGCACAGGAGCAGGCTTGCACAGACTCCGCCCCTAGCCACTGCACCGGGCTCAGGCTCCAGGTTGCCTCTCTTAGCCGCGATACCCAGTTAATAGAGCCAGTAGAGAATGGATCATCTGGTGGGGAACAGATCAGCGTAGGCAAGCAAACGGAACATTCTAGGCTCTTTTTAAGAGATTGGATTTTTAAGCCATCAATAGGTTAGCAGATCCTAATGCTGCTTTCCAAACCCCACGTATCCATTGCTGTGGGGTGGATTTTTGTTTCAGGCCAAGATTTTCATCTTAGTTCATATCAGTTCCCTAGGCATCGTCCTCACCTAGTCTCAAGCGCCATTTGACAACGCCCCTAATGCCCATAGCTTCCTTATTATGATAGGCACGGCACTTGGTAGGAAAAGAGGTAGAAGTTTGAAGTGATTATATCTGTGTGGGTTAGTACAATTATGGCATGGGATTTTGGCCTTGGAGTCCCAATTAGGAATAGATCTTGGGTCCCAAGCTTGCTTCCCAATCACTTGGCTTTAATCGCATTATTAACTCTCCCAAGTCTGTTTTGCCCTCTATAAAATGGGAGGATAATCCCTGTATTCCTTTGTTCATTTAAAAAATCAAATAATAAAATGTATATAAAGTATTTCCTCTACTAATTTTTAAGCACTTGATAATATACTAAATATGTGTATGTGTGTGTGTATGTGTGTCTTTCTCATTAGGAACCATTATTTGGGGATATTGTATCTTAGCCCCAGAAACTAGGATAACATATATGTTTAACACACAATGAAAAACTAGATCAGCAGATGGATGGATGGATGGATGGATGGATGGACAGATGGTCTCTAGAACAGAAAGGCCAGTGAAGGGGAAAGCACACCTAGAAACCATCACTTTGAAGCAGAAGGTGTGTCGAGGACACGCCCGCAGAGCAATCACTCTAACCGTCTGCAGCTGAGGTTCTGCCAGAGTTTTGTCCTTGGTTCCCCCCGGGGGTTTGATCTTCAGCCACCATGATTTAACAGATTTCCTTCACAGGATTTTATTCTTCAAAGCCTTCCCATGAGGCCAGCACCAGGTGTTTACAGTAGCTTCCTGAGGCTAAAATCATGATTTGTGTCCTGGCTTTACAGACAGGGAGGGTAGGAGTCCGGGAGGCGCAGTGGTCTGCTCATCACCACGTGGCCTAATGCATCGGAAGAGGTCATAGCCCATGGGCGAAAGCTGCTTTTCTAACCCTATAAAACTACCAAGACCGCAATGTGGTCTTTTAAAACACCCTCACTGCCTCTCCAAGGGAATTAGATTCTAATTCCCGAGTGGTTTTATCAGACAGCTTTTGGTGCAGAGGAGGGGACATATATTGACTCTACAATCAGACATCTAGGCTAACCCATGCCTCTGCCCCTGACTATCTATGCCTGCAAGGTACTTTATGTCTGATTTGTAGTTGTGCAATAATCAGAAAACTGAGATAATCTCTGAGTTATAGTTGCTCAATAATTATAAAACTAAGAGAATGTCCCATTTTCGCCCTTAATTGTGATGGTCCAGCAGTGTCTGGAACCCAGTCAAGACTTAATCAATAATAATCCTCACTGCCTATTTCCACTCAGAACACCGAGAAACACTAAGCCGAGAATTAAGAGCACAGACGTCAGAGCCGGACAGGCTAGATTTAAATTCCAGCTTTGCCAGTTGTTGACTGTGTGATCTCGGGCAAACTGCTTGGCTTCTCCACATGTCAGCTCACTCTCCTGTAAAGCCTTGAAGAGTTAACGTATGTCACACACTTAGGACACCTACCTATGAACTGGGGGTTACTATTTTGATAAACTTTCATTCGGGAAGCAATGGCAGAAATACTTCAGGAAGACGAGCCGTGATGGCCTCGTCCAGGTGGGCGAGAACATTTCTTTAACTTTCATCCCCCTCCCTATTGTTTAAGACTGTCCCAGCACTTTGTCACTCTTGAAATGAAGACAAATCAACTAAATGGAAAAATAAAACATCTAAAGAGCCCTTTGGGTTGGGCTGTGGCCAGGTATGAAGTCCCGTAGCACACAGAGGCCAGACACAGTAGGTCAGGCTACTGGACCGGCTCTATTCGTACAGGGCTGGGTGACAATGCCTGAGCTGAGCTCTGATGAGCAGAGGAAAAAAAAATCAAGCCTCAGAGATATCCAGTAATATCTTCAAGATCACGTGACGGGTAAGAAGCGGAACTAGAACTCAAGGAGCAAAGCCGAGATTGGTCTTTTTGGAGGAATGCTTTACAGGGAAATGGCCTCCTTAGCATCGATGGGTCTTGCTAATTTGAGAGCCTGCCTCACCTAAGAAGACATTTGCATGTGATATTTACCGAATAGATAAATAGACTCGAGGTTGCCCATAGTTAGAAGGTGGAGAGGCTCTTAGAGGCCGGCCAAGCTGGGAACTGTTAAATGTCTGTACCTGCACAGGAAAGCAGTGAGCGGTAGTAGGCTTGTGTTCCCATCGCAGAAGTTTTGGTTGCTTTTATTTGATTTATTGCCTCGTTTTGTTTCCGGTACTGGGAGGTGCTTACGTATGCCAATCAAGGGTTCTGCCACTGAGTTATAGCCCCCTAGTGTTAGGGTTCCCATTGCTGTGAAGAGACCCCATGAGCAAGGCAAGTCTTATAAAGGAGACATTTCATTGGGGCTGGCTCACAGTCGCAGAGTTTCAATCCATTGTCATCATGGCAGGAAGCACGGAAGCTTACAGGCAAACGTGCCGGAAGAGCCAAGAGTTCTAGAACCTGGTCTGAAGGCAGCCAGGAGGACACTCTCTTCTGCAAGCAGCCAGGAGGAGGGTCCTCCCATGCTGGGCGGAGCTTCAGCACAGGACCTCAAAGTCAACCCCAAAGTCATGTGCTTCCTTCAACAAAGCCACACCCACTCCAACAAGGCCACACCCACTCCAACAAGGCCACACCCACTCCAACAAGGCCACTCCTCCTAAGAGTGCCCCTTCCCACCGGCCATATTCCAGCCCTCCAACCAATCCCATTACAAATATCTGACATGCTTAATATTTTCAAAATCAAGGAGGAGGATCTCTCAAGTCTCACTGCTTGCGCCTTCCGCTTATCATACTCGGGGATAGCCCGGAATTTGGCTCAGAGCTGAGCACTCCCAAACCCCAGAGGGGCAAAAGTGATGGCTCGAGAATTGGTCCCGGCTGGTCAAGCTCGGTGCTCACTGGAATGCAAAAAGGGGTGATGTCAGTGACTATGGAGAGAGAAATCAGTGTGGCCTGAGCTGGCTCAGCCCATGCGTGCACGCTCCATTAGCTCGCTCTCCGCAAGCTCTACAGCCATTAAAACAGCATGTATGCTAGCAAACTCCACCGCGAGAGTGGAGAGCCCAGCAGCAGCCTTTACGGTCATTCCAACATCTGCTGGGAGATACTAACTCTTCACAAACACGATCTCCAGAATTTTACAGGAAGAATTCTGAGTAAGAAAACACAGAAAAACTTGGAGTCTTCACTGGCTTTACTGCCTGTCACTCAAGCCAAAAGAGCCTCGCTCTGCGTCGTTCTTGCCTTCCCAGGTTTAACTCTCTCCCAATCCTCCTCGCAGCCTGAAACTGTCTATTCACTGTGAAAGTTGGTCTTCCCCATATGAACACGAACCCCCGTGAAGCAAAGGACTTTCCCAGCTTATCTTTCCCTCATGACATTTGCATGTGATATTTACCGAATAGATAAGAAGAGGGAAGGTTCCCCCAGATCAAGGCAGCCCACGTATAAGTACAGCTCTGTGACCACATCTGAACGATCTACTACTAATAAAGAAAAAAACACTAAGAGCCTCCATTAGCTTAATGCTGGGCAGTCCCCGCAGCACACGGCATGTGTCACATGACCAGCTCCTCGCAGACTTACTAAGTATTATTGTTTCGGCTTTACAGGTGAGGAAATTTTCCATGTAAATCTTTAGTTTTTATCATAAAGCGTTTTTATTTCCCTTTACTTCCCTTTTCAATAATAAATAAATAAATAAATAAATAGGAAAAAAACAGGCGAGGGAAAAAAATCAAGCCTCAGAGATATCCAATAATAGCTTCAAGATCATGTGATGGGTAAGTAGCAGAACTGAACTCAAGGAGCAAAGCCCGAGATTGGTCTTTTTGGAGTAATGTTTTAAAGGAAAATGGCCTCCTTAGCATCGATGGGTCTTACTAATTTGAGAGCCTGCTTCACCTAAGAAGGCATCCATTGTTATCCCTGCTCTAGAGTAGGCGTGGCCAATGCTTGGGCCGGAAGTCACTCTGGTGGGAGCTGCGGGAATCAGCTTATATATGACTCTGGACAAGTCTCAGCTACTCTCATCGAGAATCTGTTTCTTCTCTCAAGCTCGAAAGCACGTGTCTAGTGTGAACGCAGGAAGAGAGGAAGAGAGAGAGGGAGGGAGGGAGGGAGGGAGAGGGAGAGGGAGAGGGAGGGAGGGAGGGAGGGAGGGGGAGGGAGAGAGAGAGAGAGAGAGACAGAGACCACAGAAGTAGAACAGTAGGTGCCTGGTCACTTGTGTCCTACCCTCCCTGTTTAGAAATCTGACCGTGAAAGACCCATAGCTTTCACACTCTCTGTTTCCGTCTTATACTGATGCTTTGATCATTGCATAATTGAGAATACAGAAGCCACTGGATCGTAGCAAAGATTATTGCATAATTGAGAATACAGAAGCCATTGGATCGTGATAGTTAAGCGTGGCCTGTGAGTTTGTTCGCTCTTGTTTTAAAAACCAGAATGGTTCTATACCTTCAGCCTATAGTTAGTTGCCCATGCATTGCAAGGTTGGGAATACTCTAGAAACCCTCGAGGTTGTATGTTTGGCAGAGGCTGGAGCAAGGCTGGTAGATTTGGAGGATCCTCAGCCAAAGAGCCAGAAGGTGCTAATTTAGCAGAACCCGCCCCTCCACCTGCCTGTCAGATTATTTACCCTGACCCGCAAAGAGTGCACCTCAGGTCCCAACTCGGGAAACCAAATGGATTTAATAACAAGGATCCCAACTTACGTGTGGAAAAGGGCTCGCACTTGGTCTGATGGTTTCCCTTTATCCCCTTGAAGTCTGTCCTTTAAGTCACATCATAAAGTCAGATGTGCTGTGCGCGTGAGTGATGAGGCTTCAGATCTACAGAAAATCGAATTTCTCTTGCCTCGTGTCTCAGTGTTCTCAGCCTTTGGTGAAAAGCTGTCAGTGTGGCCACTTGGCCATTTTGACACCTGAGCATCTCCAGTAGAGCAGAAGCGTGACGTCTCCATCTCTCCACCAGAGAGGAGACGGCTTTTCTTCTTCCCAAACCAGCTCATCTCGGGCCCCCATCCCAAGGAAGAACAGAAACTCTCATGAGGCCTTCTCCTTTCCTGGAAGTATCCAGTCAGTTTCCAGCTTGTATAGACACAGCTACACTAGTGTGGTACCTCACCAACAACCAAAGTCATGAGCCTGAGGTATCACTGTGGTTCCACCCAACGCCATGAGGCTCATGTAGTCGGTTCCAGTAACTCTGTTGACCACTAGAGCCAGACTGACTACAGTCAGTTAGGAGCTTTGATACTTGTTATCTTTGTGACACTGGATAAGTGACAGAAACGCTCCGCTCCATTCAATCTTCCACAAAACCCGGTTGAGTACTTGCATGATAGAGCCATGTTGTATGTGGGTTCCCTCAGAATTTAAACATCCCCCCCCCGCCACCGTGAGAAGAGGGGAACTCTCAGAAGTTCAACAGAAAGTTGTAAAACATGTAAGAATCTTGTTTTATACTGAGGTGCAGAAGCAGTTGCTAGGAGAGACAAGACTCTGGTGGAGGGATTGGCTGTCCGAGAGTTTCAGAGATTCCTAGGACGCAGCTTTTGTGAGTGGCCACCAGTGCTGTGACAGACTGTATACAGATGTGGCTCTTAGGTCACCCATGCATCTAAAGTAGCCCCAGTAAACCCACTGAACTGACATGAGATGGTTTCTTTGCTTCATTATTGCCCTTTCTATCTGGGATAAAAAGAAATAGTCTCTCTGGGAAAGGTCACACTGTCATGAGGATACAGGCAGTGCCATGAGGATACCTGTGTGAGAGCACTAGAAAGCACGAGACACTGTCCCTGAGTGGTGTGATGGCCGATTATACTCTTACTGGCATTTGAGGTTTTTGAGTCAGTGCCTGCCTGTCTCGGTCTTCACGATGAAGAACTGGGTCGTTCAGCTTTGGGTGACTCAGCCTTTGCGCCGTGCTGAGCAGTCTGTCCTTCCAAGGCTGGCTGTGAGGGGAGGAGTCAAGCCCTATCTCAGGGCTGTGCGAAGAAGAATGCCTTGTACACAGCTGAGTTAAAGCAGACCCTGACTTTAGGGCAGGCAAGCAAAGGAAATACAGGGAGGCACGTGCTCTGAGACAGTCTTCCAGCACGGCATACAGCGGCAGAGAAGCCATTTACACCTCACTCTCCCTCCCCAGACACAGAGAATGATCAATGACTTGTCTCGGAGGAGGCGAGCTTTCTGTACCAGGGCACAATGCATCTGCATTAGGGAGATTAAAGATCGCTCCTTGTCAACTTTTAATGAGTGTGGTGTCAGAGGGCCTGGAACGCAAGGTGGGGATGGAAGCCGACACCCTGCGTGCCAGCCCCGGATCCACCACCCATCACCTCTGTGACCTTGGAAGAGTGGCTTGGTCCTCTAGCTCGGTGACCTCGTCTATCCAGGGGGATAAGGATTTTCATTCTGCCAGCTACTGTTGAGTGTCAAATGAGAGACCGCCGTGGGCACGGCTGAGCATGTTGGGCCAGACTGAGAGGAAGCAGACGGGACAATGACCACAAGTCTGTCCCTTCCCTCCCTTAGTGAATTAGTATGTCTAGGCATGCACAGCTTTTTGTTGTTGCTGCTGTCGTTATTATTATTATTATTATTATTATTATTATTTGAGGGGATACTAATTACACATTTCTCCCTTCCCTTCTCCCTTCAATGATCCCCTATCCCCCCCTTGACTCTCTTTCAAATTCATGATCTCTTTTTTTCATTGTTACACACATGTATACATGCATATATATGTATATTCCAAAATACATAAATAGAACTTGTTCAATCTGTATTATGTTACTCGCATGTATATGTTTGCTAAACCAGCATAATCCCTAACTACATTCTAAATGTTTCTCCTTACCCACAGATAATGGCAGCCCTCACCCCTCATTAAGGAAACGTCCCTCTGCAACAGACAGAAACCATTACAGGAAACTATAGTCAAGAAAAATGTAGAGTTGGGGAGCCCAGTCCCAAAGGATACATCGACATGTAAGCTTGGGCATCATTGAGGGAGGAAAGGTTGTAAGAGCCAAACTCAGGGAGTTTGCTGTAAGATTGTGTCTCCTAGGAATGCCAAGGGAAACACCCATCAAGCCCTACCAAGATGACTGCCTAGACACAAGCTAAACAAGGACCATAACATGATCAGAGATGCTCTCGAGGCATCAACTTCCATGAAGAACTACAAAAGACTAAGGGATGCTGAGATCAGAAAAAATATTCTTCTCCAGGGGGAATACACCAGTGGGTTATCTACCACTAAGTGGTCAGCACGGAGCTTTTAATATATAAAGTTGTCACTTTTGTGTTTATTTTTATGTCCATAGCCCCAGTTAAGATGGTTGTTAGAGGGGATCACCAATCACTGACCTGTGTATTGCACTTCCTAATTTAATATTTAAGACCCAGGTACTGCTAGATAAATCTTTCTGGCTTAGGGCCTGATGATCAAGCCCAGAGTCTTGCTTGTGCAAAGCAAGTATTATACCTCTGAGCTACAACCACAACCCCATCACATCTTTGGAAAACATGTTTGGGGACTGGGAGGAGAGCTCAGTTGGGTAGAGTGCTTGCCAAGCATGCACAAAGCCCTGGACCCAAGAAACCAAGCATGGGAGTGCACACCTGTAGTCCCATGACTCTAGAGGCGGAGTCAGGAGGGTCAGGTGTCTAAGGTCACCCTCAGCTTCATGGAGAGTTTGAGGCCATGGGATACAAGAGAGCCAGACTCAAGAAAAGAAGATAAAGTTAAAGTATGATTAGAGTTGAGCTGTTCTTCCTACCTAAGTTCTCTAATTGATTGTAACAAATCTACTCCAATACACGAGATACACAATACCGTTTGCCATAACTCTAGATAAATGATGTTGTACCCTATAAGCACCAAGAAAGTATCTGTCCATAGGAATGGAGCATCACTAATAAAAAATATGCGCATAAGAGAAGTCATGACCTAGGTTTTTCCAAAGTAGATTCTGCTGCCCTCGGCATTCCTTTCCTACACATCAAGATAACCTATCAGGGACTCCAGTGTAGCAATAGCAAGAATAACACCATAGCTGTTATCTACTCTCATGTACTGTCTGCTTTCCACAGACTGTAACAAGTGCTTTATGTGACATAGTTGAGTCTCTTTAACAGGGAGAGAGAGAGAGAGAGAGAGAGAGAGAGAGAGAGAGAGAGAGAGAGAGAGAGAGAATTGGACAGGTTCTAGTGCCCACTAGGACAGCTACCCAGGGTCAGACAGCTTCTGAGTCTAAGGTCAGATCCCCAAGGTCAGACTCCAAAGCTAAGAATCTCTGCTCCTAGATTCAAGCTCTCAAAGTCTAGAAAGTGGACTTCGAGGATCTCTCCCAGGGACCTCACTGCCCACTGCAGATTTCTGACCCAGAGTCTCTATGCCTAGCCAGGAGAGAAGCCTATTGCTCTTGGACATGATTTCTGCTCCTCTTCTCGGCCCATGGAATGCTTGACACCCAGATGTTTTTCTCACTACCCTTGCACATCCAATATCCCCAGCCTTCCAGACTCACAATGTTATCTTCCAGAATAATCTTTTGTGACCCCCTTATACACCACTGAACCCTCCCTGCAACCATCATGTCTCTCTTCTTGGTTGGCAGAGTATTTTCTCCACATTCCTTTGCACTCCACTCTTCACACTTCATTCCTGCCATTTAAGTTAGGAACATGGGGTCCCTGTTTCTCTAGGATTTCTATAGACAGCATCTATAGAGGGTCCATATATCATGCACCAGGTCTTCACTCAGCACTCAGTCTAGGAAACTGTGGGATAGAAGTCTGTCTGCCCTGCAGCTCCATGACTCAGGTGGCTTTGTCTGCCACACAAATGACAGAGTACCTTCCTGGTTCCTCTCACACCCCTCAACCTAATTGATGTAGTGGGCCTTTGTGGGACTCACCAGTGAGGCATAAAATGTACCCACATGCTGTTGAGAGCCACGCCATCAATCAAGGACTAAAGAACAACAGAAATGCTTCCTAAGACCAAAATAAGTAATTGCCAAATTAATCACCATCTGTGCCTAGTTGTCAATCGATTCCACGATAACCCTCATCCCACCTCCTACCTGCACACAAGGCGTGATGAACTCTCAAGAAAAAGGCCTGAGGTTGAATCCGAGAGCCTTTAGGACTCACGGTGTACCCTGAAGAACTGAGGAGGTGATGGATGGAATGTATCAACTTGACGGACACCTATCAGGCTCCTCCTATGAAGCAGATGCTCTCGTGGGTAATGGAGATGCAGAAGGGACAAAGGTTCTGTGTTAGAGAGCTGAACATATGCATGGGCTCAGGAAGAGATGGGCAGAAACTGGATAGCTTCAGCTTGGCCTTGTAGCCTTACCAGATGTCTCTGTCCTTGGCCTGTGTTCAGCTCTTGCATATAATGAGAAGCAGGTTATGATTGCACAAGGAGGGAGCTAGATAATATCTGCATAGACCTGGTGTCTTTGTTAGGTTTTCATGGCTGTGAACAGACACCATGACCAAGGCAGCTCTCATAGAGGACAACATTTAATTGGGGCTGGCTTACAAGTTCAGAGGTTCAGTGCATTATCATCATGGTGGGAAGCATGGCAGCATCCAGGCAGACATAGTGCTAGAAAAGGAGCTGAGAGTTCTGCATCTTGATCTGAAGGCAGCCATGAAGAGACACTCTCTGCACTGGGTGGAGCTTCAGCATGGGACCTTGAAGCCCACCCCCACAGCGACGCGGTTCTTCCAACGAGACCACATCTCCCTCTCCAGCAAGGCCACACCTCCTAATAGTGCCACTTCCTATGGACCAAGCGTATTCAAACCACCTCACCTGCCAACTGGTGCTTCCTCCTTAATCACTCCATGGGTAGAGCATCTCCTTCACACAATGCTAGAGGAATAGGAAGAACAGATAATCAGTTGGAGAGACCAGGCCCATGGTGAGAAGTCAAGGAAATGTCTCCTGTAAACATAACCAAGCTCAAGAAATGTCCCTGGTGTCTCAAAACACTCAAAATAGATGTACCTTTGTCTTAGAGGTTCTATTGCTTCGATGAAACACCATAGCCAACAGAGCAAGTTAGGGAGGAGAGGGTTTATCTGGGTTATACTTCCATATCACTGTTCATCCCAGAAGAAGTCAGGACACAAATCCAAACAGGCAGGAGCTGATGCAGAGGCCAAGGAGGAGATGCTGCGTACTGGTTTGTTTTACATGGCTTGCTCAGCTTGCTTTCTTATAGAACCCAAGACTACCAGCCCAAGGATGGCACCACCCACCATGGGCTTGGCCCTCTTGAATTGATCACTAATTGAGAAAATGCCTCACAGCTGGATCTCATGGGAGGGGGGGCATTTTTTCTACTGAGGCTCCTTCCTCACTGATGACTCCAGCACGTGTCAAGTTGACCCCCCCCAAAAAAAAAACAAAACCCAAGCAGAATAAGCATGCTACTAGCCATATGGTGCCAGTTCTACCACTGTAAGGTATATCTCAAAGACTCCAAATCAACACAGAGATATCTGCACATCAATGTTTACTGTAGCACTATTCATACTAGCAGCTGTAGCACTAACCTGGGTGTCCAAAAGAGGAACGGACTAAAATGTAGACTGAAATGTCTTCCTAAATAAGTCCTGAATGATTTCAACATCAGTTGACATTCTAACATAGATGAAAATCTTCAAGCAATAAACTGCTAAGGGAGGAAGAATTCTCCAGAGAGGGGTCCTGACTAGGAGACAGGGTGCATTGGGGGAAGAGGAGAGAGGCCAGTGCTCCTGAAAGAATATACAAAAATGCAATATATACTTGAATGAATTTTAAAAAATAAGAATAAAAAAATGTTTCCAGCGAAATGATTATCTTCAGAACCACTTCCTCTGAGCCTCAGATGGTGGCCGACAAATTAAACTATCTTCAACAGTATCTATACTGAGTCTTTGTTCCCTGATTTGAGAGTAGAAAAGCTCATCTCCACCTCCTGAGTCCTCACGGGGAGTGGATGAGATGACTCCGATAGTTATTGCCTGCACTGCCCCAGCTGTAGGCATAACGGCAGTGAACAAAACAGACTTTAAAAAACCCATCCTCCTAGAGGCTGGAAAAGGTGGCAAATATCAAGGTAATGAACTCTGTGGGGAAGCAGACGAGCTTCTGTGTGAACAAAGCATTTGATACAAGATAAGACCGGAAATAAACATTCTGTCTTTATATTTATGGAGAACCCAACTCCTTCAAAGCCATTCCGGAGGCAAACTCTGCATGAAGGGAAGAGGGGGACATCTCAGTTCCTACAGCTCTCTACTAGAAGAAAGTCAGTAGACCATGCACGCATTCTCAACCCGATGACAAAGCAAGCGGTCCTTTGTAGAACAAAGGTGGACATGATTTTCTCATACAACTCCATCTTTGATGTACTTTCTCATTGATTCAATGGCCCAGACATCTCCAGGACTTTCTTGCGTGGGAAATGAAATGATGTTGAAGAATAACAAAGATAACTCAGCTATGGATCCTTGACATGGGCACCGGCATAGTCATGAACACCAGAACCCAAGATGGCCTTGGAACAAGATCACCAGATTCTAAGTGTGCAAATGAAAAGCAAAGAGCTATCCAGCCTTGTCCCACCCCACAGAAAGAAGGCTGTGTGACCATGAACATACAGCAAGGAGCAAGATGTCATTCCAAAGCTAATGCCAGCGGCATCCCAAGAGCCATGGAAGTAGGCCATGCGGGGGATCCTTTGGCAAGTTTGCTGCAGGCAGAGAGCTCCCTAGGGTAGAGACAGTTTCTGGTACCCATTAGGTCCAACATCCAACATCCGAGTGGGGCACAATGCAGATGTCCTGGTGAGCGTCTCCTGTTCCCCACAACATCCCACCCTGCCCTGGGTCCTTCCAGGATGCCCTCTGTTTGTCAACTCCTAGTGCCCCTTGTCCTCCAGCCTCCAGTTGGGCTTCAATGGTGAGGCATAGGTGTTGATTCCAGGTCTCCCCCCGTGGGTGGAGGTGGGATGATGGAGTCGGTGTAAAGGCCTCTTCTGACACCTCATTCTATCAGTTCAAGGAAGTGTTCTTTCCTGTCGTTTGTCAGGTCTAGAAACAGTGACAGCTGCTTGCTGGCACTGTGCTCTGAGCAGTAGCACTAGCCTTTGGCTGATTAAAAAAAAATCCACTATCCTGCATTTCTAACATCTAATTTATTAAACATTCATCAAAATAATAAGAGATTCCAGGACCCTGACTGACAAGAGCTGGTGACTAATAAGGTTGGCAGAATGAACTCAAATTGATTAATGGACTCAAAATGTATTTCCTGTTCCCATGTAATGTCATTATAATCCAAATGAAAGATCCAAAATCTGCTTATTGAAATAACCTGGAGGATACTTTAACCAAAGGTGTATAGGTTCATCCCAGACACATTTAGAGACTCTGCTGACTCCAGGTTAATGCCAGGAGGTATTAACTTCTGACCACGGTGCCTCCTTTGGACTCCCGGCTCCTTGGGAACTGTTAGGACTTTTGCTGCCTACGTTGACTTATGGGTAGTTCCCAGAATAACTGAGCCTGGGGGAAAGGAACCTCAGCTCTTATGGTGTCCTTTCTTCCTTAAGGAGAACAGAAAGAAGAGACCAAGGACTTTCTCTCATCACCGAGTGATTATTGCTGATGAAATGAAGCCATAGGACCACAGACGGGTTGCTGAAAGTCTTCTAATCATGAGTATGTCTGTCACGATGAAGACTGCTGCATGGCAGTCTTTGGAGTTATATCTGAAATCCCAACAACAACGCAAAGAAGCAACTGGATCAGGGAACAAGGGAGTCCAATATGTCTGACCGGCACAGTGGGGATGGAAATGGTGCTCACCTCCAGTGAACTAGACCTGCCTGTCACACGTACTAGATAGGTCACATGATCCACCACCATGATCATACCTAGTGAATCTGACACTGTCTCTTATGTCTAATGGCAACTGGAAAACAGGGAGAGGGCCTGAACCCTAGAAAGAACTTGCTTGAGTTTTCAGGCTGATCTCTGGCTGTAGCTCATCCTAAGAAACACTCGGCTGAGCACCCTGGCCAGTGCTTCAGCCCTGTGACTAGATCCTTTACCTCCCCGTTCAGCTCCTTTTACAGTGAACTCCGAAGCAAAGGGACTGAAGGAGGAAAGAGAAAGTTTTCAACACGAGAGATGTGTCCCTGAATTTACTCTCAGGAATGCCTATCCATTAACTCAGACCTTGAGCCACTTGGCCCGCCGTGAAGGCCTGCAGACATGCCCCCACAGTGACAAACACATCCCACAGTGAGCACTTTCTGAGATGGGAGGGGCCCCGTGGTGAGAGGAAAGCAGTGGGCTGGGAAGCCCACTCTGCTGAGGTCAGGATTACTCCCCCATCGCAGGCCCACACATCTGCTCTGGAATTATCGACCGGCAGTAAATAATAGCAATAACACAATTATTACCCAATATCATATGACATTTGTCATATTCACTTCCAAGAATTTATGAATTGGGTGCCAGCGTCATTTCCATTTTATAGCTGTGAGATTAAGACACATAAGGGTAATTACTTTAAGTGTTAGTAATTGCCAGGCTAGGCTGTCTGTGTCTAATGTCCAGCTGTAAATCAGCCCCAGGGCAGCAACGCTCCCAGACTCATCTCTGCTCCACACACTTTGCATCTGGTCACTCACTGAGGCCTCACCGGAGCCTCTTGGTGGGAGGGACACAGAGATTGAAGGGCAGGGCCAGCGTGTAGTCCTTATCTCCCCATTCCTGAATCCTCATAATGAACCCAGTGAAGTCACTTGACATGACAGTCTCACCCGGGACTAATAGTAACAGTGTCTGTCTGCTACTTACGAAAACCATTAGAAAGTGCCAGACTCCAGTTTGTGCCCACATGACCTCACTTAACTCTCTCCTTCCAGAGAACGAAACAGACACAGAAGGTAGCCATGAGCCCACGTAGCTATAGCTGCATTTACCCTTTCCATTGGGCTGCTGTGAAATCGAGTGCTTCTCAATGAAGAGATCATGCAACTCCCCAGACATGCCTTCATATGCATGCCTACCTTGTCCCTTGACTAAACAGCCCTTTCTAGGTTTCCCAAGCACGCAGCAGGGGACCGGTTTCCGCCATCTATCATCTCTGTCTCTGGTTCCCGGGGACACTGGTTCTACGGAGCCCAGAGACCGAGTGAGGTGCAATGCCTAGGCTGATTGGCGTCTGTGTGTGTTTTCCAGGAGGTTCAGACTTCAGGTGGGCCTGTGATCTGCTCCCATCTGCAGGCCAGGCATCAGCCAGGAAAGCAGGATGGTGCCCAGAGTCTCAGACACCAACTCCAGATCTGAAAGCTCTAGTAGAATGGATTATAAATTGCCACGGCGCTATAGTTTGCTTTCTGTCGCTGTAATGAAGCACCCTGACCAAGAGTAACAAGGGGAAGGAAGGGTTAACTGGCTCAGACTTCAGGTCACAATCTATCACTGGGGGAAACTGGGACAGAACTCAAGGCACAACCCGTAGAGGAACACTGCTTGCTGAGTCACTCACAGGCTCAAGCTTAGCCTGCTTTCTTATATACCTCAGGACCACCTGCCTAGGGATGGTACTGCCCACAGTGGGCTGGGTCCCACCGCATTGATTAATAATCGTGATAACTACTTATAGACATGCCCACAAGCCACTCTGGTCTAGGCAAGTCCTCAAGCAAGGGTTTCCTTCTCAAATGGTTCTAGGCTGTGCGTGTCAAGTTGTCAATGAAAGGAGATGAGGAGGCGGAGCTGTGATTACCAGAGCATCTTCGGTGCTCCAAGTACTTCTCTAGGTCCTTCGTACCTATGCTGTAATTTAGCTAGCATAATGACCCATGGGATTATTACAAAAGTTACTAACAACAAAGACAAGATACAAAGAGCGTAGCTAGCCGGCCCCAGTGTACCAGAGTGCAGTATCACCACTGCCATGGTTGGCTGAGATGTCAAATCCAGATAGACTTTCCAACCCCACCTTCTCTGAAGAAAACGGCCGGTAGAGCAGGTCTTGGGAGGACCTCACAGTTGCCCCAGCACACGGTCAACATCCAGGATCACAGCTACCAGCAGAGTCTTGAGGAACACTGAGGAGATGTGCTTCTGTGGTAAGAACAATGGCAACTCGTGGCAGAGTTTAAAGAACAGTGGCTCAGACTGCCTTTGATTGGCAGTATGCAAGGCTAGGACGAGCATAGGGACTGAGATGGGAAGATGGCTGCGAGCACGTGAGGGTTCCTGGCGATGACGTCATCCAGCCACAGATGGAGAGGGGTGGGGCAAGGCCAGCGGTGCAGATGCCCTTGTCTGCTCTCCACTGATAAGACAAAACACTCGGCCAAGGGTCTCATTGATTGAAGGCCTAGGGTAAGCCAACCAATCACAGTCAGCCTTGCTTTCCACAGCTTGTAAATTGAATTGTTTGCACTGCTTTCCCCACTGCCGTGATTTGCTGTGTCAGATACGACAGTCCCGCATCTATGGACCACCTAGGTAGATGCTGAAGCCCTCTGGCCACGATGAATTCTTTTTAAGCTTGGTCCTGCTCTATGACTCCTGGAGCTATCTTGTCTTCCTCTCTGTTCCTTCTGCCTCTGTTCACATTCAAATCAATTCCTCTTGGAAACAGAGTAGAGATTAAACTAAGAGCTCCCCTATCATACCCCTATA
Source organism: Apodemus agrarius (assembly GCA_964023405.1). Lineage (NCBI taxonomy): Eukaryota > Metazoa > Chordata > Mammalia > Rodentia > Muridae > Apodemus > Apodemus agrarius. The sequence continues at coordinate 44,989,112 of OZ030022.1, read as the reverse complement.
TCTACTTATCTTCATGGTCCTTCTTATTCTGATGCAAATTTACCTCCTGGACATTATCCGTATCCAGGATGTCATCCTGACCACCTAATATTCTGGTCAGCCTTGGCCCTTGCTTTGATTAAACTTCACTAGGACATGCTGCTTACAAAAGCCAGGGTCTCCAGGCTTCTAACCTTCCTCATATGACCCCCCTGCCTGGAATTAACCACCCTCACTTCCTCTCTTCCCCTCCTCCTCCCTCTCCTTCTCTCCCCCCTCCCTGTTTTCCTTCCCTCCTCCCCAGTCTGGGTAAAGAAAGGCCATTTTCATGCAAGCCTATAATACAATGTAATGACTCTCAACAGAATAGAAATGCCTCTGTCCTCAAGGGCCCAATCCTGAGTCAGCTTCCCCATTGCCACAAGTCAAATGCTTCCTCTCATTCCCCTGGTTGGGGGGGGGGGTGTCTCGTGACACTTGAGTCTTGCCATGTGGCATTTAATAAGTTTCTCAGGCACTGTTTTTCTCTTGAATATGAATTTCTTCTTCCAACTTCACTGCCAGTATGAGAAGGTCAGAACGCCGTATAAATGGTGCTAGCACACCATTCCTCACTAACATTTATACCACTATGTCAAAATGGTACCAAAATGCATTGTGAGGATCAAGTGGAAGTATCGAATGGGGTGCTTCTTTAAAAGTTCCTTAAGACTCGTATGTTTATCTTATTAGGTATGATGCATACGTGGTTCGGAAATGCTACGGTGAACTTTAAATGTCTCCTCTTAAAGAATTTAGATGTAACTAAACTAACGTGAACCCAAAGCGCCTCGGGAGCCGTCCATATTGGCACTCCTGGTGTGCAGACATGTGGAGGGCTGGAAAGCTGGCTCTGTGGTTAAGAGCTCTTGCCACCCTCCCGTAGGAGATGAGTCCCGTCCCAAGCACCCACATGTGGCAGCTCACAACTGCCTGGAACTCCAGCTCCACAGGGATTAGGTGCTTCTTCTGAGCTCTATAGGTACCTACCACACACAGATATGCACACGTCAAAATAATCAGATAGGAAAAGGGGGAACCAGGAAAGGGGACAACGTTTGAAATGTAAATAAAGAATATACCTAATTTTAAAAAAAAGAAATTATGCAAGGGAAAAAGATCAATTAAAATGGATGGTAGACTGGTGAAAAAAAGAGAGAAAGAATCATATATAAAACAACTCTCTTTGGTAAAGGCACAATTACAGATTCTGCGACAGTCCCCAGTCCCTTCCTCCTACTATGACCATGACAGGTCTGGGCAGTATGATCCAAGAGCCATCCCAGGGCATGCCGGCCTGCAGATTCCTGTCCGATCCTGCTTTGGGGGTGGCAAACCCTCTCCCCACTTTGCTTCTCCAGAGTAGAATGAGAACGCTCAACTCTTTCGCGTCTTGTCCTCTTGGTCCAGATGAGTCATTTTAAGAAAGAGGAAGGAAAATCATGTGCCAGTGCTGGGATTAGTCACACACCGAGCAGTAGTACATCCAGTCATGGTTTAAGCTGCTTAAGACCTTCCCCCCCACTGCGGGTCGGATGGAGGGGACTGAGTGAGTTTCCACCCTGATGGATCTCAGCGTGCACAGTTCGGGAGCGAGGAGACTCCGCAACCACTGTGTGTCACTTGGAAGCCCTGTGTGACCATTCTGGATGGTTAGCCTCAGCACCAGGTGCCCTCAGCAGAGGTCACCACAGGGGAGATGTGGGGAGATCAGGACCGTCACCCCATGGATATCTCCTAACTCACAGAAGGATGCCCCGCCCAGATTCGAACTCTCAGACACAACAGGCTGAACACCAATAAAGAGTTTCAATGGTAGCCATGTCACTGTGGGAACACACGGCCGAGGTTTCACTCTGGTCGTTCATAGAATGAGACCCACGATGGTGGAGTAAGGCAGCCTTGACTGGCATCGGGCTCGCTCTATCTCCGTTCCCCTCCTGATGTCTCACAGTAGGAACCAGCCAGGCTAACAGAGGGACACTGGAGCGCAGTACACTGGAGGTTAGTTTAAGATGGGAAACCGGCAGAACAAGGAAGGCCTCAAACCCAACCCCACGGACGTTTCGGGAACCTTCTGATTGGAGTGACTTCTGAACTTTATGCCTCCAGATGGGAGATCAAAGTAGAAGCCAGCTCCCTTTCCTCTCTCCTTCCACAGACTCAAGGAAAGTGGTCTCTGAGAAGCTTACGAGAGGAACGGTTTGGCAAGAGCCAACTCTACTTTAGGTTACGGTGCCAGATTTGGAACACCAAAGAGCCGGTTCTCCATTCTCCTCCAACTGGGCTCAGGGTTTGTCTATGAGCAAACAGAAAGAATCCTCTAGCAAAGGCAATAGAAAATCTATCCCCCTCCCCCAGAGAAAAGTCACAGAAGGCTCTCTGTGGACAAAAGTGGCTTCTCAATGTCTCCCTTTCTCCTCTTCTTCTTTGACATCCTAGGGTCATGTTCCTCCTTAAAAATCTGTCCCAGCTGGACCATCTCTTCAGTCCTGAAAGACAGCTAGACATTGCAGCACAGGACACATCTGAGCAGTGACCAGATGACACAGAAAACACAGACAGCATCACGCCGGCTACCCTGGCTACCTAAGGTCACCAACCAGGCTCCTGAGTTCCCAGAACGTGCCTCCTGCTATGACCTAGATAGCCAGCCAGCATCTGTGCCTAGTTTCTGCCTCTTGAGAAGCGGGTTCACAAAGCGAGTTCACAAAGTCTTGCCAACCTCACGGGATCTTTTGTTTAAATTAAGGACAAGGCACCCTAGGGGACATAAACGAGATAAAACGGGAGCTGTTTCTTTCCTTCTGCACCGATTGCATGTTTGTTTTTCTACTGGATCCATCGCTTCTGGGCATGACTCATCAGGCTGGTGAGAGGAGACATCTGCCAGATTGTCAGGTCGTGTAACGGTTTAAAGGAGAGGCTGGCACCGATGCCAAGCCCCTGACGCCAGCACGTGCAGCCCTCCAGCGAAGATAGACAGTTTAGTGAATGTCAGAGCACTTGAGAAGTGACTGGGATCCATGCACTGGGTTTACAGGCAGAGGCCTTCCTCCTCCTCCTCCTCCTCCTCCTCCTCCTCCTCCTCCTCCTCCTCCTCCTCCTCCTCCTCCCCCTCCTCCTCCTCCTCCCCCTCCCCCTCCCCCTCCCCCTCGCCATCCTTGCTAGTTTGGAGACCTAAGCTGATTGGCAGAGGATGGCTTAGGATTTGCTCCCCTAGAGGGCGTTTGCCCCTCTACAGGTCTAACCCTGCAGCAGCCGCCCCACAGGCCTGCCTCTGTCACCTCCAGGGTCAGTGTGTGGGTGTCTGCAACAGGGTCGCACTCATCCTTGCTCTCCTCACATTTGGTACCCACAGTTGAGCTAGTGTTCAGTAGTGTTCAGGGGCATAGTTGATCCAATTTAAACTCATCCCAGGCTAGCTTAGGAATAAAAGAGACTTGGGCTACGGTTATTTTATTTGGCTTTGACAATTACTGGGGTGTACTGGCTGGCTTTGTGTATCAACTCGACACAACCTGGAGTTATCACAGAGAAAGGAGTTTCAGTTGGGGAAGGGCCTCCATGAGATCCAGCTGTGGGACATTTTCTCAATTAGTGATCAAGGAGGGAGGGCTCCTTGTGGGTGGTACCATCTCTGGGCTGGTATTCTTGGGTTCTATAAGAGAGCAGGCTGAGCAAGCCAGGGGAAGCAAGACAGTAAGAAACATCTCTCCATGGCCTCTGCATCAGCTCCTGCTTCCTGACTGCTTGAGTTCCAGTCCTGACTTCCTTTGGTGATGAACAGCAATGTGGAAGTGTAAGCAGAATAAACCCTTTCCTCCCCAACTTGCTTCTTAGTCATGATGTTTGTGCAGGAATTGAAACCCTAAGACATGGGGAGGAACCCCTAATCTACTTTTCTAACTGCTGGCCTGGCTACTCCCCAGCAGAGCACCCCCCAAATACTTGCTGTTTCTCCTGGCCTTGTCTTCACGCCCCATCTCCTCTCTCTGCAATGCCCAACTAGGTAACTCAAAACCCGCCTACCTCTAACCCCTCCAGTAATTGGCTGTAGCCACTTTAATTTAGCCAGTAGTTTTAAATTAAGGGACGAGGTTTGCACAACAAAAGCTGGTATCCGGAGCATTCACTAGACCTTCGGTCCAGAATTTAACATTGTATGGACTTTTGTTACCTTTTTGGATGGGTGTGTGTGGGAACCAAACACTAGGGCCCAAAGATTTTCACTTGGTTTGGGTCTCTGCTGTTTTAGCAGAATCTTTATCGTGTGCAAGGCGGTTTGTGGGCATCAATTCCAAAGTTACCATGAGGAGCAGGTCTTCCCACCACAGATGCCAACACTGGAGCACAGGCTAAGTGATAGCCCCAGTTATTGACTGTTGGCCTGAACTTCCCCGCCAGCCTCAGCCTAATGGCCAGTTCCCCTCGGTCTTACCTATGCCTGGCTCACACTGCAGCCAGAGTTACCCTATGGGTGGTCTCTTCTCTTCCCTCCTTCCCCTCCTCTTCCTCTCTCTCCTCTTTGAAGGGACTCCAGCAGGGCCCAAACATGGCAAACATGGCTCTGCAGGCTCACCCTTCTCCCCATTCCTCTGCCTTACTAAAAACTCTCAGATGACCTACCTAAAGCCAGCCACCAAGGGCCAGTCCCTGAGAGTGACTTCCAAGATCCAGCTATCAAAGTATTGAAGTCCAGCAACCCAAAGCTCCCTTTGGTTCACCTAATGAACATGCCCAATCAAAATGAAGCACCTCATCCGGACACGGGGTTTCTCTCTTCACCTTTATAAACTGCCATTTGCCTGTGGGCCATGTCTGTTTCCTCTCCATCCAGAAGCAGTTCTTTTCCCCTCATCCAGGACAAAAATTCCTTCCCCGTCTCCCTTGTTCCTTTCCCCTTCTCCCCCCATCCTCTCTCTCCTGTCTTTGTCTCTTATTCCCCCTGCCCTTTGTCCCTCTGGGGCAAATAAATCTCCTTTGTGCTGAGAACTTGGTCTTGAGGCTCCTGAGCTGATACTGATCCTTACATTCTCCTTCTTCTCCTCCTCCCCTTCCTCTCCCTTCCCCTCTTCCCCCTCCTCCTCCTTCTGTAAGATCCGAAAGAAAAAACGGGGGTACTCCTGCACCCCATGCCTCGGAAACCGGCACCCCGAAACACGAGAGACAGACCTGATGCAATTTTGCAAGAGGATTTTAATTTCCAGAGCTCTGGGGGGTTACAACCTCCCCACGCAGGGTAAAAGAAGTAAGCCCAGTGCGGACTGGCTTGCCTTGGCCTTTTATAGACTTATAACAGAACCTGCCTACCACAAGCTTCTAAGCCAATCAGTTCAAACCATCCGAACCCACGCTCTCTGACAACCTACCAGCCTCTCACTGAGGCCGGAAGAACTAGTTAAGTCATTTCCGCTTACGTGGCCACCACGCAGTGTCGTGCCCACCCTCCTCCACTGGCGTTGGGGACCCTAGTGCCCCCCACGTGCCCAGGCACGGGGGATTCCTAGCTTACAACCTTATCCTTTCACTTCCTTCTTCCCCCTCCTCCCCCTTCACTCTTTTCCCTCCTCCCCCTCCTCCCCCTCCTCTGCCCCTCTTCCCCATCCTCCTCCCCCTCTTCCCCCATTCTCCTCCTCCTCCCCTCCTTCCCCCTTCTCCTCACCCTAAAACAGTCTCATGTGCCCTAGCCTCACCTCCAACCTGCTTTGCACCTGATGATGGCCTTGAACCTCTGATCCTCCCATCTCCATCTCCCAAGTACCAGGGTTACAGGCACGTGACACTGTGCTCAATCTATGGCATGCTGGGGACGAAGCCCTCTACCCACCAAGTCACATCCTCAGCTCCTCCAGTGTCATTTCTACAATGCCAGCATTCCGGGGGTAAATAATCTCCACTGGCCAGCTGGAGAGGGTGCCACACAAATCTCATAGACACTGTATGATTTCCACAATTAAACTGTATTTGGTGGACATTGTGTGATAATCTTTACAGGTAAAAGCCTTGTTTATGACAAGGCTGTCTGCTGAGGAACTCGATTGTGGAACTCTTGGCCGGGAGTTGCTGAGCTGAATTTCTCATGGCAAGCCTTGCCTGTGTGACTTTTCTCTAACCTGTTTCTTTATTTACAAAATGTTCCTGGTAGCCAGAGCTGTGAGCACCCAGGCGTTAAAGCTAACAGTTCATTCTTTGAACGACAGCACTGGCCATGATTTATCTTCTAGAGATCCATTGCTTTGCCTTTTGATCAGTTATGCAATTATTACCTAATTACATTAAAGAATTAACCTCCCAACAATATATACAATTGTATGGCTAGGTGGCTTTGGCACCCTGACATGGAAAGCATCAGTTAAGTTTCAAAGTGAGCCTAAAAGAGTCTCACAAGAAGGAAGCAGGATGTTAAGGACTATACTGAACAAAAGACCTAGTGGTATAACAAAGTGTTCCCAAGGACTCTTGAACTACTAGTTTATCATTGACTACAGAGGGACCTGATGCTTTGTGTGTGTGTTCTCTGAAGTTCATACCTGATCGATTTTGTATTTCCCTGTGCCAGAAGCTTATGTTAGTCATTCTTTGTAATCACTTCACTGGATACATTTTTTTCTTCAATAATGTAATACCAACTTATATGTGTATAAAAGTTCCTGCCTCAGAACAGTAAAGTGCATTCAGACTCAACCTATATCTGGTGTGTCTGTCTGTCATTCATCGGACCAGTGCCTTCCTGCATACCAAAGACCTTGGTTTCCCCCACGGATGTGTGTCCCAACTGAGTCGGTCCGTGGCAGGAGGGGTGGGTCATTCTTATTCCTCTGGCTTGGATTAAGAACCAGGGTTAGGCCTGTGGTGGTGGCGCATGCCTTTAATCCCAGTACTTGGGAGGCAGAGACAGGCGGATTTCTGAGTTCGAGGCCAGCCTGGTCTACAGAGTGAGTTCCAGGACAGCCAGGGCCACACTGAGAAACCCTGTCTCAAACCCCCCACCCCCCCCCAAAAAAAAAGAACCAGGGTTAGAAAGAACATGAACCCATTTTACTTATAAACTGCCCTGTACATGTGTCCCCAAAGGTAAAGGACAGTGCCGTTCGATGGTACAGAAGGAGCTGCCTCTGGTAGGAAGCAGCATCTTGGGTCCTGGACATTTCAGCCATATTTGCTCATCCCCAGGGTAGGGACTAGCAGAGTAGAAATCTTACTCCCTGGTCTGGGTTTCTGTGACCGATGGGCTCTCAGAAAGTGTTTGTGGGGGATGGGGTCATCCTATTATCCTTCTTGTACACGTGCAAAGTCACCGTGGACACAGCTCAGTTGTGCCCTGAGCTACAGGAAAGATAGACCCATTTCCTCTTTTCTGAGAAGATTCTGATTCACAGTGAAACCCTGTGATTCAGATGTCTTGGTGGATGGAAAGGTCACAGTCACCTTTGGGGCACTTCTCCTTGATCACACATCTTAGTTGCCATGGCTTAGTTGTATGCTAACAAATCATAGGCCAGAGAACTGGGGGTTTTACTAGAAGAGGCACATCAGTTCAGCCTCCCTGACATAGGCTGGGCTTTCGGGGGACACTGGCTTATCACGTAACGCTGAAACCCAAGGAGACGTGAGCTGCAGGAAGACACTTGGTTGGCAAAACTGGACCCGAGAGACCAGAATTTCCCTTTGGGCCTCAAATTAGCATGCACATCAGAAAGCCCCCGGGGTCTTGTTGAAACACCTTGCCAGGCTCACTGTCCGGATACTGAAGCCAGGGTGCTTGAGGTAGTGCAGTTCCACAAAGCTGCCCGGTGATGAACTGGCTGCTGGTCCAAGACAGAGTCTGAAGACACCTACACAGCGTAGCTTCAGTTTCATAAAACACAGGCAAGGGGGAAAGAGGAAGACCTTAGAGACAACATTCAAGGAGGTTGTTAGGATCTCTATCCACTAACATCTCTGGCACATAGACAGACAGACAGACACACACACACACACACACACACACACACACACAGGGCCACTAACACCTCCATTCACTGAGCAGGTATACTCTTTAGAAATGCTCCTTGGAGATGTCATGTGACTTCTGCTCTGAAGAGAGTCAATCCCACTTGGAAGCAGCGGCTCTCAACCTGTGGGTCTTGAGGGGCTGCCTAACGGATATTTACATTACACTTTATAACGGTAGCAAAACTACAGTTATGAAATAGCCACAAAATGATTTTATGGTTCCCCACAACATGAGGAACTGTATTAAAGGGTCACAGCCTTAGGAAGGTGGAGAACCACTGCCCTAAAGCATGTTTTCCCTTTAGCACAAATGAGGCCTCCTGTGACCTCAGAAAGCCTTTTCTCTGCTGTTTGGTTTCCTAGCAACCTAAACATTAAAGGGCATTGGTGTGCACAAATGGCTCCAAGAAGCCAACCCCTGCTGGTTGCCCCCAACCAGGTGTTAAAAGGGGTGTCTATGTCTTAGAAGAATGTCAGGTGCTGCACACACACACACACACACACACACACACACACACAATGTGGTCCCATTCACAGCCATCCACAAAACCACAGGCAAATGACAGCCTTGTCCCCAGCACAGTGAAAACCACAAGAAACCAGTTAAACGTGTAGCCAAGCTGCTGGCAGGGACACCAGCTCAGCCAGTGCTTTAAACGTTAATTGGGAAATAATGCCATTTGTAGAAGAAGCCAGTAGTGTCAAGTGAAGGCCATTTGCCTGGTCACGAGAGATGGACCAAACTCGCAACAACTGTGTCCCAGTAAGGTTTCCAACTCACGACAGTGACACTTGATGTTTGGAGAAGAGACTGTGAGATCTGGAGTCAGCCAGGGGGAGTTCAAGGCCCAACCTGGCTACTCTCCAGCTGAGTGACCTTGGACCTATCTTCCTACATCCAAACCATCACCAGGGCTGGTAAGATAGCACTTGAATAGGCATTTGTACAGACCTGACAACCTGAGTTCAATTCCTGGGTCCCACAGGACAGAACCAACTCCTGAAAATTGCCCTCTGACCGCCGGCTATGCACCACGGCACACAGACCCACATATGCACACATTCTGTTCCCACAGAGAGCCCTGACTGGTACAACCCGCCTGTCTGCATCATAGATTTCATTTCCATCCATCCTCCAAGGACTTGCTGGCCATAGTGACTGTCATTCCTCACTCAGAAGGAAACCTGTTGTAAGGTTTCCTTCCATCTTAAGACTTTTTACTTAGTGTTCCTATTACCTGGATGTCTTAGACAGGGTTTCTATTTCTGCACAAACATCATGACCAAGAAGCAAGTTGGGGAGGAAAGGGTTTATTGAACTTACACTTCCACATTGCTGTTCATCACCAAAGGAAGTCAGGACTGGAACTCAAGCAGGTCAGGAAGCAGGAACTGATACAGAGGCCATGGAGGAATGTTCCTTACTGGCTTGCTTCCCCTGGCTTGCTCAGCCTGCTTGCTTATAGAACCCAGGACTACCAGCCCAGGGATGGGCCCTCCCCCGCTTGATTGATAATTAAGAAAATGCCTTACAGCTGGATTTCATGAAGGCATTTCCTCAAGGGAGGCTCTTTTCTCTGTGATAACTCCAGCTTGTGTCAAGTTGACACACAAAACCAGCCAGGACACTGGACCACCACCCCAGGTCTCTGCATGGCCAGCAACTCCTTGCCATTCATCATCCAAGCTGACAGCTTTTAGGTTACCATAACAACGTAATCACTGGTATGTCTGCTTCCACCCAAAAGCCCTTCCTCTGAAGACAATGGCAGTATTTTGATGCCTAAGGTGTCAGAAGTACACATTTATACACTGTGCTATTTTTAGAAGATAATGTTTGGGTTGTTTTATTGATTGTCTACATCACCATCTGTTTCACTCATATTTTTAGTCTGTAGGGCAAAATATAATTTATCATTAAGGTTTAAAGGTTCTTCGAGTGAAAGGGAGTGCTAAAAATAATTAGCAGGGGTTAGAGATCCAGAGACTCACAGTAGCCCTACCTGTCCGTCTCCTGGACTGGGATATGAGTTTCATGAGCGCGGGGGCTTGTGTCCCTGTATCTACAGCAGTATTTGGTACACAATAGGTGCTCAGTAAGTAGTGCAGAGGGGGTATCAGACTTTCTGGTCCCAATTATTCTCACTATGGAAACAAGTATGGAAACCATGACCTATAATACTTGAGAAACAAATCCTCAAGACAATGGTGATTTCTTTTCTATTGTTTCCACGGAGACGTAAGCTTTAGAAGATACCATAATCCCTAAAAGTGAAATTCAGACCTGGTATAATTTTCTAATACTCTTTCTTTAAAATAACAATAGATTTTTTTCATTTCGTGTGTGTGTGTGTGTGTGTGTGTGTGTGTGTGTAGGCACCCAGCTATACAACTCCTGGGCATATACCCAGAAGATGCTCCAGCACATGCTAACAAGGACACATGCTCCACTATGTTCATTGCAGCCTTATTTGTAATAGTCAGAAGCTGGAAAGAACCCAGATGTCCCTCAACAGAGAAATGGATACAGAAAATGTGGTACATTTATGCAATGGAGTACTACTCAGCTACTAAAAACAATGACTTCATGAAATTCTTAGGCAAATGGATGGAACTAGAAAATATCATCCTGAGTGAGGTGACCCAATCACAAAAGAAGACACATGGTATGCACTCACTGATATGTGGATATTAGCCCAGAAGCTCAGAATACCCATGATACAATTCACAGACCACATGAAGCTCAAGAAGAAGGAAGACCAATGTGTGGATACTTCAGTCCTTCTTAAAAGGGGACCCATGGGAAGAGATACAGAGACAAAGTGTGGAGCAGAGGCTGAAGGAAAGGACATCCAGAGGCTGCCCCACCCGGGGATCCATCCCATATACAGTCACCAAACCCAGACACTTTTGTGGGTGCCAAGTGCTTGCCAACAAGAGCCTGATATGGCTGTCTCCTAAGAGGCATTGCCAGTATCTGACAAATACATACGTGGACACTCTCAGCCAACCACTGGAGTGAGCACAGGGCCCCCAGTGGAGGAGCTAGAGAAGGTTCCAAAGAGCTGAAGAGGTTTGCAGTTCCATAGGAAGAACAACAATATGAACTAACCAATAACCCCAGAGCTCCCAGGGACTAAACCACCAACCAAAGAGTATACATGGAGGACCCATGGCTCCAGCCAAATATGTAGCAGAGGGTAGCCATGTTGGACATCAATGGAAGGAGAGGCCCTTGGTCCTGTGAAGGCTCGATGGCCCAGTGTAGGGGAATACCAGGACAGGGAAGTGGGAGTGGGTGGGTTGATGAGCAGGGGGAGGGGAGATAGGGTAGGGGGCTTTGGGGAGGGGAAACAAGGAAAGGGGATAACATTTGAAATGTAAATAAAGAAAATATCTAATAAAATAAATGTAAAAAAAACTAACACAGTAATAATGAAAAAAAAAAGATCAGTGAACAACTCGGTGGGAGTTGGCTCTTTCCTTCCATTATGTGGATCACAGGAATGAAACTCAGATCATCGGCAGGTACTTTACACTCTTAGCCATCTTGCTAGCCCCTAATGCAAAGTTTCTTAAGCCCAGCTGACCTGGGAATCATCAGGTGTAAATGAAACCCCAAGGGTACCACTCAGGCCAGGCCACAACATTCAAGTTTCCTGTGGAATCCTGATGCACACAAAGAGTTAAAGTCCCCAGATTCAATGAACCTATCACATTACTTTTCTCATTGCCGTGACAAAAAAAATCTGATGAAAGAAACTTAGGGAAGGACATTGTTTAGCTCATAATTTAAGAGGCATACAGAGCTGAAGAGAAGAGCAGGAATTGCACGGGACCTGAGTTCGGTTCCCAGCACCCAGGACAGCAACTCCCACACACCCGTAACCCTCGCTCCAGCAGATCTGATGCTATCTTCCAGCCTCCACAGGCATCTGCGCTCACATGTTCTGCTGTGTGACAGACTCTTCCTGGGGAGACGCTACATACACACCTGTTCACCCCAGATAGGAAACTCACAACAGATTAAGGTGCAACTTGGTGAACCAGTGAGTTTTGGGGTCACTTACAGGAGCAGAAATGACCCAGCATGGATGACAGCTCATAAAACTTAGGAAACCTGGAGCACACTGCACAGTCTGCAGGCAGGTTGGAGAGTGTCTTTCCCAAGTGACTCTATTCTAAGCCTCTTCCAGGCAGTTTAGTTGGTTTCTGCTTCTTCTGGGCAGCTGGTCTTGTCTCAGAGTCTTCTTGCAGCTTGTCTTGTCTAATAGTTTTCTTTACAGCTTAGCGCTTATAGTCTATGAGGGACTCTCAGCTTTTATTGCTTACCCTGGCAGGGAGGGGTTTAGTGAACCTTGTCAGTTTTAGGGACTTCCTGATGCTGTTTTGAATTGTTTGCCTTCCTGTTTAAGGAGCCTCCCTGAATGTTTCATTGCAGAAGGAACTTACATAACACACACACACACACACACACACACACACACTAAAAAATACATATTTTTAAAGGTACAGAGTCATACGGGTCTATGATAGTAGGGAAGGCACGAAAGCAGGACTGGGAGATAGCTGGTCATATTGATTCAGTCTGTCATGAAGGAGCAGAGAATAGACCGGAAACAGGACCGGTTATAAAACCTCAAGCCCTCCTCCAGGGACTACTTCCTTTAATGAATCTCCACTTCCTAAAGAACCCACAACCTTCCAAAACAGGTTTGTTTTGTTTTGTTTGTTTGTTTTACAGGAGGTGTTGCTTTCTTGAGCACCAAGCCCAAAGAACGAGAGCAGCAGCAGCGCTGTGATTCTTCCTGAGTTTTGTTTTTTGTTTTGTTTGTTTTTTGAGACAGGGTTTCTCTGTGTAGCCCTGGCTGTCCTGGAACTCACTCTGTAGACCAGGCTGGCCATGAACTCAGAAATCCGCCTGCCTCTGCCTCCCAAGTGCTGGGATGAAAGGCGTGCGCCACCACCGCCCGGCTTCCTGGGTTTGTTTAGAAACAAGCAAGCCATCTTCCAGAAACAGGCAGAAATCCTAAGCTCCTCGGCCATCCATCTGTGTCGGGCAGCTGCAAGGGAATCATTCGTTCAGCGCCGAGAAGGATGTAAATTCTCATGAAAGCCGCTTCCTGTGCCTCTTCTCCAGTGCCCCCTGCCAATCACGTAAGTGATACATCAGCTCCAGTGAATGGTGGTAGAACCAGACAAGAGTCTCCAGTTACTCCCGGTTTCCACCACCATCCCAACAGTGTCCCAGTTCACTTAAACCAGTCCCAAGGCACAGCACATTCAGCATTCCTTCTCCACCAGAGCCCTCTCTCAGGGAGAGAATGATCAGATTTGGCTACATTGACATTCTGACACACAGACAACACCCCGCTAGGCAACAGCTCTGGGGCTGTCACCTCTGTAATTACATTTCGGGTCTTGGGAGGGAGTTAAAACTCTCATCATAGGTCATATGATCGTAGAAGGTGGTACCAGGTGTGACACCCCTAAGGTTCCTACATGCAAGTAAGCAACGCAGCACATTAGGACTGTCACTTCGCACAGATGAAAAGGACCACACAGCAAAACTGCGTCCAACGTAGACCACTGATGACGGGAGTTTTTGTTTGAGAGACGGAGCCTTTAAAGAGGTCACTGAGCAGAAGAAGGTCCCTAGCACAGAGGAATGGATGCAGGTGACAGAGAGCAACATCAGGTGTCTTCCTCTGTTGCTTCTCCATCTTAATTTGAGGCAGTCTCTCTCACTGAACAGTGATCTTACAAGTTGGCTAGAGCAAACCCCAGAGACTCACTCTCCTGTCTCTGCCTCCCCTGCCCTGGGAATACAGCCAGGTCTATTTATTTGTTTGTTTGTTTGTTTATTTATTTATTTATTGCCAGCACTGTCTTAAGCATAGAGTGCTTTTCCCACTTTGTCCACTGTGCCACCTTCCCAGTGCCTGACCCTGGCGTGTCTATGAGAAGAACAGTGTGATAAGGTTTTGCTACTTGAGCCTCTGATTGATACCGATACCGCTGCCCACTGAACAGTCCTATCCAGTCTCATTCATACACTCACTCTCTGGTTCTGACAGACCACAGGACTCATTTGGGGGGTGTGTGCGCGCAGCTTTGGGGCACTGTGTCCAGCTGATGACGTCTGAGGTGACACCAAAGAGTAGGGAGTGAAGACTCAGAGCAGCGAGAATTTTTGTCTTCCCACCCCCTCCCCTCCCTCCCAGAAAGACTGCAGGCCCCTGACATGCAGAAGGAGCAGGTTTCAAGGTTTCATCCCAGCCTCCTCCCACATGTTCACGCCCGGGCCTTTCCCTGGGCCTCTCCTCTCATGAATATACACCAGGAAACCCACACAAGAAATTCAGCTCCAGGCCTAGGATCTCTCCTCTGCTTGGGAAAATGGTTCTCATCCGAAGCAGTGGGGTCCTTCACATCTAAACAATGCTGTTAGCTCTCTCTGTGTGCCAAGGGCTCACATGCATCTCGTGTTGCACAAACTGCCTGGGGAGAGGGAGATCGCTGCACAGGCAGCGACAAGGATAGAGCACTTCCGGGGGTGCAGCGACAAGGATAAAGCACTTCCGGGGTTGCGTGCTGCGTGTTTGTACCACGTGGCTCCAGGAGGAGCCTAGTCTTGTGCAATTCATCTCCCTCCCTTGGCTTCAGGCCAAGAAGCAACGAAAGTGCCCTTCAGATGTAAGATTGATTCCTTGACATTTCTAGAGGAGGTCTTTTTCTGTACAGCAGGGGGGAAAGAAAGCGAAATTAAACAAGAAGAGAAAAAAGACATTACTGAACCGTATATAAATATTGCAGCTCCTGGGCTGGTAGCACAGTCACTCTGGGTACTTGGCATTGCGAAGGCAAAGAACAAAGACCTGCCTGGCACACGTCTGCCTCTGAGACGGAAAGAGAACTTTTTCGCCACAAGATTTAATCATCCTTCCTTCAGTGCAATGTCTGAATATGCCCTTGTGATTACCTTTTTTAAAAAATGTATACAGTATATTCTGATTCTATTCTCCCCGGCCCCTGGTCCTCCTGGGGGAAATGGACACAGTCTCACCTCTAACTAAGAAGCTTTTTGCAATTGATACCTGATAGGAAAGGGAACATGTTTTTTTTTCCCAATGAAGTGTCACTGGGTGCATCAACCACACTCCAGGGAGATCCCATGCCAAGGAGCAGTTGGCCAGCACAAAACAGATTCCATGTTTGTGTGTGTGCGTGTTTTGTTTTGACTTTTTTTTTTTTTTACTTTATCGATCTGGTTTTTAACCTTGTCATTATCTTAAGTTTTCTATTCCTTTCTCCCTCCCTTCCCCCCTCTTCACCAAACTGTCTAGCTCACTTCCAAGTTCCAGGAGAACCTTTCTCTTTCCTTAACAAATTTCCTTCTTCCACTATCCATGTGTTTCTGGTCCATTTCTTTGCCTCAAGACATAAGCGATCTCAGCGATGCCCTCTGGACTCTGGCCCATTCCTATAAGAAGGATCGATCGTTAACTTCAGATGAGAAGTTCAACAACCAATCAGAGCTAGCCACCCACTGAAGTACCTTGGGGTAGTCTTTCCCCAAAACACCAAGTACCTGGACGTCCATACTGCAATCCAAGGCTGGTTAGCTGAGTAGGCTGCCCAGCTGGGTGTGTGTCCGATGATATACAAAAGGGGGAGGGGCTATCTGACGCCAGTAACAAGGATGGGGATACCTGGAGTGTAACAGATATGCTTCCGTGGTTATAGAAGGCTCGGCCTCTTCCCCCCTCTTCTCCTTTCTTCCAGGTCTGAAAGCTAGCTTTAATTATTACGTTAGCACAAGCTAGCATCACCCAGGGCGTCTCCATGAGGAATGATCTACATTGGGTACGGTGGGTTGTCCTGCAGACGTGTCTGTGGGAGATTGTCTCAATTAATTGGGAAGACCCAGCCAACCATGGCTGGCATCACCCGCTAGGCAGAGGCCCTGAACTGGGTAAGAGTGGAGATACAGAGCTGCGGGTGAGCAGGTAAGCCGTTGGACACACAGCCTTCCCAGTGGAGATGCAGAGCTGAGGGTGAGCAGGTAAGCCATGGGCACACAGCCTTCCCTTTTCTCTGCTCTTGACTGCGGATGTGATAAGACTAGAAGTTGGAAGTTCCTCCCGCCATGGTTCGCAATGATACCCCACAACCTTTCCCCCCAGGTAGCTTTCATCCCCTCAGGGGCTTTTATCACAGCAGCAGGAGCAGAACTGAGACACAGGGCTTCCTTTTACTTTTCTGCAGCCTGCCTCTTGCCTTTGGTTCCCATAGCGACACCACAAACTATCAGTGAGTAAGTTTCCAAGGATTCCACAGATTCCTCCTTGTTCTGGGGGGAATTACACACAGCTTGATTACCTGGAATCGTTCCTCAGCGTCGCTGGCTTGTGTGTGTCTTTTTTACGGCATGAACAAGACATGGAAAAAAAACGTGTCTATTTCCCAGGGTACCCAGAGACAATTCTACTACGGTCGAGCCTTGGTGAACCAATGAGAATCTTGGGGTTACTAGAAAAATTGGGCTGCTCAAAAATACTGGTGTTACCAAAGCTCACCCCAGCACAGGTAAAGATACGCGAAGCTGCAATGCCTGGAGCTCCCTTCCCAGCAGGCAGGAAGAGGAAAAGAGGGCTTCTCTCCCCAGCCGCACCACTCACTGCTCCTGCAGCTTTGGGGAGGGGCTGGATGGGCGTGGTAGCTTCCTGAGCCTCCCGGGGTTAATCAGTTTTGTTTACTTCCTGAGTCTTGTGAGCCTCCTTCTCCCTGTCTCCTTCACTCCCTCTATGGGGATGTTTCAGTTTTGAGGAGAGTAACGCAATGGTGGCCATCTGGTTTCTCAGCCACAGAGGAGATGGGCGGACTTCTAACGGGAGTATGGGTTCTCCTGATTTAGCTTCCTAGAAAAAGCTTGTTTTGCCTTTGCGGTTCCAGAGAACTCTAAAGCTCATTCTCCTGCTTCTGAGAGATGCTGAGAGTCTGAGACGACGCTCACAGCATCCTCCTCACCTCCAGCAGCTCTGTGCACGCCACCAGGCCATCATAGGACGTATTTGGTGAGGAGGACTGCCGGGATCCAAACCTTACCCTGACCTTACACTTCCTGCCTGGGATGACAGCCACGAGAGAGGGACACAGAGGGCGGTAGGCAAGTCACAGAGTCAAATCCCCAGGGGCAGTAACGCTGGCACACTGCTGGGTTGCCCAGTGCCCCTCTGATGGGGGGGGGGTGAGGGGTGGGCAAGAGTTGGCTCTCCTGTCTAACTCAGGGTTGCAGAGATGGAGAGGATCTGACAGCTTAGAGATAAAGCATGCTCCGAGATGCCAAACATGACCGGACAGCCTTCCCACCTTTACCTGTGAACAGCGAGAAGCCCTTGTGTCCATCGTGTGGAGACAGAAGAAGGGGAATTAAAGGAAACCGCAGACAATGACATTCAGAGACAAAGGACACTTCAAAGGAATATACCTTTTGGGTATATTTTGCCTCACATATGTTCAGGGACCAAAAATGAGGTAGCTGGCCCCTCTTGCTCCTCAGAAATGTAGTGGACTCCTTATGGACAGTTGCCTAAGTACTCCTGTCTAGGGGCAACTGAGAGAAGTTGTTTGACACTCGTAGTCTCTATAAGAGCATCTGGTTTTTAAAGTAACACAGGAAGGTAAACCCCTCTCCCCGCCACCACCACTCCGCGCCCCCCCCCACGTGCGCGCCCCCACCCCCACCCTCCCAACCCCGTTATCCCTGCTTTCCAGCTGGGAAGCCTGAGGCCAACAGGGTTGAGTAATGGTGGGCTGAAGGTCACGTGGTTACTCAGCAGCTAACAAGAGTCACATGGTTCAGTAACCTCGCACCACCATATCGGTACCTACAGCAAGGCGTCTACACAGTAAGGGTTGCGTAAGATGCCCCAAGCTCTATATTCTCTTCCTTTCCTGCAGCCTTTCCTCTGGGCCCAGAGAACCCAAACAGCAGGCCCCGGACTCCAGGAAGACACACTGAGCAGGCGCAGAGAGAGATGATGGTTAGCAAGTGAGGGCTGGTTATATCCCACAGCCCAGCCAAGCGGGGTCCGCATCTTCCGCATCTTCCGGTCCACATCTCAGCCAACTGTCCGGAGTTTCTCCTAGTCCCCAAAGACACACTGTGAACAGCCTCAGATGCGGTGGGACCTGTCCCCTGAATTCTTTTCTCATGACTTCTGATCGCTCCTGGAGGCCACTGACTCAGACAAACAAAGCCAGAGAAGCTCAGACAGAAAGGAGCAGCAGCCGGAGAAACACATCCTGCGATGAGTGCCAGCCGCTGAGACCAATCCTCGCCTCAGCCCAATCAGCTCTCCGTTGCGGCCGCTCTCTTTAGGGCTACGTGGGGACTGACGGGAAGCAATGGTTCTGGAGAGCGACGTCGAAACCACTGCTGGGCTGTCGAGGCTCTTTAAAACAAGATCTGGGGCTGGGGTACTCACGGAGGAGGTAAAGGCTGGTTATGCCGGCCTGAGTTCAATCCCTGAGACCCATGTGAAACCAGGCCGTACTGGCATAGGCTTGCAATCTAGCACTGGGAGACAGATGGGAGTATTTTTAGGGCTCACAGGGCAGTCAACCCAGCCTGATCAGTGAGTTACAGGCAACTGAGAAATACAAGATAGATAATCTGAAAAATAACATCCAAGGTTGACCTCAGGCCTACACACACACACACACACACACACACACACCTCTAAGTCTGACTTCCTAGTTCAGCTTCTACCGAGACTGAACTCATAAGGAGAGTTGACTTGTGGGACACACACACACACACACACACATCCAATAAGCACAGATCTGAAACCCACCTCCATGTTTTAGAAGCTTTATGATTTCCTTTGACAGAAACAAGATATGTTTGAGGACAGCACATCCACCAAGTGCTCACCGTAAGGTTCACAGAACTGAATTCTGGACACACGTATGCTGGTCCCTGGCTGATACAGTTGTCGCGCCCTGAAAGTCTCTACTGATGACGTCCTACCCATCTTCTGTCCTGGGTTAGCTGACACGGTGCTCCAGGAAGTAGTCCTTGATTTCCAAGACAAATGAGACAGCAACACAGGGAAATGCATCCCTGGTGTGATCGTCCGCCAAAGCATTGTTTGGGTCTCTGTTGCCAAGGGAACACAATCTAATCTCCTCAGGGAGAACAGTGAGGCTCTTCAGGCCTGAATCTTCACCCACCAACCGTCTCCCAAGCCCACCTTCCTTTTGCATTTCAGCTCATGTACCTACTGTGGTTTTCTCCACACCACAAGCTCCTTCACGCTCGCCCTTCTGGGGACTACAGCCCCAAAATGAAGGCGGCTAAACCAACTTGCACTTGGGACTCTGGGACATGAGTCCTATCCTGTGCAAGGACTGTGCGTGTCTATTCAGCGGGGGCATGGAGTTAGTAGGAAAGGCATCCATCCCAAGGGCAGAATGAAACACAAGGGCTCTAGCTAACTATGTGGCGCTAAGCCACAATCAGAACCGACCCGTTCCCGGCTCGTCACTCATCAGAAAGACTTGGTCATGTCTGCGAAGCCCTCCCTCTTCCTTCATCTAGGGGAGAAAAATGGTAAGACCTCTCTAAGGCACCGTGAAGGTTCCTAGCACAGTAGGTACCCAGTGATGCCCTACCATTAGACTCTGGGGATAATAATTCCTCTGAGCTATTACTGGAACCCAGTAAACATTGGAGGTGAATTTTAGCCTGAGAGGCTAATTCGAGTGTCTTGGATACACCTCTAGCTCAGCATTGCAAGGTCAAGGCCTCCACTCTCACCCCCCCCCTCTATCTAGTGGCAATTGTAGGGCTGGTGGGCACCTCCCTGGAGGCCATCTTTTGCTCTTGGGAAATATGCTTAAGAATTCCTCTGCTTCTGCCTCGGTTCTTAAGGGCTTGTTGTGTGGTGCGTGGGTTGTGGATGAGACGGCCAAGAGTCCAGAGGCCAGAGGACCTGGAATCTAATCGTGGCTTTGGTATGAGTATGTGGTGGGCAAAGCCCCGAGCCTCACTGTTCCTCAGATTCCTCATATGTAGGGTGGGGTGCAGCCACCTCAAAAATAAGACAACGGGAAGGAAAGTTGGTTTTTGGTTTTCTTTTTAATCTATGAAATATGACTCAGGTCTAAGGTTCTGGAATGATGTTTCCTCTTGGCCTACTTTACTACAAGTTAAAAATGTCTGTTTCTACATTCCAAAATGTACAAACAACTGAAAAGCAGTCTTTTCTTTTTTTTCTTTGTGTGTGTGTGTGTATGACTCATTTGGTTGCAAAACCTGACCTGAATTTCACACCAGTCTATTAACAGTCTATAACTTCCCCGTTATATATTCATATTCATGCTTTGCTGAAGAAATGCTGTATCTGGGTGGCCGTCTCTTTCACCCTGCGCGGGTAGGCGATATGCAGCATTGCCTATTCTGGACCACCTCTAGCCCACCGGCTTTTCTTCAGACTTCTCTTCTCGGAGTGTATCCCAAGCTGCTCCCATCTGGCGCCACCGGTGAAATCTTCATCATACCCTTTCCCTAGGCGCTACTGTATGCCCCGTACATTTTTCTTTAAGTCAATTTTTAGGCTTCACTCAAGTGACTTGTTCGATTAAAGTATAATGTAGTAAACAGCTAACTGTAAGTAAAATGTTGCTCTGTGTGACAACCCCGCCACCCCTTCTATCATGATGGAATGTACCCCACAAGTTTAGTAACGGGGTGACACCAGTGAGATCTGGATTCACCCCAGGCATCCTCAGTGACCGCAAACAATAGCACAGTTCCACTAAGGACCACGAACAGGACACTGTCTATAATCAGATCAGATGTGAAATTTTGTTTAAAAAGTCACGGAGGGGCTGGGTGGGAGGAAGGCGCATCCCCCCAGCTTTGGACCAGCCCACTCACGAAGCCCCTCCCACAGAGTCATATTTGAGCGTGTGGTCCCTGGCTAGCGTCACTGTTCTGGAAGGTTATGCAGGCTTCCGGGAAGTGCAGCCTTGCTGGAGAAATCTGGACACTAGCCCAGCCCGCTGATCCTTCTATAGAGATGAGGAGTCCCAGCCCCACCCCCAGCCCCGCCCCTCTGGCTCTTGGGGCTATGACTTCCCTACTGTGGTAGACTTAATCCCCTCAAACCATGACCCAAAAACCCTTTCTCCCTCCAGATGCCTTGTCGGGTATATGATCATAGTGACAAGAAAAGTATTCTAATTCACCGTGCGTCCCCCCCCCCCCCCCCGCTGCCATTTGCGTCTGGTTCCCATGGTCACAGACAGAGTCAGTACTAGTACTGGTATAATTTAATATAGATGTTCAGAGAGAGCCCTGCAGGTCGAGCGCTTACCCTACAGTCCAGTAAGTCACAGGAAAGCTAAGAGCGAAGTCAGTTCCTGCTGTGCCCAGGGCACTCTCTGCCACAGCAAGCGGCTGTCTTAACCGCCCAGGCCCCTGCTTCCGCCCCTGTCATCTCTGGTTCTAACTTCCATGCAGCTTCACAAAAAAACTGGTGGGAACCTGGATATTTCACAAAATCGGCGGGCTTTCAAACACAGCCCTGTTTCTTAGCTACAGTCGGTGGCAAGTTTTCTGGGGAAAAGGGTCTTCAGTGGTGGTATGTGGGTCTCTCAGGGTTTCTGGAAGTTTTGCAAATCTTTAAAGCAGACTGAGAAGAATCTTCAATTGTCTTAAGCATTTATTTCCCGCAAGTGAGGAGAATGAGAGTTGGTGAAATAGGACAGAGAGGGGACTGTTCTAAGCTCACCCACAACGTCATAACCCGGCCCTTCTATGAGGATTAAAAACGATAACAAAACTACAGTTGCTGGAGGGATGGAGACTCTCTAGATTATCCGAAGAAGAAAACGGTGATGGTTAGTTTTGATGGTCAATGCGACAACATTTGGGATTTGTGATGTGGGGTGGTCCGGGAGGGCATTTCCAGAGAAGATCTGTGGAGGGAAGAAGCCTCCAGCTCAATGTGGGTGGCACCTTTCAATATAGAGAGGTGAGGGTTCGGGCGGGGGTCGTGTCACCTGCCTGCCGGAGAGCAGCTGCTGGCCTGTTATTAGGAAGAGGTCTTGAAGGCCGATCAGGTGGCTCAGCTGGATGGATCAGCTGAGTCCCAGAACCAACCAAAAGTGGAAGAAACGGACCTGTTCCACAAGGTTGTCTTCTGACCTCTATTTGCCTCTGTGCCACATACATATACACGTATATGTGTGTGTGTGTGTCTCTCTCTCTCACACACACACACAGAGAGAGAGAGAGGAGAGGAGAGAGAGAGAGAGAGAGAGAGAGAGAGAGAGAGAGAGAGAGAGAGAGAGATTAATAAGATTTTTTTTTTAATTTTTAAAGAGATCTGAGCATTTTGTTTGCCTGCCTGCCTTCACTTCTTATAGGTCAGTGCATCTACCATTGCTGCTGTTGTTGCCGCCACCGCCGCCATCAGGCCCTTGTTTCTTAAGCCTTCCAACTGATTCAGAAACCAAGACTCTCCAGGAAGCTTCCAGGCCTCCATCACCAGTGGGGACAGCTGGTAACTCCAGCTTCATACACTGTACAACTACTGGGTGCTCAGCCTCTCCAGCTTGCAAACAGCGACTGTGGGCCTACCCAGCACGCATCATAGAAATCAATCGGTACATGCCCATCACACACGTAGACTGTGGTTTTGTCTTCTAGAGAACACTGCCTAATATAGAGACAGACACGCCACTGTGATTTTCTCCCCCTCCCCCTCTTTCTTTAAAATCAGAATTGGTCATTTTTGTTCTTATGCTGTGGTCACGGCATTATTATAAAGAAGTCTGAAGGCCTGGTGAGATGGCTCAGCTGATTCCGAGAACCCACATAAGGGTTGTCTTACTTAGGATTTCTACTGCTGTGATGAAACACCATGCCCGAAAACATCTTAAGAAGGAAAGAACGTTTTTTTTGGCTTACCCTTATGTAACTTGGTCCGTCACAGGAGGAATCCAACACAGGAACTCAAACATAACAGGAACCTGGAGGCAGGAGCGGATCCGGAGGCCGTGGGGAGGCGCTGCTTGCTCGCTTGCTCAACCTGCGTTTTTATGGAACCCAGAACCACCAGCGTGGGATGGCCCCACCCACAGTGAGCCAGGCCCCACCCACAGTGAGCCAGGCCCCACTCACAATGAGCCTGGACCCACCCACAGTGAGCCTGGCCCCGCCCTCAAGGACCCCGCCCACAGTGAGCCGGGCCCTGCCCCATCAAACACTAAATAAGACAATGCCCCACAGGCTTGCCCACAGCTGGACTCTATGGAGGCGTTTTCTCAGTTGAGGTTCCCTCTCCGTGGACTCTGACCTGCTGGAGCCAGTTCTCTCCTGTGTGGCTCCCAGACCAGCTCCCCACACTCTAAGCCTTCTTCCCTTGCTGCCCACGGCTCACTCTCGTCTCTCTCTCGGACCACTAAACTCGGTTTCACGGAGATGCAAGCGCCTTTTGGGTCTGGATAATATTAAAACTTGCCACAGGTGTTCTACTTTCCTAGAAACGCTGACCCTGGACCTTCCCACACTAGACCCGAGCATGGTTGTTTTAAAAGTTTCCTCCAGAGCGAGTGAGGCCGGAGCGAGCAGGACTGGAAAAAAAAAAGTTTCCTCCAAAGTCTCCGCCCCAGGTCAGGCTATCCACTTTGCAACAGGGGAAAGGAAAACAAATCAAACCAGCCCAGTGAATGACATGATATGCTTAAAAACAGCTAAAAAAGCAAACTTCTCCCAATAGGGGTTGCTGCTGCTTCGGTAGCTCCTGCTTGTTTCCTTGGTTTTGTTTACCGTCCTTAAAAATTACAAAGCATAACCACAGCTGTGCCACTCCCTAAATACCCACTCTTATGCGTCTGAAACTTTTACTAGAGTATTGTGAGTTCATTCGATGGGGTTTAAAACAAAAATCTCTAAAATCTGTAACAGAAAGTTAGCTTGAAACCTCCGACAGAAAGCATTGATAATTTAAATTTTATACAAAATTTAAAACTTTTTTTTTAATTAAATTACCTCTGTCTCTTAATTGGAAAAAGGCTTGGGGGCTGAGGCACAGTCACCTGCCACCCTGGATTGGTTTCATGTGTAAAAAAAAAATCAGGCCTCAACCCCTCCCACCACCTATAGCCCTCCCCACAGCTACTAACTCACCCCTGAGAAAGGTGAGCTCACAGACAGGTTTCCCTTACTAAGGGCCTCCGGCTGGAAAGGGCGAACTCACAAACCAGGTGGCCATGAAGAAAACAAACTCAAACTACCGTTCCTGACTGAAAATGTGCTTCTCACACTTGCTTTCCTTTTAAAATGTGCTTCCCCGAGACTGCTCTCAATCACCACACACACCTCCGTGTCACAGCAGAGGATTAGATGCTTGCAGATAACACTTCCAAGTTCAAAGTTCGATCGGTGGAGTTCTGATAGGTTAATTGGGCCTTGGTGCCCAGATTAAAGCTTTTTTTAAAGTAAAGTTACCATAGTCACGGGCTCAAAAATTTTAACATTCCTTTGGCTATTTTCTAAATATAGACTTAAAAGTGCTTCTCATTGTGTCGAAGACATTTCTGTCCAACATACATACATACACATACATACATACATATATATATATACATGCATGTATACGTACATATATATGCATGTGTGTATGTACATATGCACACACACACACACACACACACACACACACACACACACAAAGGAAAGAGTGCTCATACTCTTATCCCAGATCACCTTTGAGTCTTCAAGTTCTTCTTCTTCCTCTTTGCTCTTTCCTGCCAAGAAATTTACAAATGAATATTCATGCTTCTCCTATGTTCATAACTTCTCGGGCTTTGTTTGGCTATGATGTCTCAAAGTTGTGAGTCTACTCCTGCATGCGCAGACAATCGCTTTCTGCTCTTTTTACGCTGAGGGTTTCAGTGCACTGGTTGCAGGCAGTTGTCATGCTAATACCTTCTGTCCCTAGTCTAGGTCTGTCCCAACAGATGTCCACTTAGCCGACAGGCACCATCCGGGAATCCTGCAAGCTGCTCTACAACAGGCTCAGCCCCCTAGCTGGGCGGTCCTGCAAACCCAGAGGACCCTGAACTTGCCCAAAGCTGAGATGAAACAATCCAACGAGGTGAGAGAAAATTGGCGTGCAGACTATGGCCTCCAGGGGCTGACATCAGCCCCCGTGGCCCACCCTCCCCTTGCGGATCATTGGCTCACTGATTTCCATATTTCTTATAATAATCGCCTCCTGCCTCGTGGGTTTCTTCCAGGATGGAATTGAAGACATTACCCAGTGGTCAGTAGGTAAACCAGATGCTCTTAACCAAAATTCCTCCAGTCTCATACCACCACCGCCTGTCTGAATCCCCGTCCCTTCTGGCCTTTGGCCAGCATTTCAGCCTTTCTTGGCCCATGATGGCCCCGCCCTGCTCTGAAGCAATCAGATATTACACACTCTTACCATCATCAGCAAAAGGTTAGAGTATCAGGCCCAAAGGATACCCCTCCTTTTTCCCCAAAAAGGGCCACTCCTAAATTGAGTCCAGGCTCTGCTCAAGCTGGAGTGTAGAAGGATTTCTGGTGGTTAAATAAAAGCCAGCATCTCAGGGACCTGTGAAATGGATTCCCCTCCCCTCAAAAGAGTCATTTCCCGTGCCTCGCACAGAAGGGACAGAGGACTCCCTAATGACACATCATCGTTGCGGTGCCTACCAGCACATCAAAGACCGTGCTGGCCTCCAGGCTCCTTCAGTCCCTATTCGCCAATACAGTCTCAAAGCCCACAGCAGCATCCTGGCCCTTCTCAGCTCCTCCTCTACCCAGGCTGCTCTAGTTCACTGGCTCCCCTTTCCCCAGCTGCTCCTCCTCCTCATAATCCATGATTTTGCCATGTCCTGCTTCCCTAGCCCTGGCTATGTCCAGTCTGCTATTTTCCCCCTTTCTGCTGTTCTCTTCCAGGTGATCCTAGATATCCCCCCCTCCCTCCCTCTCTCCCTCCCTCTTTCCTTCCCTCTAACAATAACCTCCCCCCTAATCACGAAGCAGCCATTTCTTTACCGTACTCTCACTGACATCTAACTCTTCGCCCAGCCCCAGAGAGAATAAGAAGTAAATAACTGTCATCTGCTAGTGCCCCTGCCATTCAGATGCCCTGGGCCTTGGGACCAGGCTGTATGGCCCTCTGTAATGAGCAGCTATGCAACATTCACTGATTCCAGACTTATCATCCAGAACAGTGTGACTGGAGAGGCACACAGCTGACTCAGCAGTCTCTGGCTGCACACACCCCCAGCTTTGAGGCACTATCCTGGGATGCCTTGAGGATAAACCAGTGAGCATCATGTGATCTCCTCCTTATTGCTGGCAAAAGAAATCACAGAAAAATAGCAATAAATATCAGAAAATAATGACCACTTTCATCTTCACTTTTCTGGGGTAATTCCATTTTGATCCAAGCACGTCTTCTTCATTTGAATTTTACTGAATGACCTCCCTAATCCTTATTCAACAGAGGGAAGCAGCCCAGAGGCAAGCAGTAAGAGGTCAAAGGAGACAGGACAGACTCTAGGGCTGGAACTTTGTAAAAATGGTGTTGTCTGACTGCCTATATCGTAAGGGTCTAGGTGACCCTAAATACAGACAGGTCCCAAGTGAGACTACCTGGGGAAAGTTTGAACATAAACATTTGACAAGCACCCTTGGCGCAACTTTGGAAAGCGCTGATATTAAGCCACTCAGCGCCACGTTTTAATCACACACACACACACA
Source organism: Apodemus agrarius (assembly GCA_964023405.1). Lineage (NCBI taxonomy): Eukaryota > Metazoa > Chordata > Mammalia > Rodentia > Muridae > Apodemus > Apodemus agrarius. Next base: position 44,962,282 of record OZ030022.1, on the reverse strand, counting down.
CACACACACACACACGTCATGTCATGGGAATGTCCTCTCGGTAGTCTGTGTCTGCAGCAGAAATGTATGACACGGGAGAAGCAGAAGACAGGCAAACAACGACCCTGGTAACTGCATAGCTGGTCAATACAGGTGAGCACAAATACGGTGTCCTAAGGCATGGTCCATCAGCCTGCCCAGAGACGCTCTTCCTGCCAAGTCCTCCTTCTCCTTAGATGTGTGTGCATGAGGGTGTGTGTGCACACTCCTGTGAGGGCATGTGTGTGCATGTGCACCTCTCACTCAAGCTCATGTAGCAACCTTAACTAAAACCATTGGGACACACACACACACACACACACACACACACATGCACTCCCAAGCAGAAGGATAATATTTTAAAACAGAATCAGTGAGAGAATTGGGTCAGTCAAAATTTCATCATGAAAGGGGAAAGGCCCATCATCCCCACCTGTCCCTGGGGACTAGTGACAGTGAGAAGTGACTGGGGAAGAGGTGGAGCGTCCTTCTTTGTTACCCTCATCATGCATGCACAGCACAACACATGCGTGGAGTTCACAGGATAAACTCCCGGAGTCAGCTCTCTCCGTCTACCTTGTTGTCTCTGGGAATCAAACTCAGGCTGTCAGCAACGGCCTTTACCAGCTTATTAGCCATCTCACAGTCCCGAAGGGTGGTGCTTTCTTCAGTGGCGTTGTCACTGAGGGTACCCAGGCTTCAGTAACTAACTCTCACCCCTGCTTGAGCAGCAGCATTAACTAAATCCAGTGGGTCACACATACACACACATGCACACACATGTTCACACACATACATGCATGCGCACACATGTTCACACATGCATGCACACATAAACATACATGTTCACATACATGCAAGCACATACACATACACACATGTGCACACATACTCGCACACACAAAGAAGGAGGAGGACTTGGTGGGAAGAACAGTTTCTTCAGAAGGAGCAAAGAAGAAAAAGAGGGATGAGGGTAAACATGACTCAAATTCAAAGACTGGCAAAGATCGGAACTGGCAAAGAATTTTGTTTTACGTAGTGCAAGAGCTTGTGTGATCTGAGGAGCTGTGGTGGCTCTCTGTGTGACCAGAAGATGAGAAGGAAGAGCTGGAGGAACAGCAAGGACCTGTCTCCCAGGGCAGACGTTCCTTCCTTAAGGAAGAAGGTAACATCAAGTTCCTATCATTAAGACGCATGAACAATTTCCTCAGCTCTACTACATCTTGATTCATTTTTTTTCCTCTTCCTGATCCCATTACAAGCCCCAAGCAGACTCTAAAAATAGCTGACTTGATGGTGAGCCCGCTCATTTCCGCTGCGGCGTCTGCCTCTTCAACTCTGATTCGTGTTCAGGTTGTGATTGAGTTTAGTCAGTTAATCTCAATCAAACCAGACAGGCATGCACACACACACACACACACACACACACACACTCCATTCTTATTCTTCAGAAGCATTATTGTAACTGATTTTTTTTAATCTACTGTCAAGTCAAAGTCTAGTTATCTGTCATTATGTAAAGGTGATGAGACTTCCCCAGGCTTGATAACCTAAAAGAGCCATTTGCATTTCCTCTGAGAGAATGTTCCTTATCTGAACAAGGCTTCTGCCAGGCTTGGGGGCTGCAGGGCCGGGCCTGTTCCTTCAACTAGCCTCTAGCTGATGCTCTGTGGGCTAGCTTGAGACAGGGCTTAGGTTCAGAAGCTGGGAGGGAAAGGCTTTTTACTGACCTCCTCATAAGATTCTTCCAGCTGCATAGTTACCTTTATAACTTATCACTGACACAGTCATTCTTGAGGGGAGGAAAGAAAATTAACTGGGGCCTCACACATGCTAGATGGACACCCACCAATAAGCTACATTCCCAACCTTTCTTTTCAGTTTCTTTTCAGACAAGGGTATCACTAAGTTCCTAGGTAGGCACCATCTTCCTGCCTCAGCCAGTAAGAAACTGGCCTGGCAGTCATTACCTTTTTGAGTGGCAGCGAAGGGTTCTCGAAGCAACAGAGCAGAAACTCCCAGTGCTTCTTAAGGCCCTGAGCCACCATGGTGTTCCTTCTGCTGTATTTCCCCGGGGGAGATGGATCTGTGAACCTAGCTGACTGATTCTCCAGAAGAGCACACAGAGGCATGTTCGTTGGGCCGTCAATAAACCAAGATATAGTACTTGACTCTTCGGATCTCTAATGGCTCCGGCTCTCCATATGTAAAATGCCTTAGTCTCTAGAGCCCTGAGAGAGCTGAATCCCTTTCTGCAAGAGTTTCTGGATCAAGGTTTAGACCTTGTCACCTAATCAGGTCCTGGTGTAGATGGGATGTCTAGGGATTTGGGGCAACGAACTGTTTCTCCCCGTACAGCAGCGGGGCAGCCCAAAAAGAGCCTAGACACTCTCATCCAGGAGTGCTGTGGCTGGGGCACTGGTTTAGTCTGGAAAGTCCTTGCCTTGCAAGCGGAAGAACCCTGGGTCCAATTCTGAAAATCCACATAAAACCACCAGGTGGGATGGCACCTGCAGAACTGGGGAGGTGGAGACAGGCTTACTGGTCGTCCGTCATAACATCTACTTGGCAAGTTCCAGGCCAATGAGAGAGCCTGTCTCAAAAAGAATGGGAATAGCTTATGAAGAATGGCATCCTAGATCTCTCTCTCTCTCTCTCTCTCTCTCTCTCTCTCTCTCACACACACACACACACACACACACACACACACACACCACGCAGTGGATGATGCTGGCAGACAGCCATTTTGAAATCCAGCCTGGTGCATGTCACCCCTTTCCGTTGGCTTTGAGGACAGCTGTGGTCTCTGACGGTGGTTCTCTACCATTCCTGGCACTGGCTTCCAAGTACCTCTTCTTTTAGGAGGACGAACAGCCTATTTCTATAACCACACAGCTTTCCCGCCCTGGTCTCTCTGCCTTTTGAGCCTACAGACTTCTTTACATTTTTTATATATATTTATTATTTTCTATATTCTTTGTTTACATTCCAAAGGCTTTCCCCTTTCCAGTTCCCCACCTCACCATATGTCCCATAAGTCCTCTTCTCCCCCATTCCCCAATCACCCCCCTCCCCTTCTTTACATTATTAATTGTCTCCCCTTTTCGTCCAGCTCTGGCTCTTAGCCGTTTCTGTTGTCTGTAGTGCCAGGGCTTGAACAAGGGCTCGTGTGTGCCAGGCACAGGCTCTGCCACAGAGCTACGTTCTCAACAGTCTTCACACTTTAGTTTTCAGACAGGGTCTCGCTAAGCTGGCCCTGCCGGCTCCATCTCTCTCTCTAACCCAGACAGACCTTGAACCTGGGATCTCTCTTCAGCCTCCCAAGAAGCTGAGAATCGCAGGCTTGTGCCGCCAGGCCCTGCTCTGTTCTGCTGATACGGTGTTTGCTCTTGTGGGGCTCACACACACTCGTGAGGCTCCGTTCCACTAGAAAAGAACAGTTGGCTTTCATTCGCAGTGAGCCTCTCCATATGCAGGACGTTGGCTCTGGGGGAGAGCGCCCTTGTATTCTTGGATGCAAGTTTGTCTAGATGCTCTGCCCAGACCCACTGGAATCTTAACAGTGTCTCACAACCCTGACTTGATGTTAACTCAGAAGCAATCCCATTGTCCTTGTGCTTTGGACTACACACACACACACACACACACACACACACACACACACCGAGCATATTTGGGAACTCTGCAGACTAGAATGATAGGCACTTCTGTTCACTAGATCAGTGAGCCCTGAGCTGGATGCTTTTCTGCTCTGCTACCTTCATCCTCCTTCCTTTCCTCTGCGTCTCATTTTATGTAGCTAAAAGCGGCCTGTTAGCACTTGAAACATTCTGCCTGGAAACAGTTTCTTAGGTTCCCAAGCTTGTTGGGCATCTTTTCTGTCTTCCGTGGTAATCACAGTGCCAAACAGACAACAACTACATGCCGTGGCTTGTGTCTCCCTCGTTCCAAAGCCAAGAGCACGCGTTTCATGTTTTTATTACAGCAGTAGCTCATATCCAAGGCCTGACTTCTGTTTTAGTTAGCTATTTCTTCTTTTTTAATTATATAGTTTCTTTATTTACATTTCAAATGTCATCCCCTTTCCTGGTTTCCCCTCCGAAAACCCCCTATCCCATCCTCCCTCCCCCTGCTCACCAACCCACCCACTCCTGCTTCCCTGTCCTGGCATTCCCCTATACTGGGGCAGTGAGTCTTCACAGGACCAAGGGCCTCTCCTCCCATTGATGTCCAACAAGGCCACCCTCTGCTACATATGCATATGGAGCCATGGGTCCCTCCATGTGTACTCTTTGGTTGGTGGTTTAGTCCCTAGGAGCATTGGGGGTACTGGGTGGTTCATATTGTTGTTCCTCCTATGGGGCTACAAACCCCTTCAGCTTCTTGGGTCCTTTCTCTAACTCCTCCATTGGGGACCTTGTGCTCAGTCCAACAGTGGGCTGAGAGCATCCACCTCTGTATTTGCCAGGCACTGGCAGAGTCTCTCAGGAGACAGATATATCAGGATCCTGTCAGCAAGCGCTTGTTGGCATCCACAATAGTGTCTGGGTTTGGTGACTGTATATGGGATGGATCCAGAGGTGGGGCAGTCTCTGGATGGCCCTTCCTTCAGTCTCTGCTCCACACTTTGTATCTCCTCCCATGGGTATTCTGTTTAATTCAGTGATATAAAATGGTGTGTGTGTGTGTGTGTGTGTGTGTGTGTCCCATTATTTTGGTGTGTGTGTGTCCCCCATAATTTTGAAATCTGGGGTGGGACTCAACTGAGTTCTGTTGGTCTTGTCCTGGATGACTAAGGAGCAGACTCAGGCTCAGACTTAAAAGAGAATCAAGAATTGTTGCATCAATGACCCACAAAAACATAAGCTTCCACTCAACCATCCTGAGCAATCTAGTTTCACACAAGAAAGATGTTTCTGAAAGATTTACTTCATAAATGAAGGTCTCTGTTCACTCCTGTGGGTATATTAACTCCTAGTGTGAATTTAATATGGTTGCCTCGGTGAAAAGATCATTGTTCTGCAGTGTCTCGTGGAGAAATAAATCTGATCCGAGTAATCATTTGCAGCCCTGTGAAATGGGTCAGCTGGGACCGATCAGGCAGGCCACAGAAGACCTGCGACGGTGTTCTCTACATTACTCCAAAGGCACCACAGAAGTTCCTAGGACTTCATCAGCTTTTTGGAAGATGTCAGGAAATACTGGGGGCACTCAAACAATCACACTTCAAGTGCAGCTGTGTAAGGGTCACAAGTGCAGGTGTGCAAGGGTCACAAGTGCAGGTGTGCAAGGGCCACAAATGCAGCTGTGCAAGGGTCACAAATACAGGTGTGCAAGGGTGACAAGTGCAGCTGTGCAAGGGTCACAAGTGCAGCTGTGTAAGGGTCACAAGTGCAGGTGTGCAAGGGTCACAAGTGCAGGTGTGCAAGGGCCACAAGTGCAGCTGTGCAAGGGTCACAAATACAGGTGTGCAAGGGTGACAAGTGCAGCTGTGCAAGGGTCACAAGTGCAGCTGTGTAAGGGTCACAAGTGCAGGTGTGCAAGGGTCACAAGTGCAGCTGTGCAAGGGTCACAAATACAGGTGTGCAAGGGTCACAAGGGCAGCTGTGCAAGGGTCACAAGGACAGCTGTGCAAGGGTCACAAGTGTAGCTGTGTGTAAGGGTCACAAGTGCAGGTGTACAAGGGTTACAAGTGCAGCTGTGCGAGGGTCACAAGTGCAGCTGTGTAAGGGTCACAAGTGCAGGTGTGCAAGGGTCACAAGTGCAGGTGTGCAAGGGTCACAAGTGTAGCTGTTTAAAGGTCACAAGTGCAGCTGTATAAGGGTCACAAGTGCAGCTGTGTAAGGGTCACAAATGTAGCTTGTGTAAGGGTCAGAAGTGCAACTGTGCAAAGGCCACAAATGTAGCTGTGTGTAAGGGTCACAAGTGTAGCTGTGCAAGGGTCACAAGGACAGCTGTGCAAGGGTCACAAGGACAGCTGTGCAAGTCACAAGGACAGCTGTGCAAGGGTCACAAGTGTAGCTGTGTGTAAGGGTCACAAGTGCAGGTGTGCAAGGGTTACAAGTGCAGCTGTGCGAGGGTCACAAGTGTAGCTGTGCGAGGGTCACAAGTGCAGCTGTGTAAGGGTCACAAGTGCAGGTGTGCAAGGGTCACAAGTGCAGGTGTGCAAGGGTCACAAGTGTAGCTGTTTAAGGGTCACAAGTGCAGCTGTATAAGGGTCACAAGTGCAGCTGTGCAAGGGTCACAATGACACCAATAACTTTAACAGTTTGATGATCTCGCCCCTTTGGTTGACACTTAGTTTTCAGCAAAGATTTCACCAAATCTCAGTTGGATGGACTGACATTTCAGTATGGCGGAATCATACGACAAGCCCCTAAAGAGGTAGAAAATGGAATGGTTTTACTCCTTGTTGTTCTTCACCTTAAAACTACCAGCTGTATTTTTTTTCAAACATTTACTACCAAATTGAAATAAAAAGAGGTGTCTTAAGAGTTACTGCTCCCGTGGACCAGGGACCTCCCGCCTGTTCTATCCTCACACCAAACATGGCCGCTCCCCATGGGCCAGTCTCACAGCCCTGCGGGAGCTGTGCAGCTTTACAAGAGAGGCGTCCTCAGAACGTGGAAAGCTTGGTCTCACACTTAAGTTTTATATCCACAGACCAGCCTAGAACCACATGACAGAAGACAAGCGCTCTTAGCATGTTTTCAGAAGGCCTCCCAGGTAGCAGAATGGTGCCAGGTCTCCTAGCAACAATGACTCCCATCCCAGACTGAGAGGGAGAGAGACCCTGAAGACCACTGAGGGGGGATCAGTGGCATACAATCCGACTATTACTCATGGGTCTAGAATTCTCTAGCCAAGTGTGGCGGTTTGAATGAGAATGGCCCCCATAGGGTCACATATTTGCATGTGTATCCCCCCAGTGGATGAACAGTTTAGGAAAACTGGGAGGTATAGCCTTGTTGGGGGTTGCTGGGAGTGGGTACTGAGGTTTCAACGCCTCTGCCTCTCTCTTTCTCTTTCTGCCTGCTTCCTTCAGGTCAGGATCTAAAGCTCTCGGCTTCTGCCCCAGTGCCATGCCAGCCTGCCTGCCACCATGTTCCTTGTTGTGCTGTCCGTAGTCTAACTCTCTGAAACTGCAAGCAAGCCCCCCATCAAATGCCTTCCTTTAAAATTTGCCTTCGACTTGGTGTTTCTTCACAGCAATGGAACAGTAATAAACACACCAAGCCTTCGAAACTTTGAGTTTTTCGCTGACACTAACTTTTTAAATGATGAGTCTTCCTTTGCAGAAGCAAAATATTTTTCTATGGAAATTATTTAAAAAAAAAAAAAAAAACAATTTCTCTGTGGATGGACAGATTCCAAAGAGCTCACAGCAAGTGCCCAGCTCCTTCTCAGAGAGAGGGATGAGCTATCATGTGGCGTCACCATAATTACCAAAGACAGAAGAAACAGATTAAGAATACCTTCGCATTCAGGAGCACAGGGTGTAGCATAAACGACATAGAAGCCATTAGTATCCTATGGCCCACGGGGCCAGGAAGACGTAACACTCACTAAAACTGATGTCTAGAGCTGGCAGTGGTAGTGCACGCCTTTAATCTCAGCACTCGGGAGGCAGAGGCATATGGATCTGAGTCGGAGGCCGGCCTGGTCTACAGAGTGAGTTCCAAGACAGCCAGGGCTACACAGAGACTGTCATGAAATACCAAAACCAAAACCAAAACCAAAACCAAAACCAAAACCAAAACAAACAAACAATAAAAACCTCACCAATCTGAAATCTTGTCCTTCGAAATTGGAGTAATTTCCTAAATTGGAGTAATTCAGGTGGTGTACTTAATAGGTTAGTTTACATTAAGTCTTGCTGCAAAGTACAGATGAATACAAGTCAAATCAGAAGACGTCCTTGCCCTCTATGTTAAATTATGTGAAAGGAAGAGGATACAATGTATCCTAAGATATTGACTCCAGCATTGTGAACACTCAGAATATAGAACTGCGGGCCTTGCAGAGGCCGGAAAGGCAGCCCAGGCTCAGAGATAACACGCTCCGGTGGATGGTTCTGTTGACCCGCCTCCCCCACAATCCATTCCTTGCCGGACACACAGAGCGAGTGCAGAAAATATCTGTTGTGAACAGCCCTGGGATTTCATAGATTCTGAAGAGACAAAGAAAGGTTGAATCCCAGTTAAACCACTTCTTAGCTTTGGAGTGAGGAGGATATTGCAGGCAGATGTCACCAAGGAACGTGAATGTGGCCAGGATCCAGCCCAGAGATTTCAGCCTGTTGATAAAACATGCCAAGGCTCAGGCTGCATGGAAGGGGTGACATACTAACGAAAGAGGCAAAACACACTGACACAGGAAGGCTAAGCCATCCAGAGAGCCCAGCACATCGACATCGACTCTACAGTAGGCTTCTCAGGATCTGAGCACAGAGAAGGGAAGGGATTTGGGGAAATGAGTTAAGATGATTTAGCCTTGAGCATCAACTGTCCTCCTGAAGTGGTTCGTTTTCCACAGTAGAGAATGATAACTAATAAAACCATGGCACAGCCGGGCGGTGGTGACGCACGCCTTTAATCCCAGCACTTGGGAGGCAGAGGCAGGTGGATTTCTGAGTTCGAGGCCAGCCTGGTCTACAGAGTGAGTTCCAGGACAGCCAGGGCTATACAGAGAAACCCTGTCTCTGGGGGGGGGGGGGGGGGAACCATGGCACTTACCTCTGGACTATCCACCTGTGAATTAAAAGTCCCAGGTTACCCACCACGTTCCTTAATTGTTAAACATACTATTACCCTAGAGTTCTGAAAGCCTAAGAGGAGGGAAGAGAGGAGGAGGGGAGGGGAGGAGGGAAATGGAGAGGGAGAGGAGGGGAGGAGGGAGATGGAGAGGGAGAGGAAGAGGGAGGAGAGGGAAAGAGAAGGAAAAGGGGGTCAAAAAGGATGTGAGTGCTTAGACAGTTTGCCATTTAAACAGCAATTCTACTATTCTTCATACATCAGGGGGATGCGCTGTCCTTCCATCTTGGCTGGAAGAGATTATTAAAATGTTCTGAAGGTTCATCAGTTCCTTTGGCTGCCATGATGCCTTTTTTATTGGATATTTTCTTTCTGTGCATTTCCCTTGAGGACTGTAATGCTGAGAACGCTGCTTCTCTTCCCCATCACTTGGATACACTTCCAGCTTGAGGTCCTTTCCCCTCCCCTTTGGGTCTCCCCGTAATCCAGGAAGTCACCATTTCCCTCAGTGTGGCAGGCTGGTTGCAGGGTATGCAAAGGAGTGACAGTGCAGACCCCTACCTCCAAGCACTCCCGTGCATCCAGTCTTGGCAGTGCAGGCCGTTGAGGACACATGATGCCTTGTGGTGGGCGGCTGTCCTGTTACAAAGGTTTGGCGGCATCCCTAGCTCAGTCCACTAGACAGAGGTGGCACCTCCATCCCAAGATATGACAACCAAAATTGTGCAGACATTGTCAAATGTCCCGTTGAAAGAGAGCAAAATTATCCCAGTTGAAAATAACATACGGGAGGAGCTTCCTGGAGATGAGTGTGTAGACAGCGACCAACTCAAAGAGCCAGATTTAATAAAACAAAAATCTGTCTGGGCAGGGGTGGTGCACACCTTTAATCCCAGCATTTGGGAGGTGGAAACAAGTGGATCTCTGAATTTGAGGCCAGCCTGGTCTACAGAGTGAGTTCCAGGTTAACCAAGGCTACTCAGAGAAAGCGTATCTCAACAAACAAGCAAACAAACAAAGCTGTTTGGAGGCACTGTGAAGCTTCTAGACAACTAGACTACACGGGGCAAAATCTAAAACCACGTTTGGAACCTCAACGCTCTGAGACAAGCCTTTGCAGCTGTGTTTGTCTAAGGCAGGGTCTTTAGGAGCCCAGAGAGACTTTGCCCGAGTCTCCTGCTTCTACCTCCTAAAACACGGTGACTTTGGTCCTAGAACATCTGTCCCTCTGGACATGGGCTAAGGGGCTCGTGATAACAAGGGTTGAGAAAGTCAGAACGTTGGGAAGAGTTCGTGAAAATAGGGGACAGAAATCAAGGACAGGAATAAGTGAGAAAAAAAGTGACCCAGGTGCTCTCCCCTCTCCTCTCCCTCCCCCTCGCCCCTCTCCCCCTCCCCTCCCCCTCCCTCCTTCTCTCCCTCTCCCCTCCCCTCCTCTCCTCTTTCCTCCTCTCAAGGAAGCTTTCTCTCAAGCAGGCTGTCCATTCCCAGAGCTGTCTGAGACAGACGACTACCAGATGACTACCGTAGTTAGCCTGGGGGAGGGGCGCCCTAAGTAAGAGCAGGGTGTGGCCATCTCATGGGCTAAAAGAAACAAGGACTGATGCTCACTAAGTATTCACAGAGGAACCCTGAAGTGAGGAGAATCAAAGGGGGACTAGGAGGACTGAGTCAAAACAGAGAAGAAGTTTTTTTTCTACCAAGGTTAAAGGAGGCATTAAACACTACAAGTGCATGCCAATACATGGCAATGCCCAATGAGAGAGCAACTCGGCAGAAAACTAAAAACCACCAAAGGCAAAAGAAAAAGATTGTTAGGGGAGACTCAAGCCATCTTCCAGAAATTGTCAAAGGTCTCCAGTTAAAAATCTGTTCACAAAGAATTCTCTAGAGTTGGAAGATCTTCATGGTGGACTGCTCAAGACATTAAAGGTAGAATAAGTATTAGAGAGAGGAGAGGGGAGAAGGGGAAGAGAGGAGGGGAGAGGAGAGAGGAGACAAGAAAATAAGAGAGACAGAGACAGACAGACAGACAGACAGACAGACAGGAGAAAGGAGAGACAGAGAGGAGACTAAGACTGACTCAGGCATCCCTACCCTATGTCACAATAATGACACATGACTTCTGAGGTTACACTGTTCCCAAGATGCAAATTGCAACATTATTTAAATGTTAAACCAACTTTAGAATCAGGTAAACCTCTATGAGCTGGCTAGCTAATTTCTCTAAAGAACCTCATTCTGTAACCAGAATCCTCAAGGCTTATATAAATTGTAATCTGTTCAGATTTAGGGAGAGAGACAGGGGGGCTAATGCGGTTAAACTTGAGGGCACACATTCTCCGGCTCTCAGAAAAGAATATTCTGCTGGTTTTAATGCCCTGTGGAGATGCCCTTAGAGCCGTTCTGTTGAAGTTTCTAGACTTCAGTAACCAGGAAAGCCAAGCGGTTGCCAGGTTGAGGGATTTTGTTTCTCCCGCACCCTTAACTTTGCTTGTCTTTGGGGCCTGCAGAGAGAGAACTGAAACTGAAGATTAGACATGCCAGGAGTAATACAGATGTACCCCAGGAGTAAAGGGTGCAGTCACAGACACTGAAGAGCTAGCTGTCAAACCCAGGTGTGGAGGCGTGTGCCTATAATGACCACATTTACAAGGTGGAGGCTGGAGGGTCACAAATTCTTGCCAAATCCTTCAAACTGGTGAGCCACATTTTCTGCTGGATGGTCAGGATGGATTTTTGCTGAGGAGTGATCATTGCTAGAACAAGTGACCACTGCATCCCAAGTCTTTCTCTGCCTGAATGGAAACTGGGAGTGCTCGCTGGGTGTGTTGGACCAGCTGTTCTTCAGGTGTAGGCTATCTGATCCCAAAGGGCCACTTAAAGTTAGGACAGGATGATGCTGTTCTCCATCAATACAGCCACTGCTCAGAAGCTTGAGCCTTCTCCAAGATGGGTATCTTCACACTGAGGGGACAGGGGAGGTACCAATATGTGGTAGCCATAGCGGCAGACCGCGACCGCTGACTCCTCAGACATCCTTCTCATTTCTTGCTACAGACTCGGTCACCCAGAATGGAGACATCTGTGAGCTTCTAGATGGAAATTTGAGACACACGTCACCTAGCGATTCAAGTCGCTTTGAGCCATTTGCCTTTTTTATTCCTTCTTCCCGTGCAGGGTGTGGATATAACTGAAGGGACTCAGCCAACCATTTTAGATTATGCCTCGACTTTAAGTATAAAAGCCGTGCCTGCATGAAACAACAGGGATCTACACGCTGCGATACTGTTATACAGGACACAAGCTTCTGCCTCGTTTCTGCTGTTGTTATCCTGGGATTTTGATACCTGTTCAGGGCAGTTCAGACTACAGTTCTCACACTGGAGGTGTGACCTGCAGAGTTTCAGTATTTGTCTGTATTAAAGCCGTTTGTGTGTTCAAACGTTTTTCCTACTACATTAAGACATTTTTTTTCCTTTTTTTCACTATGGCATGTTCACTGGGAGAGCAAAAGTAAGGGTGTGCCTGCAGCCGGAGGGTGAGGCAGGGTGCCTGGAGCCCAGGAATTTGAGCTCAACCTGGGAAACACAACTAGACAGGAGAGGAAGGAAGGAGGAGGAGAAAGGGAGAGAGAAGAGGGAAGAGAGGGTGGAGTGGAAGTGGGGGAGAGAGGGAGGGAAGGAGCCAATGGGGAAATGCACTATGGAACAAGTCTAGATCCCCGCAGAGCTTAAGCAGAAATTCTTCCTCACTGCCATGAGCTTACGGTTTGAACTCAGATACAGTCAAACAAAAAAAGCCACTAATATATATTCCCTCCCTCTGCAACCAGGAATCTGTATGAGGTTTCTATTTTCTCCAAGCCAAACAATATCAACAGATCAAAACGGGTGAGAATTCAGCTCTTTCTAGTAACTCAGACATTCAAGACATTTGGAAAAACTTTAAAACTCTTTTCTCCTCACTAGCTTTTGGGAAACAGTTTCCATAAAGTATGTATCATTTATGTAAAGGTGAAGTTGGTCTGTTGCTATACTAAATGAATAAATTATTTTTATAATACGTTAGTTGCAGCTCTCTAACATGCTATTACGTAAAAGCCGTTTGGGGAACCTCAAATGTTTGGAGAATAAAGGCCTCCTGAAAACAAGATGCTCACAATCTGGTTTGTGATACTGAGTTTAAGACATAACCCCAAAGCTGCTCTCTTATGAAAACACATTTGCCGTTGAGCCCAAAAGTGGAGAAACAGCACAAGGCTAAGGAAATAGGGGAGGGGGAGGGGCATGGGCAGAGAATAACACTGCAAAAAAACAGCACTGGATCGAAGCATCCGGGGAAAATGAGAATACTGTAGCTATTGGCTCCAACGCACTGAGCATAAGCCAAGAGTATTTCTTCTCTCTCTCTCTTTTCTTTTTTTGTTTTGTTTTTTTTTTTTCCAGACAGGGTTTGTCTGTGTAGCCCTGGCTGTCCTGGAACTCACTCTGTAGACCAGGTTGGCCTTGAACTCAGAAATCCGCCTGCCTCTGCCTCCCAAGTGCTGGGATTACAAAGTGCTGGGATTACAGGCGTGCGCCACCACCGCCTGGCTGAGTATTTCTTTTCTTAAAGGGAGGGTCTCACTATGCACCCCTGGCTGGCGTGGAACTAGATATGCAGAGCATGCTGGCCGAACTCTCAGAGCTCACCCGGAGCCTCCCAAGGGCTACGATTAAAGCCTGCACCGCCACCCCCGCCCTTGAAATTGATTTTTAAATAGGGAATGCATGTACACACTGCATTTCTCAGTAAGCGTTAGATTACCTGTAATAAAAAACAGTGGCCTGTAAAGAGACCTGCCTTCCAGAAGCAAAATCTGTAAAGGGCATAAGTGGCGGAGAATGCGACACAGGAAAGGAGACAGTCTGTTAGGATGGATCCAAAGAACACTCTGAAGAGCCAGACAGCACTCTAGTGGGTGGCTTGTCCCTCTCCAGACAGGTAGCCAGGCTCCACGCAGAGCCCTGGAACCAGAGAGCAGAGGAGAGACAGCTCTTCCTCAGACCTGACATTTAAAACCTGCTCATCTTTTTCTTTTGAAAGGTGGGCTCTTTCTCTGAGTCACTGTATTAGAAAGAACAGTCTAAAAACGTTAGGGAAATAAACTAGTTAACTTTTGTCTCTCCCCCACCCCGCCCTCAAGTAGGAATGGAGAAGAAGAGAGAGAATGCTTGGCTCACTGGTTTTAAAGTCACAGCATGGAACATAAGATGTATCCTAAAAACTACTTCTGTCCTCCTGAGGTTCAGGAAAAGAAAACAAGGAAGAGGAGAAAAGCGCAGGAGCCATACAAAACAGGGGTCCGACGGCGCGGCCGGAACTTCCGGTCGGTGTGCAAGAAGGCGAAAGTCCATAGTCCTGACTACGGCACCTCCCAACTTCTCGGGTTTTGCTATTTTTGCATTCGCAGCCTTTTAAAGCCCGCTTCTGTGTAGTGCTTTGTGAACGCGAAACACTATGTAAATGCACAGTTTGCATAGTATTAGCAAATGCAAGGCCGACTGAATCTCACAATTTCACATATTTACTCTGGAGGGTCCCTTCTATGTCCTCTCTGAGCTCACGTTTTCTTCACTTAAAAAGAAGTTCCTGGAGCAGGGCGGTGGTGGCACGCGCCTTTAATCCCAGCACTTGGGAGGCAGAGGCAGGCGGATTTCTGAGTTCATGGCCAGCCTGGTCTACAGAGTGAGTTCCAGGACAGCCAGGAAAGAAACCCTGTCTCGAAGCGCTCCCTGGTGCCACCCACTCCAAAAAAAAGTTCTTGTAATTATGGAAAAATGGCGTATCTCTGGGAGGCATTTTGAATCCTTTTTTTTTTTTTAGATTTATTTATTTTATTTGTTTGTTTGTTTGTTTATTATAAGTACACTGTAGCTGTCTTCAAACACACCAGAAGAGGATATCATATCTCATTACAGATGGTTGTGAGCCACCATGTGATTGCTGGGATTTGAACTCAGGACCTTCAGAAGAGCAGCCAGTGCTCTTAACTGCTGAGCCGTCTCTCCAGCCCGCATTCTCACACATCTTCATGCCTCAAACCTGTGGAACAGGTCAGTGGCCTCCATGCTCAGTGCCATGAGCTTCCACACAAACCCCAAGGTGAAAGATGCGTCTACACCATCAGGAGACACCACCCTCTCCATGTCCCCCCAAAGGCCTGACACCTCAAAAGAAAACAGTGTATATGCCTATCTTGATCATTATTTGATCACTGCTTTAAAAAAGAAAAAAACCGACACCCAAAAGTCAAGCCCCCCCAAGCCCCACCCCAGCCACCCTGATTCTGTTGCCTGTCCTAATCACAGATCAGCAGCACAGATTGCTTTGAACACAAGTGACTGCCACGCGATCATGAGCACATGGCAAACCCAGTTACTGACCACCAGGCTATCTCCAGACTTTCTGAACCCCAAGACCACGTCTCCAGGCTTTGGGACTACCTCCTTCCACTGCTATCCTTTTGATATCTGATGTGTATTCATCTTAACTCTTACGAGTTGATATTTAGGGCTAGTCCAGACATTGAGTGTGAAGAGGAAAACATTCGCAATGTACCCCAAGGGGAAATATTATTTTATGTCTGAGATTATTAGCGCGACATCAATGTCCTAGAATCTAGCACCCTTGTCTGCACAGCCTCTATCTGCACTGTGCATGCGTGCTCCCTCGGGCCCCCCTGACAACCTCATTTATGATCACCGGCATTTTCTAATCTAACTTCTCTTGTGTCATTTATCAGCCATAACACTGAAATAAAAACATTTTAAGTATGCATTTATTTCTGTGTTCTTTTCCCCCACCTCTGTTCCCGGCAGAATAATCTTCACTTAGACAGAGATACTCGGCCTGGTACTTCATGCCCCCGACTCCAGCACTCAAACACACAGATAAGAGAAATGCCCTGGATTGGATACCAGCATAGCGAGACCGTGTCAGGAAAGGAAAGAAACAAAACACCTCCCAAACAAACAATGGGCACTGGCAGTCCCTAAGCACACTGCATGTAACCAAACTCACAGAATTTCCCAAGCAGAGCTTAAGATTTCAAATAAGAACTGCTAGGTTATACATGAGAAAATGGTTATTTAAAAGAAAATTTCTTCATACAAAGAATTTGGATTTCTTTGTTAAAACAGCAGATAACACAAAGTTGATGAACATGGTGTCCTAGCGCATAAGACCATATGCTGTCTGCATGGACACAGTTAACTCAGGCGCAGTACACCACATCAAGGGAGGTGATGCAAAGGGAGGTGATAGTGTCCTTACCGCCGCCACCGCCACACTGGAGTCCAAAACGCATTTCTTATCATTTCAAATCATTCATGGTAAGAACGGGAATCCACTTTCTAAGTCTACACAACTTTGGGGGTGGGGAGCAAGCAGACTAAGTAACTGTTCCCAGAAAGCAGAGCACCCCAAAAGAGGTGGGGATGGAAAACTCTAACTCTCTTCCCCGGGCACTTCATTACGGTATGAATTACAGCACAATAAAAATGCCCATAAACGACATGGCAGATTTACTTCAAAAACTAGGCAGATTTACTTCAAAACAGTTTACACAAACTTTTGGTGTAAGACAGACACTTGTATTGTCTTTTGTTAGCTGCTGGAAAGGGTCAGTTTTCATTAAGAGTGGAGCCAGCCCTGAGAAGCCAGCCACACTCCAGCGGAAGGTCACTCAGCCAGGTATTTTTGGCAGCACAACTTGGCCTTGGGGGGTGGGGGAGGGGCGGTGAGGAGAGGGGGTGAGGGGAGGGATGGAGGTGAGGAGGGTGGGGGTGAGGTAGGGGCTCAAAGTCAGGTGTGAAAGAACCTGGAAGAGTTTGGGGGGGGGGGGTGAATAAGATGAAAATGTACACCGGATATTTTAAAAGCCTTCCTTCTACTGCTTTCCCGCGTCCCGCCTGGAGAGAAAGCCTGAGGTGAATTGAGTGGTGTGAGCTGCTGGGCAGGAAGCGCCTGGCACTCCTCACTTCTTTTTCTCTCTCCCACTCCACAGGGTTCACGTCCGTGGGCGCTCTGAGGGGAGGCTGTGTGGAGACGTGCAGACACAGCGCCCGCATCATAACAAACCTACAGTTATTAACCCTGTTCCCCTCTCACGGAATTACCCAGGGCCTCTGAGATTGACAAGAAAACCAAACTTTAGAATCAAAACCACATCCCAAATGTCTTAAAAGATATTTTTTTTTTTGTTGTTCAATCTTTCGTAAAAACATTGGTCACTATTTAACATACAGAGGCAACCAAGCGTGCCCGGTTTACATGCATCAACAAGTCAATAAATCGAGATACACGGACAACACACGGGTTCTGAGCACAGTACTGCAGCAGCTCATGGTGGTACAGTCCGCCGTAGTTCTAATGCTGATAGAGAACGGCTGCTATGAGAAACGGGGCAGTCCGGGTTCAGCCGGCGTCACATCCTCTGTGCTGAAAAACGCTGACCACGGGTCTTACGGAGTCATTAACGAAAAGGGGCCACCTTCAGGAATCACACTGTGCCAGCACCATGTAAGGTCAGAGCCACAGCTTGAGAAAAACGATACCTTTGGTTGAAGACGGAGACACTTTTTGTTTGTCTGCTTTTGAAAATGAAGCATCGTAATGATTCAAAGCATTTTATTGGTTAAATGATTCAAAAATTTTGACTGAAAATTAGAATGTCTTTCATGTGAAAGTTACACCTTCCATAACTGAAATTTTCAACGAAACTGGCATAATTCTGTTAACAGAAATTCTGGTAATAAGGACTAGGAGCTTTTTCAAGAGAAAGAAAGAAAAAAAAATCAACAATCCAAAGTGCTTTCTAAACTCCAAGACAAGTTTCTGGAGATGGTATTTAATAAGAAGAAAAGTTAAGCACCACAATACAACACTTAAAAACAAAGACAAGAAAAGCCACCAATACACAGGGGTAAGGAAAACAGCATTCACATGTTTACACAGGAAGTAAAATATGCATTCTATCCTACCATCCTGGGACCCTGTGCTTGCTGTCCATGTGACATGTGGGTAAAGATACAAAAGATGAACCTGTCTGCATCCTCAAATCATGTGATGCTAATTTGATCAGAGGAAAATGTTACTTGTGTATACGAGAATTTGATGGTTTTGTACTTTTATGCTATCTTTCCTTAAATTCTATGATAAATGGACAGAACTAAATCATCCCAAAGTACAAAAGGAACAATATGTGACTTGCTTTCTTATGGAAAGGAAATCTTCTTTAAAAGGAGCCCAAAGTAATTATGTGCAAACAAAACTCCAAAATAAGATTTAAAAGGCATAGTCATGTAAAGCTTGTCTTTTCCATCTACTTGGCAAACATGAATAATCTTAATTCCTCAAGTATTAAATTCTTTTTTTTTTTTTTTTTTTTTTTTTTTTTTTTTTTTTTTTTTGGTTTTTTGAGACAGGGTTTCTCTGTGTAGCCCTGGCTGTCCTGGAGCTCACTCTGTAGACCAGGCTGGCCTCGAACTCAGAGATCCGCCTGCCTCTGCCTCCCAAGAGCTGGGATTAAAGGCGTGCGCCACCACCGCCCGGCAAGTATTAAATTCTAACTTCAGTTTCTCTCTTCCATATATTCAATTATTCTGCTACATGTAACTTTTTAGCATGTGTAGTAAAGCAGATGGGAAAAGGGGGTTCAAAAACTAAAACCCAGGATTCTCAGGCCTGTGTTCAGGTCAGACATACAATACAGACGCCGGCAGCTTTCACCAACCATGTGGCACAATCACCACGAAAGAAGAAAAAAGTCCACGAATGGGAGAAAGGATCTCTCTGCGTGTTACATTTGACTAGACTAGAAAGCAAAATAGAAAATACATGTCTCTAAAATACTCATCCAGAAAAAAAAGTCACAAAGCCAGATCTAATGAGATTAGGATTCTGAGCATGGGATATTAGACTCATTCCATTCCGGGGGTGGGGGGGTGGGGTGGGGGGTGTGGGGGATCTTTCCAGAGTAATAGAACTGACGCTTTGTGAACCTCTCAAATAGCACTTGAACTTTGTCACCCACTCCATATACCTCCTTGAAAATTTCTATTTTCTAATGTCTGTAAAAAAAAATTTTTTTAGCCTAATTTCCAAATGTCATTATAAATTTCTTAGTTCACCCTACTCTCTTAACCCCCATGTTAAGAGACAGTGAGAATCCAAGCATTGCTTTTCCTCACAAACCAGAAATCTCTGTGTGACTGCTCAAAGCTGGGAAATTAAAGGTAAAAAGCCAATCAGAAATAAGTACACTTGTTAGCATGTATGGTTTATGTAAAAGGGAGGCCAGAGACTTGCCCTTTCTGATTAACCTCTGGCTCTTAAGACAGCGTGGCTCAAAATTAAAGTGAATCAGACATACTTAAAACACTACTTCATAAAAAACAAAAAAACAAAACAAAAAAAAACTACTTCATTTTGGATAGATGTAAAAGATTAAAAATTGAATGAATTTATATGCTTATGCATGTTTACCATGAAATAACACAGGGCAGGGAGTTAAAATGTTAACTGATATTAAACATCTTAAGTAATCTGGAGAAACCCCAGCACTGAATTATAGCCATCAGGAAAAAGATAAAAACATAAATAGGTATTCCCGTGCGTGTCATATAGCAAATGAGCAAACCCCAAGTCAGTACAGTACAGTACCAATGACTGAAGTTAAATAATATCTTGATACAGAGAGAGAAGGAAAGGATAACATGTTGACAGCCATTGATGAAGAGCATCTCAACGATTTACATAAATGATACTAAATAGTTCTTAAAAAGATATCTTAAGAAGACCAAGTCACAATAAGTTAGTGTTTCCATAATACATGCGGAATTATTTGATCCCATATCTATACACTGTTACTGTCTTCACTGCTAATGTTGCGACAGTATATTTAATGACTGAGGTACATTAGTTTACATCTTTTCATAGGTGTTCTAAGATGACTGATTTGTTGTTTCCAGTTTTTCATCCTCTTCACCTCCTCCAAAGAAAATCAATGGGAACATTCCTAGAATGCAGCCGATAGTCACCCCAACAGCCTTGCCCTGCAGAAACACAAGAGTACTTCTTACAGTTGCATGTCCTAAAAAGCGGGGTCCTTGCTTAAACACCGATGCCAACAGCCCATCGCCACACACTATGGAATTCCCACTACAACTGTACTGCTGCTGATTCCAGAAACCTGCGTATTAAAATAAGCTACCAAACACTCAAAAACATGCCATTTTAAAATTCAACAGAACAGGAGAAAACACGGCATCAAGGAAATATTCAAGTACAAATTTTTTTTTAATCATATGTGTTTCTTAATATCAGAAGACTGGAACACAGGAGGGGGAAATGTAGCAGCTATTCTCAGTGTACCTGGATTCGATATCCTTGTATCCTGTCCTTCAGTACTTAATCCCATATATGCTAAGTTATGCACAGATACAACCGTTACAGAGACTGTTTCTCTCTGCTTCTCTGCCCGTGCACCATGTTTTGGAATACACTGTTTCCAAGCCGCTGCATACCTTCTGTATAAAGACTTCAAGTCCCACTGAAGAGTGGGGTCTTGACTCCTGAGAGCATTCCTAACCATAAGGAGCCTACCCTACATTCCCACAGTTCAGACAGGACACCGAAGGGCTCTATGTACTGATGATTTAAAAATCAAATATTATTTGTGCATCTTCATAGACTATGGTCATGAAGTCTTTCACACTTGACAAAACTACAAATGCACGTATGCCAATTTTAATCATTTATGTATGTGTATATATCACACCAAGACTTTTGCAATCTACATTGTGAAACCTACATTGTGAAAAGTTTTAAATTTTTACTTCTATAAATGATTCCAAATTCTACATTCCTGATGACTATCAAATTTAAGCTTTTCAATTAGGTTTCCTTTTTTAAAAATACCTATTTTATTATTTTAAACTATTTGTGTGCATGTATGTGTCTTTGTGTGTGGAGATGTGCATGTGAGTGCAAATGCCCACAGAGACCAGAGGGCGCTGGATACCCTGGAACTGGAATTATGGGCAGCTGTGAGTGAGCCGTGAGTTCTGGGAACTGAACTCAGGTCCTCTATAAGGACAGTATATACTCCTGATGTGTAAACCATCTCTTCAGTCCCTAAATTAAGTTTTCTTCTTTCATACAGACAGTTATTGAGGTTCTACTGTATACTAAACTCCGTGCTGGTTAAACCTGAGAGGAGGACCAATTACATATAGTTGATCTTTCCTCCTGGGGCTTCTAGTTAAGAAAACAGAGAGACAAAATAAGTCCCATCTGACATTACAGAAACTATGCTAGCTACATAATCTGCAGCGCTGAAGGAAATACTTTCTCTCTCTTGGATAGCATGCGGCTAGCAATCAGAGTATCTGCAATAACTCTCAAAGTAGATATGAACGTTTGACAATGCTGTACACAATCCTTTTTCTGTATGTTACTTCAGCATTTTGTTATTTGTGGTGGTGGTAGTATGCCTGTGTTTTATATTAATAGTTAAATCTGTCAATCTCATAATGTAAATATTTTTAAGGGACTACAATTTCAGAGATAAAACAAGAAAAACTTAGTTCTGTCCAGATACTAATAAAGTTCATCTTAAATTCTTATTTTGATCTAAATATTTTGTTCATTCATATTTCAACAGAGAGACTATTATTTGACTCCTGACTGTCCTAGAATATGACCATTGCTAAGAGACTCCCAACTGCCTGTCCATTCTGTTAAAATGTCTTTCACTATCACCCACAGTTACCAAGGGACCCTTCTTGTTCCCCTTAGAAAGGCTAGAGCAGCCTTTCCACCATTAACACTTCAATCCATTACTATTTGACCTTTCCTCCCCTATCAGTCCACAGATATGCTCAGAAATGACCACCAGTGAACAACTACAGTATAAATTGGCATCAGTTCCAGAATGAACAAAGAATTACAAAACCTCTGTATTAACCAAGCTGTACAATGTTTTTTTTTTTTTTTTTTTTTTTAAAAATCAATCATGCTTATAAAAAGAAAAGGGATAACAAATTATTCTGAGAATGTCTAAGGCCTGGGTAAAACTCAAGTCACTTATAGTTTCAAAACTGTCATGCTCACCACTAGATGCATGCTTATAAATCATATAACTTACCAAATGTGTGCTAACACGTGTTTGCCACATGTCGACTTGCTTTGGTGTAAGATCAGGAATTGAGAGGCCTAACCTGGACGCCAAGGCCTCAACATAACCTGCAAGGCTTTAAGAGAACAAGACAGTTTAAGGAGATATGCAAGTGTCTGCATAGAGTAAAAACCAACCAATGCAAAGAGAAACAAAAATCTGTCCCTGTGCCTATCATTCTAGACAGCAAAAAACAAACAAACAAACAAACAAAACCCCACAACTTCCATTTTATTATGTATAGATAACTCTGGCTTAAAATACTTTCAAATTCACATTTAATACACAGTGACTAAGAACATTTAATCTTTATCATTATCTTTAAGAGAAGAATGATGTATGTGTGTGTGTAAAATTGCTGCACTTGAAATTCAAAGTGTATGATGATATGATTTAATTTGATAACTATGATCAGAAAATAAGTTTTTTAAATTTATCAGACTAATGTACTTAAGAATGACAATCTAGAACTTTTTGCCTAAGTTAGCATGAATCTTGTTCTAAGTACTATCAAAAAGAAAAGAGCTTGCCAATTATCCACACTGACAATGATAAGATACATTCTGGCTTCAGATATCTTGAAAGTGTGCATGTAGGAACACATATAAAGTGATATGTGAGAGAAAGGGAAACTAGAAGAAAAACAGTTCTCAAACATAGAAGCTCATCATAAAAGTCTTTAGACCTCAACCTAAAACTAAGTGACTTTAAAATCTATCAGTGTGGTCCATTAATAAATCAAAAAGCTATATAGAAGCTATAATACTGTCAATATTAGGCCTAAAGTTTGGAAATGGGAAATGAAAATGTTAAAGAGTCTGTATCAAGATAAGATGTGTCAAGAATTCCAGGAATATAAAATTCATATTGTGGCCCTACAGGAAAAAATCAAAAACAAAACCAAAAAACCCAAAAACTCTGAAAGTTAGCTCTGGCCTCAAACTCAAGTGCAGATGTCTAATAGGAAGTGTCAAATCACTTATAAAACTGTCTCTGCCTAAACTATGAGGTGAGATAGTCTCCTACTAGATACAAACCTCAAAATATACCTCTTGAATAGCCAAGAAAGGAGACAATGTCAATGACAGAGAGAGAGAGAGAGAGACAGAGAGAGAGAGAGAGAGAGAGAGACAGAGACAGAGACAGAGACAGAGACAGAGACAGAGACAGAGACACAGAGAGACGTTTGCCCTAACACTGAATGCCAACCTCTCAGCTTTCCCAAGCCCAGGAAGCAGCCCGGGCCATCTGCCACCTGGAAGAAAGCGAGAAATCTGGCTTTTCGGGGCAGCCCCCCTCCGTTCCTGTTGTCATTCCTACCATAAAAAAAGAGAAATGGCCAAGGAAACATATGCCTGCAGGCTGGGGGGTGCTCAGAGGTGGAGTGCACTTTCAACATCCATAAGACCCCATGTTTACTCTCTCACTGAGTCTGTGTGTGTGTGTGAGAGAGAGAGAGAGAGACAGACAGACAGACAGACAGACAGACAGACAGACAGACAGAGACACAGAAACTTGGGACACTATTCCCTTTGCAGGTCAGTATCCTCAAACTTGGGCCATATCTCTTTATCTTGGGCTTTTTTGTAAGTAAAAGGAAGTGGAAAAATGACAGAGGTTTGCTTTTAATTCTGTTGCCATTGTAGATGTCCACAAAATATATCTTTTATAAATAGAAATTCTATTTTGTTTATATTGTGACATGCTTTTATCTATTCTTGGAACTCCTATTCAGTTTTATTGGCACATTGTCCCAACAACTATATTTAATGTACTACTGATTTAGAAGTACTTTTAGTTTCAGAACCCAAGAGAAAATAACTGTCCTTGTTAAAGGCTTGTTAGAGACTAATAAAGACAAGAGCTGAAGTACATAAGTGCAGAACTGAATCAGGAATGAACCTACCCAAGTCCAGCTAAATCTGAAACAAGGTTTCCCAAAGCAGCAGCTGGAAAGTTGAAAAACACACAATGGATTATCAAACCAAGCCAGCAAAGGTCACAGCACACTATCCCGTGGGAGGCACCGAGCCTTGGTCTTCTGGAGTCAACCATCTCAGCTGTAACAACTATGTTTGCAGTGGCTCAGGGAGAGCTCTGGGTGCCAGGAGTTTAAAATGGAACATCATCCTAAAGTCATGATGTTCTACCTCCATTGACAGAGTATTTACATATTATAGCAGAAAATTTCTATTCTTATTTCAATACTGAAATTTCAGAGTTTTGTCGTTAGCGTGACATTTGCTTCGGGAAATTTGAATATTGGAGGCTCAAGGCCAAAGCCGAGTTGGCAAGCCCAACTCAAGAAAGTAAAGGACGGAAAATACTTCTTTTAAATTGTTTTCTACTCAACTTGAAAATAATTAATTTAATAGTGACAAAGGGTAAAAAGATTTAGGGCAATATTAAATTATGAGAAAAAAATGCCTCAACATAGACAATTTAGTTGAGTTCTGTTACCCACTAACATAAATTACTTACAATTTCTCAGGGGGGAAGACATACACAGAAAACTAAGAACCAGAAGATTAACATTAAAGATACCTAAGCAAATAAACATCTCAATGAGCAAATTCATTTAAAATAAATTATCATCTTCTAAATCTAACTTACTGACATTTTTTAAACAATATGCAGACAGTAGAATTTTAACATTTGCTATTATTAAATACCTGCCATTGTTGAAATTCCCAAAATAATTCCAATAGACAATTCAATCTGGGTTCCCTGAAAAGTGATTGGGAAAAAAAAATTAAAGCTGACATGGCTATAAAAGAATATCAACATGCTAATAAAAACAGACTGTGTGGTCAGTATGCTGCTACCACATAATTACACCCAAAAATATCCATAAATGTGCACAGTATGAGGTGATTCACTTAATTCTCTCTCTATAGTCTATGTTAATTCTATATTTATATATCTTTATATATTTATTATATATAGTCTATATTTTAATTCTATGTATACATATACATTCATGATGAAATAGCCAATCACATTTCATGCACCAAAATTGAGCCTTCCTAAAAATAAATAGCAACACATGTAGTAATCAATTCACCATTGATAGTCTAATTTCTACATTAATTTCACTTTTCTATCTCCCAGAAATATATTTTAATGCTCTTTGAACACACAGATGGATGCTAAACATGTTCTTCTATTGCTTATTCTGTCAATATTTGAAAGACTAAGTGATTTTCTAGGAAAGCTGCCATTAGAGCAGCGACCCTCAACACCTTTGGTTCCTTAACCACTAAATACCACAGCTGGGGTCATGTGCTCATGTGGGGACATTAACTGCCATGCACACTGACGGATCTGCAGGAAAGAGACCTGAGCAATCGGGACCCATGGGACCCACGGGACCCGCTCCCTGGAGGTCCCCACATTCACATCCCCCGGGTGAAGAGGAGCTCATGGTTCCCACCCACTTACAGAGGTGGCACTGAGGTGACAGGGATGCATGACTGTCAAACAGAGGAGGTCCTGGGTCTATTCTGCTATTTCAGTTCCAGTCCTTGATAAAGGTAAAATTAAGTTTTCAAACTCCCTAGGAGACTGGCATTGGACAATTTTTTAAAAAAATGAACTGCCAATATAAAGAAAAAGAGGCCATCTAATTAATGTGGGACACGAAACCAGTGTCCATCAGTCAGCCCAGGGCGGAAAGCCTGGATGGCATGCCCCTCTGTCCTCCTGCCCCTCACTCTCAGCTCCACCCCTTGAAGACTTAACTCTTGCTGAATATGACCAAACAGCCTGATGCAGCACTCTCCTAGACACATAAAATTATTAACAAAATTAACTTCTGAAGGTACCTAAAATAGCAGATTTCTGAGGAAAATAAAACAGAGGGGAAAATATCAGATACATATTTTCTTATATAAATGTGAAGACAGCAGAGCACCACTACAGAGCTGTAGACAAGTAAGCCATAAATGTGACAGCAACTGTGACAGCGGCCGGCCACCGTCAATAACCCAAGAAGAGCCTTGTAAGGCATCGTGTAAGCCGTGGTTCTGTGGACAGTGTCTGCTAGTGCGCATGAGGCTCCAGGCGTGGCCCTTTCCCTCCCTACACAAAGTAACAGTAAGAAACAAGAAGTAGGCGCTGGAGAGATGGCAGCAAGCACACGGAGGCCCACAACCATCTGCAGTTGGATCCAATGGCCTCTACTGCCATGTCAGCGTGCTCGTATACATAAAGTAAATAAATAAATCTTAAGAAACAAACAAGAAGTGTTTGCATGCTTTATCACTTGGGGAACAATAACCTAAATTTATTTGTAATAAAATATTATCTTTATTTTGTGCTGTATTCCAAAAACTTTTTTTTTTTTTTTTTTGAGACAGGGTTTCTCTGTGTAGTCCTGGCTGTCCTGGAACTCACTCTGTAGACCAGGCTGGCCTCGAACTCAGAAATCCGCCTGCCTCTGCCTCCCAAGTGCTGGGATTACAGGCGTGCACCACCACGCCCGGCTTCCAAAAACTTAATAGATGAGATGGAAATTACAAATAAATCTCACCAGTTATCAAAGTTAAGCTATCACCTTAATTACTTTTACCTTACAATTAACCTATTCTTAAAAATTCTATCCTAATTGAATTACAAAGCAAATCAATTCATAAAATGACCAAAAATATAAATTACAAAAAGCAATCCAATAATATACATTATATAAGCTATATAACCTAAGGCTGAATATTACTAGCAGTCGATAACGAAGGCCGACTTCACCCTACTGTAGCTGACTAGAGAGAAACTTGACTACAAGGCTAGGCAGGCACGTCTGAGGGAAGGAGGAGGTTTATAACATGACAGGCAGAAGACTGCAGAATCCGTCCTGTCTGAGACACTCACATCCGCCCCACAGCGAGGAAAGATCAGCTGTGCTGTAACACGGTAAAGGGCAAAAACAAACAAATGGAGCGGGCACACTGGAAGGCGGCCATGATTACTCGGCTCCCTGCAGAGAATCTTCCACTGTGATACTCATCTGTGTTCGTCTCTAGATCAAATAAAACACCTCATGGGGGGGTGCCACCCTCTCGGAAATACCCTTCAATTACAGAGTATTTTTGTCAAAACCATTATTACTCTTCATCGGGTGTTGAAGTCAGTGATATACTTATTTTGGTAAAAGCTGGGGGGATGTGTCCTTGAAGATGAATTTTATGTAAACAGGTTAGTGGTTACCTGTAGTTAAGAATCTCAGGTCTGGAAACTCTCTCTTCTGATATTCTAGGAATGAGGCACAGCCACGAGGAAGATACGGCACCGGGTCTGATTAGAGATCTAACAAGCTATTAACTCCCATCCTCCTGCCTCTCTTCAAACCACCGTTAAGTACTCCCCTTTATTCAATGTGCATCGCCTCCACGGTTGCTCAGGCAAAGGGCAGTATTTCGGCAGCTGAGCCTTTAAGGTGTGCCTTATTAAGGACATTATTACAATGGTGGCTTCAAGCACTGAACTATTGAGAGACAAACACACAGAGCTGCTCTCCATCAGACAACCTGCTCACGGGGACACCGTCAACTCCAGCTTATAACCTCAACATAAGGAGCTTTTCTTACAAGCAGATATGCTTTACATGAGCAGCAGTAATTGAGACAACTCTGTTAGTAGCCCGAGAAAAGCAGTGTGGTTCTAAATTATTAAACACTCGTCTGACATTTGTATATACACTGATATGTTTTATTCTTATATATATACTAGAAAAATAATCCTAAAAATGACCATTCTAGAATTATATCTGAGGCCCACTCAATTAACCCGTGTCAGCCTTCGGAAGTCTGGTCGCGCCACAGCATGCTACCAAGAAACCCTGCAGAGGTGCTTATGACCCCAAGCTGTGCACAAGCCAGTCATTGTGACCGCTGACTACACCATGCTGTGTGACCCCTGTACCTCTCTTAAACCAAAGGGACAGCTGGACCCACAGGAAACCAGATCCTCATTACTTGGATTCGAGGCTAGACCCTGTGGCAACCACACCATCCCAAGTGAACTGATTTTACATTTTAAACAATGCGTATAGCCTATAAAACAATTATGTAAGTTACTTTTAAATTTTTCTATTTTTATAACTAAATCTGTTTATCTTCATTCATAGGACAGGTGAATTTTAAAACACCAAAAACTCTTCCATCTCCCCTCCCTCCCCAATACCACCCACCCTTCTCTCTCCCACCATCTTTCTGGGTAGTTCCCTCAATAATAGTTCATAGAAAATTGTTAGAGTTAGATTCTGTGGAGCTCACAATAAATTCTTAGCGTTCTAACTCACAGAAGCACTGTTTTTCACATGAGTCTTCAATAAAAAGTTCTCCTTAGGACTTCAAACTGGTATGTAGGAATAAGTCATTTATACTTTTTTCTCTTCCAAAGATTTAGGTAAACTTCAACCTATTTACTGCC
Organism: Apodemus agrarius; assembly: GCA_964023405.1. NCBI lineage: Eukaryota > Metazoa > Chordata > Mammalia > Rodentia > Muridae > Apodemus > Apodemus agrarius. The sequence continues at coordinate 44,933,863 of OZ030022.1, read as the reverse complement.
AATATCCAAAATAGTTGATTCCATAAACCATTGGGAAGTACAGCTAAAGATGAACTTCTTATAACACTACACAACGCAACAAAGGCGGAAGATGTTGCAAAGTGAATCTGAACCCATTTTAGGATGAAATGCTGAGACTAAAGCCTTGACTGTGCCCCCGAACACCTAGGATATTCTAGAATGAGAAAATTCAACAAGGAACTAATCAAACACCCTCTATATGTGATAACAAGTACCAACAGAACTAAGAATCCAAGATATGTGACAAATGTTTGTTCCTTAATAAAAATGTTAGAAGAGAATTATATAAATCATGAATGTTTGTCTACACGCCTTGCCAAAGTTTTATGATTAACGTACATGATGCTTTAGAATTGAACTTGCTCACTGTTAATTAACTTGACAGGTATAATATATAAGTTATTATGAAAATGTAGAGCACACTAATTTCTTTGTTTACTTAAAATATAAGTGGTAAGGACTTACCGCAACAATCATAATCGCATTATCCAAAAAGCCAAACCCTACGAAAGGGATCGCATTGTGGAAGAATACTGAAAAACAGCAAAACACAGAAAAATATATTTTACTTTCTTGATAACTTTAGAATGAACAAAACAGGCCATGTAATTAAGGAGTTAAGAACGATCAGAGATCCTGTTGCTGCTGTAAGTTTATTTGACAGAAGTTATATTGAAACAAACACGAATATGTAACACATAAAAACAATTTTTAGGCCTTTATGTTTTCTAACTAGCAGTGCACATATATACAGTTCATGGAAGGGTAAATCTGTAAACATGTGATGCCCCTACTTAATCTATTTCTTTCTTGTGCCTGAGGACTATTACAAAACTACTAATCTCTGTATTTGTAATAATAATTTTTAAAAATGCCTACACTCAGATTCCAGGGAAGTTATTTGACCGTTTCCACCCCTTCATCTATTCTTTAAAGAAATTTTAGGAGAGGACAATTACCTCAACTTCATCTGACATCTGTGTGAAGTCTTTAACATCTCAGAACCTATTAGGATTCCCAAATGCAACTGAAACTGTAAGAATCAGTATTTGCTCTATATCAAAATGCGGCTTGAAGGCCACCTCCCGGCAAAGACATGTCTCATGTCATCTCTCTGGTACATAACCTAAAACCTGGATATTAAAAGTCAAAGTAGCAAAAATGTATTTTATTTTATAATTACACTTCACTTTCTCAAATTTGTGCCTTTAGCATACAGAGCCAAGGACATATTTGAGCAGATGCTCAAAAATCATTACTTACATCGAGGACTACTGACCTGGAAAAAAAGCTAACTTCCTATTTAAACACCTGGAGGAGGCTGTGAAACAGAGTACGAGCTGGAAACAGGAAAAGACCATTCTAACTGACCTTTACAACTGCGAAGACATAGACAGTGTCAGATCAACTGACAACTTTTTTCAGCTCAAGAGTCTGAACTTTATCCTATGCTTAAAGAGTCCTCCCTTAAGCCAGTTGGTTATACTGGCTAGTGACTTCAGATTTGCTTTTCTTTGAATGCAGCTAAACAGACAATGTAATTAAAGTATAATCCAGAAGTTATGAAAACATGATACTGCTATGGTGAGCTCTACAATCCGGAAATGCTAGGAGGCAGGAATTTTAAAACATAAACACTTCTACCCACAACTACCCTCACTGAAATGTCACACTCAGCATAGTAACATGCACCATCATGTGGAGATTATTACATCGACAGTACACAATTGACATAACAAGTCATTTCAGTGTCACTTGTCACGGCAACGGTGTTCATGATGAAGAGCAGAATATCCCACTGTGATTGTCACTGCAGAAGCTATCGAGATGGTGAAAGTCAGCCGCTACATTCATGACATGGGGCTCAGCTCAAGAACGCAGATTTACTTTTCTGGTTTCCTCCTACATCCATTGGCTGCCCACTGAAGAGTAAGCAGCTTCCAAACACACACACACACACACACACACACACACACTCCTAACTTCCTACTACAATATACACTTACTAGGCAAAGGGGTGCACTTTACAGTCACCCACCATCTAAGTGTGTCTAGATACAACCTTCTCTGTGGTCTCTGAAACACAAATATGGCATACAAATGAGGAAATCAGCTGAGGTAACTTAGTATTTTAATAATATGATGGCATCTCAATAAGATGTTAATGGCATTAAGTTAAGATTACCCTGATTGTTTATCCTGGGGGAAAGCCTGGTCATAACACTAAGGCATGCTGCCATACTAATCAACTTTTCTTTGAATGCAGAACTATGAAGTAGGTCTTTATCTTTATATTTAACTAAATCTGTCAAATAAATTAAAAAACTACTTTTAATTCAAGGGAGAAAAATTCAGTTTCTTAAAAAAAAAAAAAAAAAAAAAAAAAAGTATGCATTGGGCACCGCACTGGAAACTTGAGATACAAAGACACATAAAACTTGGTTTCCACATCGCAAAGGACTTAGACATAGAAACCTATCCACATAACAGTTCATTTCAACATCACCTACGAAAACGATAATACTATTGTAATGTACTATAAATACAGAATTCAGAATCTAGGCTGGGAGAATCAGGAAAGATTACCTGGGAAGAGAGATCTTAAAGAATTCTTAAACTGTTTTGGTGTTTGAGGAAAGTTACTAATTTCTAACATAAATTATATTCTACCTAAGAGAGAGAGGGAAAAAAAGAACTATCATTAGTTTTTTCCTAGTCGTTTGAATTTGCCTTCCAATGAATAATGATCTCCTACTAATTCACTATTTCTTCAATTCCCTTTAGCAAACACTATTCTATAGCTAAGCAGCTGTTAGCAGATGACATTTAATATTTAATTACCTACTTAATTACCACCTACTCAAAATCACCGCCACACTTTTAAATGATTCTCTTCCACTGTCTTTTAATAAGACCATAAACTGTTTTCCATCACTCCCATGTTAACCTGCAAAATTCATTCTTATCAGAAAGGAACAGAACAGCTCGGTAATGAGGTCCCTCCTCCTCAAGTGAACTGCACTTACTTTCTAACTGCTGCAAATGCTAGCTACCCAGACGCACAGTCTGCAGCAGAGAACAGTTAGCCAAATTCAAATCCAAAATTAAGTTCTTCAGCCACCTAACTAAATTCAACGCATCCTTTTACCTAGAAGTTAAATATTATATATATATTTTTTTTCTAAAAATTAAGAAAACTTCTAATACAAATTTACTTTTATTACTAGATGATAAGAACATTCAAAAATATTAGTTATCCCATAATACTGTAATATATCTTCATCCAGAATTAGAAAGCACTCTTACATGAAAAATAGGATAACCCATTATTCTATCAGGAGGCTTTACTGACTGTTGTGCTACTATAAGAAGTAGTTCCTTCAGGTCCAAAGAGAGGTGCATATCAATTGAACAATTAGAGAACCATTACCATATCTCAGCTGTCCTGGAGTGGGTGGTAGAGCTTCCAATTTTTCTAAAGAGAAGAAAGGGTATGGAGCAAGAATTAGTTATGATTGTATAAAACAGACTTACAACATGGAAAGATGGGCTTAGGCTAGCAGACCCAAATTATTCATTTTAAAGAATACTGGTATGGAGTAAATTACAAGATTGGGAACTAATCAGCTTTGGCCATATGCTGTGGGCCACACGCTTGGGGGCTCTCTTATCTAGGTCATGGTGTCATCATGCAAGGAAACCATTTGCATCAATTACAGTAGAAACACATCCTAGAAAATATGGAAACTCTGGATGATGTAACAAATATATACAAACTATACTGAGAGCAGAAAAAAAGACCACCCAAATATGCTTATACTTGTTTATTTATTTAGAGGCAGAGTCTTGTTATACAGTCCAGGTTGGCTTCAAATCCATAATCTTCCTGCTTCCACATCCAAGTGCTGCCAAAATACCCATTGTCACCACAACCACTTGGAAATTACATTTTACAGGCAATGCCATTACAATAATGGTTTTACTGGCTTGTATCGTGTTCCATGTAACAATACACTGAATTCCATGTAACAATACACTGAATTTTTGAATTTTCAAAGCTATACTACTAGAATAAGTAGTCTACACATTAGAGCAAACAAACAAGAAAAAGCCTAAAAAGACATAGTGTTTTTTATCTAAAATAGCAAATAATAAGCCAGGTGGTGGTGGAGCATGCCTTTAATCCCAGCACTTGGGAGGCAGAGGCAGGCGGATTTCTGAGTTTGAGACCAGCCTGGTCTACAGAGTGAGTTCCAGGACAGCCAGGGCTACACAGAGAAACCCTGTCTCAAAAAAACAAAAACAAAATCAAACAAAAAATAAAAGCAAATAATAATATGCTATTTATAATGGATGGTAGATGGTTCATTTTCAATCAGAAAGTTGAAAGGCAATAGGTAATGTATGACAAAGTTTTTCCATCTATTAAAAGTATCATGTCTGTCGTGTAAAAATTTAGGATTATTACAAAATGCAAATAGAACATCTCACCGTCTGTGAAAGTTGAAAAGGTTAATAATTCCATCTTAAGTGGATGACTTGGTAACTAGGAGAAGAACCTGTATAGATTGTATAGATTTGTCCCCAGCAGGCACCTGTACAAAAAGCCTGGTTCCCTGTGCAGCTGGGTTCTGAGGTAGGGCTGTGTGGAAGTGCTGGATTACTGCGTAGAAGGTCGAGGGTGGGTCCTAACTGGAAGACTTGCTTGGAAAGACGCACCTTCGCTATGCCCAGCCCCTCCAGTCTGCTTCCTAGACACTGTGGGGGGAGGGGCTTTGCTCCTTGCCCCTGCATGTGACAGGATGGTCTGCTTCATCACCACCCAGAAACAACAGGGCCAACCCACTACAGCCTGAACCACGAAACCATGAGCCAAGATGAAGCTTTCCCTTAAAGATTTTTGGTCCTGTGTGTGTGTATGTGTGTGTGTGTGTTAACCTCTTGTATTTGGTCACAGCAGTGAACAGCTGTGGTTTATATATTTGGGAGAAATATTTTCCAACACATTTTGAGAACAGAATAATACTAAAAACAAAGCCTGACACAGGAAGTGAATGTAAGGTTGCAGGCCGGAGGTCTAGCTCAGAGTGAGAGTGCTTGTGTATCGGGTACAAACCTGTAGGTTCAGTCCTGGAAACCACAGGGAGGGAGAAAAACTGAAAATCATAGGGCAGCCTCCTCCACGGACACAGCTGCTTTGTAGTAATACAAATACTAGGGCTGGAGAGACGGCTCAGAGGATAAGAGCAAAGACTGCTCTTCCAGAGGTCCTGAGTTCAATTCCCAGCAACCACATGGTGGCTCACAGCCATCTGTAATGGGTTCTGATGCCCTCTTCTGGTGTGTCTGAAGACAGCTACAGTGCACTCACTTATATAAAATAAATGATTAAAAAAAAACAAATACTGAAGCAATTTAATATAAATAAACTAATTTCTGAAAATATAATTAATAAAGGGGGCTGGAGAGATGGCTCAGTGTTAAGAGCACTGGCTGCAGCCAGGCGTGGTGGCACACGCCCGTAATCCCAGCACTCGGGAGGCAGAGGCAGGCGGAGTTCTGAGTTCGAGGACAGCCTGGTCTACAGAGTGAGTTCCAGGACAGCCAGGGCTACACAGAGAAACCCTGTCTTGAAAAAACAAAAAAACAAAAAAACAAAAACAAAAACAAAAACAAAAACAAAAAAAGAGCACTGGCTGCTATTCCAGATGGGTTCAATTCTCAGCACCTGTAACTCCAGTCCCCCAGGTTCTGACAACCTCTTCTGACCTTGGCAGGAAATGCACAGACATAGCTCATAGGCGTGCATGTAAGCAAAACACCCAAGTGCACAAAAGTTGATTTTAAAACGGAAGCAAAGATGAAGAATCCCAGTTTTCTACATGACCAAAACAAACCAAAAACCAGGATAGTTTGTAGAATATTGTAACCACCTAGGGAATAGTTTATTTTTATTCCTTAATGACTGAGATACTGTACCCTGTTTATCTAGAAAATGTAAAACTGAAAGGAGTCCCTATACAAACCACATTTTCCACCTCCTAATCCAGGTGCTTTAAAATTAGTTACATAAACTTGTAAGTTTTAAACTCATATAAAGAAAATAGCAAGTTAGATAAGAAATAAAAAACAAACAAAAAGCCGGGCGTGGTGGCGCACGCCTGTAATCCCAGCACTTGGGAGGCAGAGGCAGGCGGATTTCTGAGTTCGAGACCAGCTTGGTCTACTGAGTGAGTTCCAGGACAGCCAGGACTACACAGAGAAACCCTGTCTCAAGAAAACCAAAAAAAAAAAAAAAAAAAAGGAAAAATGTAGAGGTTTTTTAAAAAATAAGAAGAATTAGAGATTTGATGTTTAACAGATTAAAAAGAAAAAAACCCCACCTTGAGAAGAAACCCAGGCCACACAGGACGCTCCAGCCTGAGGCTCCATTGTTGGGGTGCAGGGTTTTCAGGCCCTCTGACCACACTTGGCTTGCCACTAAGGTTCCAGGACCCCTCCGTTACATTCTAAAAAGTTAGCGCTGAATTCTCAGCCAACCGCTTAGCTGTTTTTCCTGGTGTGTCTAGGGAGCATCTGGTGGGAGAGGAAATGGCTAACTGGAGGCTGATTCTAATGAACAGAACTCCAGCTAATTAGGGTTTCATTTTTGCTATACTGGAAAATATCCAAGAGACTTTCTCATTGGTAGAAACTCTTCCAGGAGTGTAGTGGCTCCGCCTTTAATCCCTTTGGGGCACAGTGAGCGTAGGACCTGAGTTCAAGGCCAGCCAGGGCTACATAGTAAGACCCTGTCTCAAAGAACAAACAAAACCAGACATGCTGGTATGCACCTTTAATGCCAGCCCTCTGGAGGCAAAGGCAGGTGGAGCTCTGTGAGTTCCAGGCCATCCATCCACGGCTATGTAGAGAGACTCTGACTCAAAAAAACAAAAATGAGATCCAAAAGACACATACTGAGGGCAGCAATCCTAGATCTGAGCTTGCACTATTGTAGAGACCCTAAGACCTCAGCACTGTAAAGCAAATATTTCCACTTTAGAGTCCACGTTTGCGTCAATCCCCTAGGCTACTCCTGCCAGATTTTACCCAAACTACTGCTGAAATGTGACTTACATTAAAATATCATAAAAAACTCAGGCTTCAGGAGGGAAATCAAGAGACATTGTCCTGTACAGGCACTGAAGGGCAGGCTGTGTGTGTCAGTTCAGGTCAGAGGCTCTGCTTAGCCTGAGGTGACAGGAATACAGACCATCCGCTCTCCTGCAGTGCCAGCCAGAGTCCGGCTTATCACTCACAGAGACACGTTAAGAATAGACTGGAGAAACAAAATCCTAATGTCAACCATTACTATTGTGTGTGGAGGGAAAAAACCCACCAACACCTTTTAGAACAACAAACAATGGAGCTGAGACTTTAAAAGCCTCCTCCCGACTTTCACTGCATTAGCAGTGATGACTTACTTTCCCTATGATAAAGCAAAGAAAGAAGTAAGCCTTCTCTAAGAGTCTACCTGAGAATGCAAGTCCCTGGCGGCTCAGTGCTCAACCTCTGACAAGGGAGAGGAGAGGGATTATCACAGAGAAAAAAATGACAGATTTGGAGGCACTGTTTTCTCTGAAGGAGGCAAACACACACACACACACACACACACACACACACACACACACACACAGTGTATTGTGCCATGTAGACATCGGTGTCTTTGACCTGTGGTCACTCAATATATGTAGAATATCTTCCCTTATTGGTAAGGTGATATTTCCCTTCCTCACTTTGGTATAATAACACTTAGCTGTTTTACAGAACTAAAATATGTGTATGTGACTTCTGTTACTTATTACACGACATACCACATTTCTAACATTGCTTTTGCCCATGAAATCATCATTAGTTGCTGAATCTGTAATGTGTCAGGATCACCAAGAAAGAGGTTTGAGACCAACAAAAGAAACATGGTTAAGTAAAGTCCAGGTTTCTCAAATCTTATTTTTGCTGTATCTTTCATGAGACATTTTTTCACAGTGAAGAGAAATCAATTTAATGTATGAAACCATCAAACCCTTACCCTACTTGAGGAAATAATTTTCTGAGAGCAAATTCCAAAACAATTTATTCCAATGTCAAAAGCCCATATGCCTTACTACTGATTTCAAAGACTAATAAAAGTCAGATAAATTTGTACTCACAGCAAAATAATTAGTAAAATAAACTACACAAAAACAAATGTAGTGAGTATATATTATCTGATAATGTTATCTAGAGAAGAGGAAACAGTATTTGTTTATAGTTCATCTGCCTTAGCCAAAGTGATTTTACAACAAAATTCATTAATTTTTAAATCTGAGATTTTCTGTCTATTAACTTAGACAAATGTATAGCAGATTAATTCTTTATTGGAAACTTCAATTAGTTGTTTTTCATACTTAGCATTCCATGCCTAAATCTCTTGTGTTCCTCAGAAAAGTTATTAAGTGATATTTCCTGTGGTGTTCCTGAACCCAAAATAAAAGCAAGACATGTATCTAGAGACTGCGCGAAAGCTATAAACCGTCCCAGGAGAAGCTGCCCGTCAAGCCCGCCCTGCTGATCTGCTGCCCCGTTTCTTGGGACAGAGGTCGGGCTTGGCTGCCCAGGCTAGACCGGAAACAGTGGCCCTCCAGCCTCAGCCATTCAAGGGCTGCAGCTACAGGGGTGCCTAGAATGCATTTCAGGTCAAGCTCTATGAAAATATTTTCATGTTTTGAGATGTAGATAAAATACAAGTCAGAAAGAGACTTTAAAATTGTCAAGCTTCAACTTTCTATTTCTTTTAAATGACAAGACTCTAACAACAACAACACAAAAAGGATAAACCTGAGTTTATTGTAGGATTTAACCTATATATCTCTACCATATTTTCCTTTAAAGATAATTCTATCAATATCAATACAATTTATAGAATAATTCTTAGAGTAAGCTATGCTTGGTGCATTTCTTTTCTAATTCTTCTACAAGACAGACTTTAAATCGAATCCAAAGACTGTAATAGGAGAAGTGTAAGTGCATTTCAGTTTCCATTGTCCAGTTACAAAATGTGTGTACAGCACCTGCCTCTGGACAGCGGAACTGCAGCTGTGGCATCCAATCACCTATTATATGTGAGTCCACAGAAACCATGACTTGTGGTTTTCATGTTAAACACTCATTAAGCCCACCTACATCTGTATGCTGACTCCAAACCTGAAAGGGCAGAGCTTTTGCAAGCCCAGGCATCTCCTGCTCTGCTACTGCACTGTGCTCTCACCACACGGTGATTCTAAATACACTGCTTTACTCCAGCCTACTGCCATAAATGTAAAAAAAAAAAAAAAATCAAGAGAAACATTTTAAATCATTTAAGTAAGTGTAAATAGCAAAAGAGCATCTCTCTGAGATGACAGACAGCAATCGAGAGCCTGCACCTGACCGTCCGGACACCTGCCTACAGGATCCACCCAGCATCTGCCCAGGGAGCGGAGCCAGCAGCACAAACCATCTCATCCACTAGAACTCGCGAAGGGGAACAAAGAAACTAACGGATGTTCTTAAACAGTAATCAGAGAACTACAATCCCAGACATAATGAATAGCTGCTTTTTTAATAGAAACAAAACCATCCAATGGGTATGATGAAATTCACAGTAATGCCTTAACGAATATAAAACACAAACCACACTGCATGCAAAATAATCTAGCTGGCTACATCAGATAACAAAAAGCCATGCACCAAAAAAGGGATTTAGAGCATAGTTTATATCATGGCTCGGTAACATATTTGCAAAAAGCAAAAAATGAACACTCTTTAGAAACAGCAAGGAACTTAATGGCTTTAGTAGAGTTTAGTTAATATGTCCTTTTAAATAAAGAATTCAAGTAAAGATTTTTAATTATATTTTAAATACATGCTTTAGGTTAAACCCATGAAAGTATTTGAATGTGATCCTGTAGTTTTATTTAGCAATTAAAAATGCTTATTGTAAGATTAAAATAGAGTTGGATATATGTATATCTTATATGTATATATGTAGTGATTATATGATATATAATCAAAGATGGTCCTGCTCAGAGTTTAGCAGAGCTGCACCATCCCCTTGACCTTCTGGAGAGGCTGAGGGGCTCTGTAAGGCCGGACTGCACCCAACCCAGCACCTAGAGGAACCACTGGGCCAGTGACACCACAGCTAAAAACAGGAGCTGACCAGTGGTGCTGACAGACAGCTACTGTGCTCAACTAGAAATGAACTTACTAATCTACGAACCTCTGGCTTAAGTAATAATTTTATTTTCCTCCAATCTTCCATTTCACAGTATCTTTCTGTTTTTTTAAGATAGCCAAACAAAACACTAGTGTGTGCTTGCAACAGCTACAGATGCTCCTTAACACAGACTTCCCTGCCTGTATGCCTATGAATCACAGGGAATTATTACATGGGATGTGTCTTTTAAAAGGTTAATATATCAAAACAACAGTGTAACTAAGGAAAGTCAGATCTTGCTACTTTTACTTATTGTAGGTATTAGCATTTTCTTTGAAAAGGAATCATATAATCATTTATAATATTACAGATGAAAAACTTAAACTGAGCTAGAAAAACCTACATAGTATAAAATATCATAAATAGTACATCTGTCTGTAGATGTGGTTACATAAGGACATTCATTTTAAGATAAAATTGCCTAACATCAAGGAAAGAAGAGAGACTTTTCAGTAGATTGCTACCCTTTTCTCTCCCTATCATTCCTCAAGTAAGAATTCTTCGCAGAAGAGTAGACATTAAGGGTCCTTGAAAGTACAGCATTCTCAGTGGGATGCTGCCTCCCTCCAGAAACAAATGCACGGCTGCTTTGCATATGATAAAAAGTATGAACCGCTCCTAGCAGTGGGGACTTTAAACTTCTTAGCAATGCGATAGAGTCAGTCACAACCGGTTCAGTCTAAATGCCTGGAGCATGGCCATCAGGAAATTCGCTGCTTTGAAGATATGAAGATGTAGCCACAGAGACAGTGACTCAATCACGACTTCTGCTGGTTTCAGAACTACAGGGCTTCCAGGATGGGGCCAATCTCCATCTCCAGCCCTGGCCAAATGCATTGTCCTGAAATCGCACTGAGCTAAAATTCCACAGAGCCTGGTGCACATGCCTGCTCTGACAAGGAATAGATGCTAAATCCTGAACACATTTTCATGGAGCACAAATGAGAGATTTAAATCTCTGTATGCCCAAAGATTCAACTGTGTTGTGCAGTGGTAGCTTTTGGAAGTAACTGCCTACATGTAGCTAAGAAGAGTCGTAACTAGGGGCATAATTAAAGACTGAGTTTCAAACACTGGCATCAAATAACCCAGACTGTTAGTTCAGTTACCAACTGCGGGGATGTGTGCTATCAGCTATGGGGCAGATAGCATTTCTCTATTCCTATGTTGGGAACAATCTCCAGAATAGTTCACAACCAAAACTAGTCTTCAAAAGATACCAGCACTACATGTGTGTGCTTACCTGTTTTCCATCTGTTTTAACACAGGCATTAGAATTAGCAAGTAGAATGTAGGATTTTTCAGACAAGGAACTAGTCTGTTAATGTGAGTGCAAAGTTGTGTGCACCCTTGTGCCTCTATATGTCTCGGCTTTTGCCCTTGACCCTGTAAATACTATCTGAGTGGTATTCAATTCTTATCCTTACAAAATTTCTTTAACCCATAAAGCCATAAAATAATTCAGATATCTTTCACATGCTGCACTGCATTCCTGGGCAATGTTAAATGTTAACTAGTTCATGTTAATAGACCACGAGTTGAAATTATGATAGAGAACATTGATTTTAAACTATTTTTCTCTGTGTGGATTTCATACATAAACACACATACAAACAAGTCTGCCACTATTAGTATATGCAACTGTACAGCTACCAAATCTAACAAAATATAGCAAAACAGCTTTTCACTTCTGGCCTTAGCATGAACTTAGAACTGATATAAACTTTCAGACTACTCAAGAGTATGTGTCTATACAGGAGGAGCAGTAAGATGTGTCTCTCGATGTAGCCGAGGGTAGCTCTGAGCTAAGGTCTGTCTCAGCCTCCTCGCAAGTAACAAGGCATGCCTGGTCCCTGGCTGGTACTTTCTTATGGTCACGACGTAATTCTTCTGCTAGTTAAGCGTGCAGTTATTACTCAGGCAAGTCCGCAGGCCAGGGTTAGGTAACGGAAACAGTCTGCTAGCAATCTAACATATTAGTGCACAAAACGTTTTTAAGCATTCTGCTTCGAACAAAGAAGACCTGTCAAACAGATGCTTTGCTGTTTGCAATAAGCATCTGCCAAACAACACTGTAAGCTTGTACTGTACCAAAACTATCAGGGGTCTCTGCTGATGACATCTCCTTCGCACGCTTCGAAATGACCATCTCAGGTTTGGGAAATCTGCATGCTAAAAATATTCTACAATCAAAACGCAGTCAAGCAATGAGGTCGTTACAATGTATGCAAATATAAAATACGTAAGAACTTCTTAAAGTCCCACATGCTTGCTCAGAGGCAGAGCCTCCTGTGCACAGTAACATACGCTGGCAATGAGGCAGTAGATGTCATCACAGCCAGCAGGGAAGAGCAGCTCCCAGGCACAGCACTGGCCAAGTGGCTTGTCTCAGATCCCCAGAACTGAATAATAATGATAATGATAACAATAATAACCAGTAAAAAAAATTTAAATTGTTTTGTGACCTTAAAACTGTATCCCTCCAGCCCCCCACCCCCACGGCCCAGGGGTCGTGGTACCCTAGCACTAAGGAGACAAAGACAAGAAGATCAAGAGTTAAGACCAATCTGAACCACAGAGTAACCCCAGGGTGCCCTGAGCTCAGTGAAACCCTTTCTTAAATATAAAAAGCAACTGGGGGGATGGGGCAGGTGCTAGAAGCCAGAGGACAGCTCTATCACATGACACTATAACCAGGCATGACTGGAGCTTTATCCAAAGGCCAGCACCTTGGTCTCAGGCCTTTGGTTATGATAATAGAAAGCAAACCAATGCCACTGCCTCCTCTACCTCCTCTTCCTCCTCCTCCCCCACCCCTCCTTCCCTTCCCTATATAGTTGGCTTGGGATTAGAGGTGTGAGCTCTCACACTCAGTTCACACTTTCATTTCTCTGATGCACCATTTTCATTTTCATTTTCCCCCTCACTTCCTCATTCATTCACTGTTGGCTGTCTGGCCGTCTGGCCGTCTGGCTGTCTGGCTGACTGGCTGGCTGAGCTAGGGCTGCAGTGTGCTGCCCAGAGGGGCTTAAACTCCAGAGTTCAAGTAACCTTGCTCTTGCTTCACTCTCCCAATAGTTACGACGACAGTCATGCGCAACCACGCTTGCTCTTCAGCTCCCTGTTGGTTATCCACTCTGAAAAACATCCCGTGGGCTTATCACTAGGGGACAATAAGGAAACACAATTGCATGAGTTTCTGTCTGGTAATGAACTGAGTAATGGATACGGTGGCCAAATACTGCGAAGAGGTTGGTCACGATCAGCACACACATCTGTGTGTACTGCGAAGAGGTTGGTCACGATCAGCACACACATCTGTGTGTACTGACTGGATTGTGAACTGAAGCACTCAACAAAATGTTCAGAAAACTCTCTACCTTGTACAATTATTCAACGTTAATAAACAAAGCTGGAGTCACATCGTTGGAGACTTATGTCATTTAACTAGAGCATCACCATTCAAATCCATGTCCCTGAGAATCTCTAAAGCAGAAACAAACAGCCTATGCAAAGGAAATATAATTATCCAAGGTCATGCATAAACCCTACATATGCAAATTAATAAATTTTTGTTCTTAGAAGTTAAATGTTTTCTTTTTAAATTATTCAATTTTATTCTCATTCAATGATCAGCCTAGGATTTATTAATCTACAAAGAAGAAAGTTCATCTGTTGAGCCTTGCTTTTAAAAAATAGGAGTTTTATCATAGATTTGACTGAAAAGTGTTTTATCTGCCTTTCTACTTATGAATAGAAAACAAAACCTTAAAAGTTGTTTTAAAAAGAACTCATAGAAATTTACCTCTGATACCAAAGAGTTATAAAAATAGAGTCAACAGGGAGCAGAAATGCACAGTGTGACTTTCCCCAGGAAGAAGCGCACTCCTGAGAGAGGACACAGAAGAAAGGCTTTGGGCTTGGCCTTAAAGCACTGTGGACTTCACGCAGGTAGGGGAGAAGAAGGGAGCCATTTCTTCTCAAGAAACACAGTCCAGGACTGGAGCGATGGCTCAGCGATTAAGAGAACTGACTGCTCTTCCGAAGGTCCTGAGTTCAAATCCCAGCAGTCACATGGTGGCTCACAATCATCCATAATGAAATCTGATGCCCTCTTCTGGAGTGTCCGAAGACAGCTACAGTGTACTTACATATAATAAATATATAATTTTTTTTTTAAAAGAAACACAATCCAAAAGGCACGAGGAGACTCGATTAGGAGTCCTGCTGCGAGCAATACAGCGGGGTTCACAGCCGAAGCAGGGTAATGAATATGGACAGGCGGCCAGGGGTCAGTCCAACAAGGCATTGAAATCCACCTTGCATGAGAAAGGCTTCCTTCCATGTGGTAGAGTAGAAGGGCTTGTGGTTCTGGGTGCCTGGGCCCAAACTAAAGTGAAAGAACTTTCCTACAAGAAGGCATCAGCAGTGCTGGTGGTGGTACACTGGTGACAAACAGAATCAGTGACTAGAAAACAAATAAGAACAGTAGGATTCAGGTACCTATCCACCAGAGGATAGAGCTGCAAATAAATGCAGAAAGTAAGAAAATTAAAACGTACTGTGTGGTACTGGGTTAATTACAATTTCTTTACAACACACACACACACACACACACACACACACACACACCTCTTTCTTTGCAAGTACCACTAAGTATCAAGATTATTTAACTAACAGATCTGGGGAACCCCTGCAAATGTCACAAGTAAACATGATGAGTTACCTGTGTAAATCTTTTTGCTCTACAGAAGTATTGGATAATTGCTGAAACCTTAAAAGCATCTT
This sequence comes from Apodemus agrarius, assembly GCA_964023405.1. Classification (NCBI taxonomy): domain Eukaryota; kingdom Metazoa; phylum Chordata; class Mammalia; order Rodentia; family Muridae; genus Apodemus; species Apodemus agrarius. Next base: position 44,918,778 of record OZ030022.1, on the reverse strand, counting down.
GGAAGAAAAGAGTAGTAATAGACTTATGCAATGACATGGCCATACAGGACAGTGTTCTTTAATTTTAAATCTCTTTAAAATGTTCATACAGGTACTCAATGTATCTTATTTACAAACACCCCTCACTGCTTTTCTCTAGTTCCCTCATAGCTGCAACAAATCTCCCTGTCCACTCAATGTCTTCCTGTTTACAGCCCACTGGGTTCCATTAGCGGGGCCCATATGCATGTGCGTGTGGAAGGCATCTACAAAGGCATGAGCAGACCCCAGCACCCCACCCCGAAGACTGACTGACTCTCCCTTCCTGGGCAGCTATAAACTAATAAATCCTCAGCTAGAAGGGGCTCCTTGGGAGTCTTCCCTCCTTCCATGCTGGAGGTTTTAACCAGCTTGATCTTGGGAAGTCTTCTGTGCAACTGTTGTGATGTCACGTCCACAGCATTTCACAACCCTGCTCCCACCCTCTGGCTGGGATACTCTCTCCACTCCCTCTTCAGCACTGTTCCCTGCACCTGAGGACACCGAGCTACAGCATCTACTGCTGACCCCTCGATCCCTTACCTCAGCATGTGAACAGTCAAGTATATCTGCATTAACCTGATACAATAGGATGTTTCTTCAACTAAGACTAGAAGCCGCACATATAAACATATAAATGTAAATATTAGAAAGACGTTGGACAACGTGGCTACTTAGCAAACCAGTATCATAGGTTCTCCCCTTCGGCCTCGAGTTTTCAGTGTTTCAGTACCAGGACTATCTTCAGTCCTGTGGGGGCCTCCGAGCCAATCAAGGGAGTGGATTACTCCACATTACTCTTGCCTTTATTGTACCGTCGTGCCTGGCAGTCAGTATTGCAGCATGCAGGATACAGTGCTGGTAAGACCACTAATGTCTGTTCTCTCCCAGAAGCCTGCACAACACCTTCTAGCTCCGGGAAAGCTAGCCAGTAAGGAGACAGTTTCTTGGTCAGTACAAGATTAGGTCCTACAACCAGTGTGGTATCTTCAGCAACAATCTAGCTGTGGTGAGTAACATACCAGAAACAGCAGCAATAGCCTACAGGATGGAAGACTCGAGGCCTCCCTGACTGTGCAGGACACCGCTCACCCTGCTGGCTGTTCATACTGTTCAAATGCCTTTCTTTCTTTCCTTTTTCTTTTTTAAAAAGATTTATTATACATAAGTACACTGTAGCTGTCTTCAGATACCCCAGAAGAGGGCATCAGACCCCAGTGCAGCTGGTTGTGAGCCACCATGTGGTTGCTGGGATTTGAACGCAGGACCCCTGGAAGAGCAGTTAGTCAGTGCTCTTAACTGCTGAGCCATTTCTCCAGCCCCCTTTGATTGTATTTTTCATTAGCTTTCAAACTAGTTGGGTTTCATAAGATTTCTTCATACATCCTTAGTTTTGATTAGCCATTCTCCTATTCCTTCTTTCCTCTGGAAAACCGTGTCCCTGTTTGTAGGAATGCACACCAACGTACCCTGACTGTAGTGAGCCCTGGACTGTACGGTACGGTCCTCAGCCGCCTGAAGTCCTCCTAGAAGGCTCTCCGCATCCACTTGTCTTGGGGAGTGGGAAGAGCTACAAATGGAGAACACTACTTCACCCAAGGCTCTGTCCCCTGCCCAGAGCAGTGACAGTCAGTCAGCAGCTCCTCTCTAAAGAAGTAGAAGGCTCTGTCCCCTGCCAGAGCAGTGACAGTCAACAGCTCCTCTCTAAAGAAGTAGAGGCCGAGAGCTGTCAACCGCCTCAGGACAATAAAGAAGGGTTATCCCAACTCCAGAACTTCCCACAGGTCAGCGAGTCTTCTCTTCAGACAATGCGAAGACTTCATTTCTTGCCCTGCTGAGGCCAGCCTGCATCCTTTCTCTCCTAAGGTAAGGACAGCAGCAACATTACCCAATAGACTTCTTGCCTCTTTATCTTTGTCTCACAGACTGCTTCCCAAGGAACTGTAACCTATAACTGAGATAATAAGGCTTTATCCCTGGAACTCATTTTCTAATGATTTGAAGGAAAAAAAATGTTTATTGAAGAATACTTAGAAGACTGTAAATATGAGATTGCACCAAAAAAATTCTAAGTAATCAAAAATAAGTGCAGAAAGCACATGAGGAGAACATTTTAAGAAGCAAATAAAAAAGAACTGTGCCTGGAGGCATGTTCCCTGAGAAAATACTTCATAATAGAAAATAAAAGAAAATGGGTAAAAAGAAATCCAGCCATGCATCATTTAATAGGGACAGCACATCTGAGAAAAGCACTGTCAGGAGATTTTAGTTGTGCAAACATCAGAATGTGCTTCAACAGGGATGTTGTCAGCAGACAATGTCCTATTTCAGAAACACCACGCTACATGCAGTTCATCGCTGCAATGGTGTGAGTGTTGTCTCACTGCCCTGGGTAAGTGCACTGCACCCACAATAGACAGAGCCTTTACCAGCTCGGAGAGGTTCCTCGGCCATTGGGGATCTGCCCTAGAAAGGGATTATGGACACCTAGGAGCCCCAGGGTCTGCCGGTCTCTCCTGCACAGCCTCCCTCCCACCCTGCCCTGCCCTTCTGTTTAGAGACGGCTCCTGCCGCGCCTCTTCTGGTCTCCCGCTGGCTTTCACACAGCCCTGTGCTGCTGTCTGCGCCATGAAGGGAATGTAGCCAAGAGACAGCTGCAGGGCCTCAACAGCTGGGCCGCTCAGACAGCCCAGAACTTACTCTACCTAAGTGAGTTTTACCTTTAGGAACATTACCTCGCACAGCATCCTTATGTGGCATCTGTTACACAATGTTCATCTCTCAAAGGTGCTTACTAAAAACATGTCAACAGGATACCTTTTTTCTTTTTTTTTTTTGTTTTGTTTGTTTGTTTTGTTGTTTTGTTTTTTTGTTTTTCGAGACAGGGTTTCTCTGTGTAGTCCTGGCTGTCCTGGAACTTACTCTGTAGACCAGGCTGGCCTCGAACTCAGAAATCCGCCTGCCTCTGCCTCCCAAGGGCTGGGATTAAAGGCGTGCGCTACCACCGCCCGGCTGGATACCTTTTTTCTAATGTCTTTATGAAGCAAGCCCCTCTGAAGCAGAGAAAAGCTTTCTAGGATAATATTTTTTAATATAAGATCATTCATACATCCAAATATAAATTTCTACCATCTTGCAAAATGCTCCACGCCTTATATCATCATGATCACATTTGTTTATAATCTCAACTCAAATGTACCTATCTGCATAGGTTACTATCTGCATAGGTTCAAGTCTCTACCTTAAAATAAATGAATAAAAAACACTAACCTTTGTTATTTAACATATAATTCCTGAACCTTTAACGTGGAAATTCCTGAGGAAGTATGAAGCCTTTAAACTTCCTGAGATAGAATCTTCATTTGTACCATATTTCCAGGTCATATATGTAGAGTAAACATTGTTAAACCAAGTCTACTTTCCATGGAAATTCAGAGTCCCAAGGACCATTATTCGCCTTTACAATAAAATACTTTCAAAGTCAATTCAACCCCAAAGCTCCTTTCAGGCCTCGAAGGGAACTGCAGTCAGAGGGCAAGCAGCTGGAGCCTCATCAAGAGCCTGCAAGGGCAGAGGAGACGTTAGCAGTTGTCTACCTGGAACACAGGCGACCTTACACCGCTAAGAGTCCAGCTAGAAGAGCAAGGAGAGGCAGCGTGAAGGCTGACGGGAGTGGAGACCTGCTTAGACTGGGGGTTTCTGCCCATGCCGTCTTGAAGATTTCTGCCCGCACTATACACGGTAAACCTAAGTGTCCCTCCACTGCTCACCCAGATGTTGGGTACCTTGGCTCTGACTGCCACTCAAGACCAACAAACATGGCTGCAAAGACCTCGGCTCAAATTAAGACTACTATTTATGAACTGCAGTGCTCCAACTACCCACAGAAATGGTTCTGCTCTTAGAACTCGGAATGGTTTAACAAAGACAATATTTTACTCCTGTCATTCCTCAGCATTTTTTTTTTTTATTTATCAAATCAGTATGTCTCGAGATTATATTGTTAGAGTGCTTAATTTTCAAAGCTGTCACTTTTTAAGTAAGTGGCTTGATTTTCATTATCAAAGCAGAATTTCCAACAATTCCTGAAATGGCCCTAAACATACTCCTGCCATTTTGTACTGTGCATTTACTTATATGGGGCACTATTCACGGCACTAATGGTTATAAAATCAAAGTATCAATCAACTTTAAATAATAGAAGATGCCCTATGCATCAGCAAATATGAAGTCAAGATTTAGGTCTCTACATAAAATAAGGAACATGTCTATTCATTAATGTGAATATTAATTTGTATACCTAAGTTATACACCTATATCCTCAAGAACCTATAAAGACTCCTCAGGCAGAAAAAGGGGATCATGGGAGGTAAATATTTAAGAACATTTATGCTCTAAAACCAAGCAGACTTTATTTCTTGACCCCGTAGCTGTAAGTAGTATGTCCAGTATGTAAACATGAGAGGTATTTTTAATATCAAATATGTTTGCCTGCTATAGTGTAGGAATGACTTTGATTGGGGTGTGGAGGTAGGAAGGAAGAGATATCTCAAGAGAGAGAAGAGGAGAAAGTTCCCCTGGCCCTCGGTTAGGTTTTTCCCTCCTTTTAGATGTATGTGTATGAGTGTATTGCCTGTATGTGTGTATCTGTGCACCATGTAGATGCACTACCCACAGAGGCCAGAAGAGGGTGTTGGGTGCTCTGGGACCTGCACCCTGAGACTACGGTGAGCTGTCATGTGGGTACTGGCTCTGGATCAGCGGCCAGTGTGCGGTGCACAGCTCCTGGGCCCTCTCTCTGGCACCTCTTACATATTTTCATTGAAAAGGTTTTACATTGCCTGCTTAATTTTCTTGCACTTTGCAATGACACTGTAGCAAAGTAAAATAAAATGGTTGCAGAAAAGCAGGTGTGACAGAAACAGGCTTTAAAACCCAGCTGCCCTGAAATGCTAACTTTGGGCACTGCCATCCGTGGACCACAAGCACCTGGAACTACTAAGGGGTGTGCAGGCACACAAGGCACAGTGCCAGCGGCTGGCGATGTCAAGCCGCTAATGGATTCTGGTCTTACGAGCACTTCCATTCTGTTAACACATTCTTGTATCGTCCACAGCAACAAGCACACGTCCCAGTTCAGCATGTAAGCTCCACCCCCTTCCCTGTCTTCCTAGGAACACAGACACAGAGCTATCTGGATTCAGGCATCCCAGCCACAAGACCACCCAAGTACAAACTAGACTTTGCTCACTTTCCCTACATATGGTGCAAATGTAAATGCTGGCGATTTCCACTTTGCCTGCGAGCTTCTCACAAAGAACAGATCCTACCTGCTAAATGGCCCACACATTTGCTGCAGAATGCCGCCCAAAAAAAAAAAAAAAAGTGATTTGTTTACATATAAAAATTTAAGTTTTCGTCATGAAAATTTGAATTACTTTCCAGTTTCCTTCAAACCTGTAGAAAGCACAGAATAGGTTTCCGAGATTACAGCAATGGAAGATGACCCTCTAAACATGTGCCGACAAGGTCACTTCTGGTGTTGGCTTGGGAAAAAAAATAATATTTAAGTAGCATCCTGCTGTGAAGCCGTGTTTCAAAGGATAGCACAAGAATGTTATCTTCGAATCTGCAAATAAACTGAGAGTCAGAAAGGTGTAGGGACAGAGAAAGCAGAGGTATCCAAACACACGGATTGGGAATCGTGACTGTGATGAACAAGAATTCTACCCAGGAAGTGCCTGTGGAAATTAGCATACTAATTAATGGGTTAACAGGAGCACAGAGACCATCAGGTAAAATGTGACCCCCACAGTTCCTTTCCATACCCCCAGTTCCCTTTGCAGACTTAAGACCTGCCTTATTCATAGTTCCTTTCAGCCAACTAAATCTGGCTACTCCCCACAAGGCCATCAGAAACTGCTTCTGACAAAGACACTGTTCCTTTCTGTTCTCGAGGTCGAAGGACATCCCACCCAAGTGCCCCTCCCAGATCACTCTCTCTTGAAATGCTCTCTCCGTTACTTAGGGTCCAGAAGGTATCACTATGACTTTCCATCTCTCTCTAGATATTCATCACCATCTAATTCTGGTTTTTCTTCTTCCTGACCAGCAAGCATTGGTGTTTCCCAGAACGACATTCTAGGACAGTGGTCCTCAACCTGTGGGCCATGACCCCTTTGGGGGTTGGTATCAGATATCCTGGATATCGATATTTATGATTCCTAACAATAGCAAAATTACACTCATAAAGTGGCAGCAAAATAATGTTTGTGTGGGGTCATCACAACGCGAGGAACTATATTAAAGGGTCACGGCATTGGGAAGAACCACTGCCCTAGGAGCTCCCCCTCTGACTCACTCACTCACTCTGCCTGCCTCTGCTCGCACCTATGTGAGCAGATGCTCACGCCTGAATACTCCCCTGGATCCCCAGTGTCCGACCCCCGGCTACCTGCTGATTAGTCCTTCCTGATTATCTCACAGGCGCCCAGTATACAGGACGCTATGGACCAACTCAAACACTACTTTTCTTACTTTTCCAACTTTCGTACATTCCAACTTTCGTACAATCTTATCAACTATTATGCACCTTGAGGTCCTCTACTGACAGAGTAATGATGCCACGCCTACTTTTCTTTATTGAATACATATTTGTGCAAATGTACAGAAGACAGACTAGGATATGTTACCAGAAGGGTATGGTACTGAAAGCCTACAATGCTGCCAGCTGGATATGGTACAGCAGGCCTACAATGTTACCAGAAGAATGTGGTAGTAAAGGCCTACAATGTTACCAGATGGATGTGGTAGTAAAGGCCTACAATGTTACCTGCTAGATATGGTACTGCAGGCCTACAATACCAGCAGCACTTCCGAGGCAGGAGGATAGTGAGTTTGAGGCAACTCTACCTCAAAAACCACAAGCAAACACACACACACAAATAATACTGGCACATTTGTTTCTGGTTTTGGTTTTTTTCCATTGGCTATTTGGAATTTATGCCAATGCAAAGATTAAAAAAAAAAAAGAGTAAGAATTGAAGTTTTAAAGCGAAAGAAGCTGAGTTATCACTGAAATATAATGCGTAGCTTCAAAGATCTTGAGCAAAGTACCCTTAGCCTCTGATTCTTAATCTATAAAATGTAACATCTTCCAGGAATAGTAAAACAGAGAAGTCTATGAAGAGTCAGTTCTGTATGTGCACCCAGCCAGCACCCAATAACCTACAGACCAGCAGTGCTTATGGCAGCAAGACAGACAGCAATAGCACCCAGTTAAAACTCAGAACTTACTGATGTTAAATAACAGACATTTTTAACATGCTAAATAGTTTATCCTAAAATTCAGAAGGAAAGTAGGAAATCTAGACTAAGTCAAGAACATCATTCAAACTTAAATTCCTCTGCAACTTAAAGATTCATAAAAAGTAATCCCCCTCACAACTACTTTTTTGGTATTTAGAACAATGATAATCCAGCCACAGCTCACATACTTGCAAGAAAGAGTTTCACTGCTCTATAACCATGTGATGGCTGTCGGCAGCCGGTTGAAAGAGGATTGGTCCTTGAAGTGTCTATCAAGATTAAACCTTCTGGGAGTGGAGCAAAGGGACACAAGGTTTTGTTTTGTGAGTAAAAGAAAATTAAATTATAAGCACTGTGGAATAGTAACAAGTAACAGAGTAGCATGCCTTAGACACTGCAGCAGAAACGCCAAGAAGCACTCTCCTCATGGTGCAGGAAAGAGCCACCAGGAGGGATGAGAGCAGAGGTGAAAGTGTGAGAGCTCTGGGGGTAGTGGGATCAGGCTCAGCCTGGCACACTTCACTCTCACTACGACAGTCTACAGAGATGCCACCTAAAACAGCTGTGCTCTGCGGGCATTTGGGGTGACCACTAGTAAGTCTACAAATAGAAGCAGCCTCGGAGAAAATCACTGTACAAAAACACAGCATAGAAGGACTGTGGCGTTTGGCGCAGGGTACGTTATAAGCACACTCATGTCTTCTCGAAGGCAGAGAAGGGAATATGACATCAAAAGCAAGCAGAATAAATGTTTCAGTTTCCCTGCAAAATCTTTTTACAAGAGCCTCACATTGATCAGATTAAGGTGATTTGATCATGTAGCGACTTGTTACATGACTGTGTGTCTTAACTTAGAGAAGACATGAAGCAATGAGACAAAGACAAGACTTGAGTCCTGTAAAGCTGCACACTAATTAATTCAACTGACTTGAGCAAGATGCTAATAAAATCTGCACGCAGGGACGTGGTCTCTATTTGTTCCAGTGATTTTATAAGCATTCGAGCCACAGGGAAGCGACAAGAATGTGATTATGCAAACATCACTATTTTTTAGAAAAATTAAATCTCCTAACCATGATTTAATATCAGGTCATACAGTATCTTTGGCTCCAGCCAACCCTCTTCTATGAGCCCATAATGACCTACTTCATACTTCTCCAACTTTCCCACCCACAAATTTCTTTAGTAAAACTCTGCTTGCCACAACTGCTATTTAAAAAAAGAATAAGAAGTGACTGAGGGATGGAAAATGGTAAATTAAGCCAGGAGAATGTTTGATTTACTTGAAAGCTGTATCTTCTAACTTTGCTGTGTTCGGAATTTAGTAGTGAAGAAACAACACAATCAAGGAAAACAGTTACTGGTGAAGTTCAGACAGATGAGTAGTTGGCTACATAGGTCAGGAATTATCCTCTGTCCTTATCAAGACACAAACAACACACAGAAGACAAACAGTGAGGGGGTGGGGGTGGCGTGGCAGCAAAGGCACGCAGCTATCAACACTGCAGATGGTGAGAGGAGAGGAGAGGAGAGACAGGCCCGAACAGCTAAAGAAACAATTTCAACATTTCCTATAACTGGTGTCTCTCTGCCAGAAGGTTTTGATAAGCCTCTCTCTGTGAGGTTCCACATTCTCAACCATCCAAGAAACATGTAGCTACAGCTGGAGACATTTTTGGCCAACACAACTAGGAAAGTGTGCTAGCGAGCCACCAGCAACCGGCAGGCACGGGACAGACAGGCTGCTCAACAGCCGAGAAGGGAACAGCCCCACAGCAGAGGGCTTCCCAGCCCAAAGTGCCAACACCTAGAAAGTGAAAACTCCTGATAAAGACAGGAGTGCTGTGCATCTGGCTGTCTGAAGAATCGCTGTACTAGCATCTGGTTGAGGAACAAATGTTCCAAACAGGGCCCCATGCCCTTATAAAAACTAAAATAATGATCTTCAAATCCTTCAACCGAAAATTTAATACACAGATTAAAGGAGCTACAGTCATTAGACATGATCACTCACATAAATGCTATCTCATGATTTCTCTTTCCTTGAATCTAGAACAGCCCTAGTGACTTACTCTCCTGATCAACAGCAGGAAACAAAGATGACAGTGTAGACTTCCGAGACTAGGTCCTAACAAGTTTGGGGGAAGCTGCATCTGGGACCCCAGATGTCCACGGCCGCCTTATCCTCTACCTTTGAGAATGCTAACTATATAGCAAAGGGACTTCACAAATGTGGTTTAAGAGTTTGGGAGAGATTATCCTGAATTAACTCACTGGGTCCTAAACACTATGACAAGCTTTGTACAGGGGCACGTGCCACGAGGTGTCCCCAGGACACGGTTATTACTAAGTGAAAACTAAATGTAGTCACAGAGTCCTTACAGGGGGCAAGCAAAAGGTCAAGGGGAAGAAGATAAAGCAACAACTGCAGCAGAGTCCAGTGATGGGGCCGAGCGCCAAGGAATGCTAAAAGCTGGAAGAAGCAAGGAACAGCCTCTCCCCCGAGACTCCAGAAGGACGGGGCCTGCTGACAAGCACCTTTAAGACTCATTTTGGACCCTGAGTTGCCAAAACTCTACAAGAGTGTGTGGTTTTAGCATGTACTAAACTTGTTACAGCAGCAATAGGAAACCAATACAAAGTTTTACAGCTTCTCTACCCCTCTTGGAACATTTTTTTCTAGTAACTCTGACCTATCACCTAAATATTACAGCCATTCTGAAATGTCACGGTCACTGTTACTGAGGAAACCTGTATCTGCCTGGTCAGCAGTTCTAGCTGGGCCCAGACCCCTGTGAGAAAACCCTTCTTGGGCCCTCTGGTGAAGCCACGCTGGGCTCCCCAGCTAGGTGGGCCCAGTTGGGGCTATCCCTCCCTTATTCCACTTTTATTATCTCAATGGAGGCACTGAAATGCCTTTATTCATGGGTCTTAATTGGCACAGGACAAGCTTTTCTCTTTGAGCAAAAGCTGAGATCATCCTAATCCATCCCAGAGGCTAAGAGGTAGGCACAGCTGCCTCTTTCTCCTAAGGTCCTGGGGAATGGGCTGTGAAGAATAGGAAAAGAGTTTTTAGAGGTACAGCATCCCTAGGAGAGTGATCTCCATGGAGAAACTTGGTCGTGGTTGGACTCTATAGATGTTCAACCCAATAGTTGCCAGACTTTGATTTTGTCTAAGACCCTTTAGGCTATTTGCCAAGTACTCCAAACAGTGCTTTTCTCCTACCTTAAATAAAGAGGCACAAGTGAGGAGGACTGAGACATCACCGTTTAGAATTACAAAGATAATATGGAGTACATCAGTAGCAAAAACAAATTTTCAAAGTATATAATGACTGTTTACACAGAGAAACAAAAAAGATGAGAGCTAATGAATCTGCTGCTCACAGAAAAGCGGTGCTATTTACCTGGAAATACTCTTTGCTTTCTTTTGACAGTGTGAACACAGTCCCTTACTACCACACACTATACAAGGTTTGCCCCGCATGGGGAAATCAGAGGAGTCAACACGTCCTGAGCGCCGGAGATGAGCCAGCTGAGCCTTAGGAAAACCACCTTCTTGATCACGGCATCACCTCTGCCAGGGAACCGTCACCTTCACATATCTTATTTGCCATATGTAAAATTGTTTTTTTTTTAAGTTTTGAATATATGACAATAATTTTCCCTAAGAAGCTTTTTTCAATTCTCATCTCTTATGATATCTCTGCCAAAATCCAGCTCTTGTCTTACATAACTCTACAGTAACTGTTCATTAAACCTTAGTAAGTATGGCACGCAGCCTCCAAAATGACACCAGTGGCTCTCCGTCTCTGATGCCATAGTCGCATTCTTGGGTAGCAACCTCCTACAAGGCACCACAGCAGGCAAGAGACGCTACTTCTAAGCCTCATCATAAAAGGCGGGCCTCCAGATCCCCTCCCTCCCTCCCTCCCTCCCTTGAGCGCTATCCTCCCTCCTCTCTCTCCCTCTCTCCAAGAATTCTGTCTGGAAAGTATTCAGTCCTGTAGAAAGGTCCACATAACAAAGACCTGACACCACCAGCAGTGTGAGAGGGTCAAGCTGAGAATGAGCCTCCAGCCCTAGCCGAGACCTCAGAAAGCCAAAGGCTTTATTTCACCAGCACGGGAGACGATGAGTAAGACATACCCAAACTCTGGGTATTTCTGGCTCTGGGAATTTGGGAACACTAGCAACCGTGAGGCGCTTGTTCTGTGTTTCTGGGTTTGATATAACTTGTTTTATAGCAACAGATAACAACGAATACTGCCTTGTTTCAAAAGCAAAATGTGCTTTTAAAGGCTTTAAAAAATAATTATAAACATACGTGTTAGTTGCAGAAATGAGGAAGAAAGACTTTGCTTTAGAAATCGTGACTGATGCGAACAGGCAACTGTGCCAGCGTCATCCCAGTCATCCCAGTCATCCCATCGGCCCTGCTTTGGACAGAGCCAACCCCTGCTGTCAGCAGAATGCCTGCTACCTCTGGAAGAGAAAACTAGTTGAGCAGGTAGGAGTGCAACATAAACTCTGCCTCCAGACTGGAAAGGAAAAATCAGTTTGTAATTCTAAAATCGAAACAACCCAACTCACTCAGATAAGAAATCCCACAAGGTCTCCCTCATCTGTTATAAACTGATTCTAGAGTGATATCTCGTCACAGTTCTACCACAGGCCTGCTGATAGACACAGGAGGAAGATAAGGACTGGGTGCCACATTTCAGCAGATCTTATGACCCATCTCAGAGATGATTTTTTTTTCTTTTTATCAAAGCCAGAATGCTTCCCAGGATGACCTAAGCACTTTTCCAAGGGCACACAGGCTTCCCTGGGGACTACATGTCATTAGAAAGTGTAGTTAGTAATCCACATTTAGAACATTAGTTGGTAGTTTACAGAATTAAGATGGATGACATGGCCCACTAGCGAGGCACTTGTCGCCAAGCCTAAGGGTCTGAGTTTGATGATCGGGGACCAGTGTGTTGGCAGGAAAGACAGGACAACCCCCACATGTTGTCCTCTAGCCTCTACAAGCACGCAGTAACATGCTCACACATAAATAAGTGATAGAAGAAGAAGAAGAAGAAGAAGAAGAACAACAACAACAACAACAACAACAACAAGAAATACTGAAAAAAGTAAAGAAAACATGAGAGTTTTTTCATTTAAAATGAACAAACAAACCCACTGATTTCAGAATAGTATGTATGAAGGACATGAATTCCCAGTGCAGTGAGATCCTTTTACCTTATGTAACTGGTACACCAGGTAACTTACTAAGCAAGCCTAGTTATCCCCTTAACTATGTGACTGGTGATAAAACTATTAAGTGAGCACCAAGGCACGTTAAAAACTAATGCAGCAGCACCTCTAAGTGTCACTAACTCAGAAGTTAGTCAGAAGCATCAACAAAAACAGATGTCCAAACTCTGAAGTGCTTTAGCTTATAGAGAGGAGGCATTAAACCACCCAATTGTTTCCTAGATATTTACCCCCTTTTTTTTTCCTGAACAAATACATTTAAATTACCAATAGCTTCCTCAAATAACTTAGGTCATTAAGTTTTATTGACGCTAATGACCGCCATGGACTTAAGGTTTTAGGTCCTTCCAAGGATATCAAAAACCATCTTAGACATAAAAATACTGTCTTCACTAGAAAATGTAACACTCCTACCCAATACTCTGCTGGTATGTGCAAAAGTACATAAAATTTAGCAAGTCAGGTACTGGTACTGAAAAACGTGCTTTTCAATAACTGCTATAAAATTATATTCAAAGGATCCTCCAATCTTATACCTTGTTGACAATGTAGAATTTCCAATACCTTGCTTTAGAAAGGGAAAAATGATGTTTACATAGTCTCACCTGAGTGACAAAAACTGACTTTCTAAGATATGACTGCCTATATTGTTTTCAAAGAGCACCTTTTCAGAATTGAGTCTTTTTAAGCCACACACAGACTAAAGGCATGCTAATATTCAGTTATGATTTTCTGTAATGTTGTGATTACAGAAACTGAATTGATTGGAATACTGCATTTTCCTATAAAAAAAGTGTTGTGGGTAAGCAATGCCTGAAATTACCCATTACTTTATATTGACTCACAATCCCCTAAACTGGGGAAAAAAATAAAGTCGTAAAGGAGACAACCAATAAAAAGTTTCTTAAGTTATAAAGGTAAGTAAGTCACACTAATATCAGGAAAGAATCCTCTCACGCACAGGCCAGACATAACCTTTCAAGAGATCTGAAAGCCATGTTCCCAATCAGTGCTGAAGGGCTCCATACTTCAGAACCTATGGAATATTTACATAATGCTCTATAATACCAACTTCAGCTACTTAAAAGCTTTCTAACGCATCCAAATGTCACATAAGATAGTAGCTGTGTTTTTGTGTATACAATGGAATTTAATAGCAAAAAAAAAAAAAAAAAATTAAAGACTGAATCCATTTTGGGCTTTGCATCTTTTCAAATCTTCTTCTGAACTTTTAGCCTTTTCACATACACTCAAATTCTTCCCTACCACATTCTGCACTTGTTTTAAAAATATCCTACCTTAACATGTCTGTCTAAAAATAGCTTTCCTTTCATCCTTTTCCAATTATTTTTAAGTAGCAGTGTGCTTTTCATTTTCAAGTCACAGAATCCCCAGCCCCAACCTCCCAAAAACTCACTTCATTCTTTCAAACTCCAAAGAAGCGGAACTCTGGAGTTCAGTTTGAATCTCCAGTCTTCCAGTACACACTCAGTGGCGGGCTCGATACAATCTTTCCACTTCCCAGGAAAAGACTGCCTTGGGCTGTTCCACAACCAGATGTGAGAAGCCATATACAGCCTAGAGCATCTTGGGGGGCCATCCACACGCCTTCAAGAAAGTTTCCTCCTGCCTGCCCGGTTCCTGGCACTTTCTTAAGACCATGCAGGGCATGCCACCTGCATTGGGTACACGCTTTCAGGAAGACACCAAAGGCTTAGGGGAATGGAGGGCTGGGGAGAGGAGGGATAGGGCAAACCAAAACACAGCCCTGAGAGACAGCTGGCATCTCAGGATGAAGCTCCCAAATTCCACAGCCAAGGAGGCACAAGCCAAGCTCGGCCCCAGCTGCCTGGCACAATCCGCGAAGTGTCCTGTCTTGGGGACACTTTGGAGGTGGAAAGTTTCCCCTTTCAGCCGTGCCAGGCATGGGCCTGGGAGGCGACAGGGGTCCGGGAACTAGGTCTTCCCAGGCGGCCCCACCCGCTTACCTTGTGCGATGGCAATAGACTCGAAGCGGTGCAGCTCTTTGAGCAAGCAGCTCCTCTCCGTGGAGTGCAGGCTGTAGATGAAGTCGCGCGCGCCCTGCGCCGTGTTCAGCGCCTCCATGGGCTCCTTCTTGGGATGTGTGCCCAGAAGCCGGGGACCGCCGGGGACCCCAAGAGCCAGCAGTCCCCGGCCGCAGCTGCACCAGGACGGCGGGCGGGGCGCGGCGGCAGGGCCCGGCCTCAGGCTGCGCGCCGTCCGGCTCCCCAGCAGCGGCAGCAGCCGGGACATGGCGCTGGAGCGCGACCCCCGCGGCAGTCCCGAGGGAAGACGCAGCTGGACAGAGGCTCAGGAGCTGGGCTCAGCCCGGCCCCGCCCCGGGTCCTCCTGACGCGCGGCCCGGGCGCCCGGCACCATGCACTCGGCGGGCCCGCGCGGCGACCGCCTCCCAGCCGTGCCCGCTCCGCTTCCCGCAGGCCGTGAGCCCGGGAAAACTTTCTGCGCCGCGGCCGGGCCGGGAGCTCGGAGCGAGCGGGCGGGCGGGCGGAGCGGGCGGGCGCCTCCCGGTTGAGGAGCGGCGGCGCGGGCGAGCTCGGCGAGCGTGTCTGATCTTCCAGAGGGATGAGTCACCGCGCGCCGCCCTCCTCCGGCGCCGCCCTCCGCCGCCGGCCGCTTTCCCACCCTCTGGCCTCACGCCGGCCTCACTCGGTAGGGCTGCTGCGCCCTCAAAGCAACCGCGCCGTGACGATCAGGCCGTAGCCGCAGCCGCCACCCCTAGCGGCAGAGTCCGGGATAGGAGGGCGGGGCGGCAGGGAATGGGCGGGGCTTGGGCGGAACTACGCAGGCGCATAGCCGCTTGGGAGGGAGCTCATCCTGGAGTCTCCGCCCACTCCCTTGCGTGGCGAGGAATGGAAGGGGTGCGTACCCTGTCAGACGGCATCCGTCTGTGTTAAACGCACTGCAGGAAGCAGCCAAAAGAGTTCAGGGCTGGATGACCGGAGCGGTGGTACGGCTGCAGCCCTGCTCTCCGAAGCACCGTCCTAAATCTGGAGTTCGGATGGCCCTGGAGGAGCAGCGGGATGGATAAGAGCCTCGTGGGGGTCACTGCACCCTGCCCAGGCCTGTGGGACTTGAAGCACAAAGAGCCGCGCCCTTTGCCAAGCCCGTGCCCACCGCGGCCAGACAGTGCGGCGCTGAAACGCCCTTTCTGGCAGCTCCCTGGGAAAGGCTGGGCCGGTTCAACCAGTCCCATAAAGAGGAGGGTTTGAGACTGAGGCTTAAGATTTTGGGAGAATACACTTCTCTGGCCGGTCAGCTCTTGCAGATTGCCAACTCTGGAGCCAGGGCGAGAATGACAAAAACCTTTATTGAATGGTCAGTGGTGATTTATGTCCCTCTGTGGTTTTCTCATCCCTCTTGTCCAGATCCTAGATATATTATCTTCCAAGGCCAAATGTCACCTTCTCCAGGAAGCTTTCCTTTCTTCCTAAGGAAGATCACTGCTTTATCTGAACCTATCTAAGGACACTTAGGCACCCTATCTTAGAAAAGTAAATCTGCTTAGACGATAAATCTACTCAAGTGTAATCAAGATCCAAATCCCTTCTTTATCGTAACCACTGCTGCAGCCAGCTCAGAACCTTACGTGAAGTGGGTATGCTATATAAGCACTTAAGACAGCACACAGATCTGTGGTTTTGAATTTGCAAATGCAATAAACCTCAGACCAAAAGTACTTGAGGGGAAAAGTGTATCTGTCTGGAGCATCTGCAGACTTTCTCATTATTCCGTTAATGGAACAGTGTAACAACCATTTCCGTGCACCTACACTGTATTAGTTATTATTAGTAATCGAGAGATGATTTAAAATACATCGAAAAGTCCAATCAGCTGTACTTTTATAAACCCTTCGGTTAAAATGAATGCCCTTAAGAGTTAACTGGTGGGGGGGGGGGTTGGGCAGTAATGGTGCACGCCTTTGATCCCAGCATTTGGGAGACTGAGGCAGGGGGATTTCTGAATTCGAGGCCAGCCTGGTCTACAGAGTGAGTTCCAGGACAGCCAGGGCTACACAGAAAAACCCTGACTAGAAAAGATAAAAAACAAACAAACAAAAAACAAAAAAGAAAAAAAAAAGTTAACTGGGGAAGGGAGACCCTCCCCTAGAGTGGGTGGCACCTTCTGCTGGGGTGGCCTAAGGAGGAAGAGGGCTCCTCCCAAGCTGCTCGTTCACACCGCCTTCAACCCTAACCGGGGAGCAGGTCCATCCCTGTTACTACTGCTGTCCTCACCGACGCCGCTGTTCGGTTTCTTCAGCCTTCTGATCTGGAATGACGACCAGAAACTCTCCAGGAATCTTCCAAGTCCCAAGCACCAGATTTTGACTGTGGGCACATCCAGCTTCATGTACAGCATGTGTGTGTGTGTGTGTGTGTGTGTATGTGGGGAGGTGGGGGATGGGGGGTGGGGGTGTATTGTGGAAGCAGGGGTGGGTGGGGTGGGTCCCTGCAAGCTCAAAAGGAGCAGGTAAATGGACCACTGGGGGAAGGAAGAACCTCAGTTCCACAGTCAGCTGTTGCTGATTCCAACTTCCGGAGTCTGACACCAGGCCAGTTTATTTTAGACTTATTTAAATACAGTACAATTCTGGAAAAGTGTCATGGTAACAATGATCCCAATCCCAGCTGCGCGAGAAAGCTTAAGGCTACATTGAAACTCATTTGTAAAGTACATGTGACTCTACCATGAAGATGAGTTCTTTAGCTTAAGGGCCTAGGATCTGGTATGATCTTGGTCATACAGACAGTACAAAGGTCACCAGGTTATGAAGTGCATGTGACACCTCCTCTAAGGATGGGTCCTCTTGACTGAGAAACAAAGAGAGGTCTATTAATAAGATAGGGCTATTAGCAATACCCAACTCCCAGCCTACTGGGTAGAAAACATCCATTTTCTCCATTGAGGAGACAACGGTGTGAGATTAACATTCCCGGTTTCTCCAATGCCTATCTGTGAACACCTGTGGCCTCTACAATACTGAGTGGCTTCTGGGTTCTCTGCCTTCTCAGCATACAGATGATGCCATTGTTGGAACACACACACACACACACACACACACACACACACACATACTGGGTTCTCTTTCAGAATCCGCCTGATACACTTATCAGCCATTGCCTAAATGTGTTAACAGTACACTGTTAAGCGGGGCGTGGTGATGCACAATTGTAATCTTAGCACTTGGAAGGCAGAGGCAGGAAGTTCAAGGAGTTCTGAGCCAGCCTGAGCTACATAGCAACTTCAAGGCCAACGTGAGCTACATGAGACCTGGGATGGTTTGTATATCCTCAGCCCAGGAAGTAGCACCATTAGAAGGTGTGGCCCGGTTACAGTAGGTGTGTCACTGTGGGCGTGGGCGTGGCCTTTACCTTCATCCTAGCTTCCTGGGAGCCAGTCTTCTAGTGGCCTTCAGATGAAGATGTAGAACTCTTAGCTCCTCCTGAACCTCTGAACCTGTAAGCCAGTCCCAACTAAATGTTGTCCTTTATAAGACTTGCATTGAATGTTCAAAATACCACAAAAAAAAAAAACAAAAAACACCAGTCTCTAGGCCATGTACTGAAATTCATCTCCACTGAACCCTCTTGGTCCAGGTCTGCACAGTCCAAATCACTCTCAGCAACAAAGTCTTTCATATTCCTATGAGCATTGTCCACTAAGGCCCAGTTAAAGCATTCCACTTCTTTCCAAATCCAAAGTCCTAAAATCCACATTCTTCCAAACAAAAGCATGGTCAGGTCTATCACAGCAATACCCCAGTCCCTGGTACCAACTTCTGACTTAGTTAGGGTTTTACTGCTGTGAACAGACACCATGACTATCCAGCCAATCCATTGGCTACAGCCCATGAGTCAGTGAACAATCATACATCTGGCCTTTTCTCCTTCCAAACAAACTGTAAAACCATGTGTACTGCCCAAAGTTCTGCCCACTGTGAAGATTTTCCTTCACCGGTATCTTTCAGAGTTGTCCCAGAAAGGGGTTATAAAGCTGGAGCTGTCCACTTCTGGGTGGTGCCTGCATAACATGCAGAGCCATCAGTAAACCAGGCCCTAGTCTTCTCTTCTTCTAATGTTTTTATGTAGGCCTCCAGCAGAAGGTGTGTACCATGCCTGTATCTAGAACTTGTTTTGTTCCAGGCTGACCTTGAACTCAGAGATCTCCTTGCCTTAGTCTCCTGGGATTCTAGCCACTATTCAAGATCTCCATGCCAAGATCCAGATTAGAAACTTATGTCTCCCAGCCTCAAGATCTGGATCGCAGATGAGCCTTCCAATTCTGGATTGTAGTTCATTCCAGATATATATAGTCAAGTTGACAACCAGGAATAGCCATTACAAGACCCTGTCCTTAAAGTAAAAGGAGTAGACTGTCAATAGTCACTCCCAATGAATTAAACTGTTGTCTTCTGGCTTGTGTAGTTCAGCATATTTTTTTCTTCGAGACAGGGTTTCTCTGTGTAGCCCTGGCTGTTCTGGAACTCACTCTGAAGACCAGGCTGGCCTCGAACTCAGAAATCCACCTGCCTCTGCCTCCCAAGTGCTGGGATTACAGGCGTGTGCCACCACCGCCCGGCCTGTAGTTCAGCATATTAACTGTAGGCTTAGCCATGAGATTTGCCTTAGCTGATAAGAGAAACACTACAAACCAGATCTAATAAGCACTTGCTCGTTTGAGGACTTACGGTATTGCCTTTCATGTGTAAAATAGCAGGAGAAAATAGGATGTCTAAGCAGGACACTTTTGAGGCAGGTTGTACCTAGAATGAATAGGTAAGTGTTGAACTAGACTAAACAAATGGTTTACAGGAGAAGTCATGGGGAAGTGAGTAAACATTAAATGTCAAGAAGTTCAAAAGAGGGCTGGAGAGATGGCTCAGTGGTTAAGAGTACTGAGTGCTCTTCCAAAGGTCCTGAGTTCAAATCCCAGCACCCACATGGTGGCTCACAAGCATCTGTAATGGGAGCCACTGCCCTCTTCTGGTGTGTCTGAAGACAACAACAGTGTACTCATATAAAGTAAAATAAATAAATAAATCTTTTAGAAGAAGAGGAAAAGGAGGAGGAGGAAGAAGTTGTTCAAAAGAAGAGCATCTGTTTCTCTCCGCTCGAGATGAAAATGTAGCTGAGTGGTACGCAGCGCTTACCTAATACATGCAAGGCCCTGCACTCAATCCTAAGCAGGGTGGAGATCAAAGTAAAAATAAAGGCAAGAATCATAGTGAAAGGATAAGGTAGAAATCCCTCGTGCCTGAGTCTAGGGTGACCCCAAAGGAGCAGAGGCTCAGTCCACACTTTGTTGGCCTGGAAGTGTGCACATATCCCACCCGCCTCCAGGGTCCGACCACGAACCTCTGGGAGTGTCCCTGGCGCCTTTTCCCATCTTGCCCCGCAGAGCGGCTGTGGCAAGGACAAGTGCGGCTGGGGGCTGGCAGGATCACCGCGGGGGCTGCGGAACTCCTGCTTGAGGGGGCGCTTAGGTCCCCCCTATTGCCAGTGGGGGAGGGTGGGTGCGGCTCTGTGCGTGGTGGCCACGTAAGCGGAAATGACTTAACTAGTTCTTCCAGCCTCTGTGAAAGGCTTAAGTTTGAACTGATTGGCTTAGAAGCTGTGGTAGGCGGGTTCTGTTATAAGCCTATAAAAGGCCAATCCAAGCCAGTCTACATGGGGCTCACTTCTTTTACCCTGCATGGTAGGACTGTGACACCCCCCCCCCCGCCCCCAGAGCTCTGGAAATTAAAATCCTCTTGCAAATTGCATCAGGTCTGTCTCTTGTGAGTGTTTCGGGGTGCCAGTTTCCGAGGCATGGGGTGCTGGAGTACCCCTGTTTTTTCTTTCGGATCTTACAATAGTACATCTAGATTGATAGGTATGTCATCCCTAAACTGAACACCTATTGGTAAGACCCACTGTAAGCCAATTATAGCCTTATATAATC
Source organism: Apodemus agrarius (assembly GCA_964023405.1). Classification (NCBI taxonomy): domain Eukaryota; kingdom Metazoa; phylum Chordata; class Mammalia; order Rodentia; family Muridae; genus Apodemus; species Apodemus agrarius. Next base: position 44,898,208 of record OZ030022.1, on the reverse strand, counting down.
TCTGATAAAGCTCATAAAGAGGACAATCCCAGAGATACTCAACTAACGACCAGCCAGGTATGAGCAGACACGTTCCCTTCATTACCCTGTCTAATCCCTATAATTACACTCTCTGGAGAGAAGACCAGCACAGCACAGGAGCAGGGGGCACATGAGCACTGCCCAGGCATTAGAGTCAATTGTTCTAGTTAATCGTTGCTCTTTGAACGAACCAAACTTTAGTGGCTTAGTTTATTTTGCCCAGTTCAAACTTTAGGATGGGCTTCCTCCGACAGTTCTTTCTTGAAGTCTCTAAATTAGTTGCAATCAGCTATCAGCTTCAGCTGCTGTCATTCAAGGGTTCACCTGGGCCGGACATCCAAAATGGCTCACCCATGTAAGCCGACATGTGACATAGGTGGTTGGCTCCCTGGAAATTCAGCCCTTCCAACATGGCAAACTTGTTTCCTGGCAGTTGGCTTCCCCCACCCCTACACCCCCCCCACCCTCCTACACACACACACACACCCCACCCCCATGTGAGACTCTGAAAGGACCCAGGCTTGTGACCTAGTCTGCCATCTTTGGAAGGCAGGTAGCATCCCTCATGTTATGTTATCCCTCTATTCTACAAGCTGGGGACACAAGCCACTAAAGCCAGCCGGGAGTCAAAGGAAAGGAAGTCTTCTGCTTCTTTTGTTGCTATGATCAAGGCCTTTAAGAAACAAAGGGGTCAAGTTTCATTGTGGGCTCACAGTTTTAGAGTGTCCAGCCTCTGGTTGTTTGGCTTCAAGTGCTTGGAGAGGTCATTGTGACAGCAAAGCAGGGAGCACAGGGTAATCTTCACTTGTTGGGGGAGGGGAAGCAGAAAGAGAAGGGAAATACCAAAGAGCCAGGTCAAAGGATGCCCTTGAGGACACGCCCCCCAGAGACGTCCTCCCGTGAGGCTCCACTTCCTATCTTTTTTTTTTTTTTTTTTTTTTTTTTTTTTTTTGGTTTTTCGAGACAGGGTTTCTCTGTGTAGCTCCGGCTGTCCTGGAACTCACTCTGTAGGCCAGGCTGGCCTCGAACTCAGAAATCCGCCTGCCTCTTGCCTCCCAAGTGCTGGGATTACAGGCGTGCGCCACCACGCCCGGCTCCACTTCCTATCTTTTACTACCTCCCAGTACTGCTATCACATTATGAATCCATTAAGTGATTAATCTATTGATTAAGCCAGAGCCCTCATGATTTAATTGTCTCTGAGTATGCCATTACAAGCAGCTAGTAGTGTGCTTCACTGATCTCCTAGGCCTTGATTGTCAAGCAAGATTAAGCATCACTAGTGAGTGTACAGACCCTACTTCTAAATGGGGGGAAAGAGAGAGAGAGAGAGAGAGAGAGAGAGAGAGAGAGAGAGACTCTCAAGGACCTTGATTTGGTCTGTCTGTGTTCTGTAGCCTGTGGGACAACTCGGTCTGGTGACATGTTTGGAGGCCGCGGCTGCATCCATATAATCCTCCGGATGTCATTTGGAATTCTTCAAATCTAGCTACCAAAGAAATCCAAAGGGAAAAGATCACTTGGAGGAGGGGCCCAGGCCTACAGCCCCAGGTGATTGTCTGGCATATGCATGAGGTCATCTTGGACTATCCGGCCCCACTCAAGCTTTACATGACAATAGTTGAAAGAATTATGATAGAGCCACGGTGCTTGGATTTGAGTCTTTACCACGTATTATCTATATTATGCCATGGTAATAAGTCAGCTTTTCCATTGCTCATCTCTCTGTCCGGACCTGAGGATGTAATGTTCACTTGCTAATCTGTTAAATGGAGATACAGGCATCCGCTTTATAGGAGGAAACCAGTGAGTTAACACACATCAAGTATTTGAAACGGCATCTGACACAAGCTAAGTGTTTAGCAGTTCTACCCATTATTGCCCAGTTCCCAGACCTCCCAGCCCCCCACCCCATGGGACTGGATCCTAATTTGAGAACCACTTAGCCAGCTGATGGACGTGAGCTAACAAGGTCTTCTAATCATGTCCTTTCTCTGAAAACCTGAATAGCCTGGAGATGAAAAAATGGAGAAGAGGGAGAGAAGGAGGCTCTGTGGTTGCGTGTGCATATTCTGTGCAGAAGGACAGAGTAAAGCAGGTCTACACCTGGGTGGCAAGAAAAGGCACTGAGTAAACATGAACAGGAAGAGAGCCGGGCGGTGGTGGCGCATGCCTTTAATCCCAGCACTTGGGAGGCAGAGGCAGGTGGATTTCTGAGTTCGAGGCCAGCCTGGTCTACAGAGTGAGTTCCAGGACAGCCAGGGCTACACAGAGAAACCCTGTCTCGAAAAACCAAAAAAAGAAGAAGAAGAAGAAGAAGAAGAAGAAGAAGAAGAAGAAGAAGGAGAGGGGCTCCCGAGGTTAATCTAGCCCGGGCTCAACCCAGCCAGCTCTTCATTTCTAAAGCTTCCGAACATCACACCTCTGATAATAATCCCATCCTCCCCCCATGGAGACTTGAATGGGAATGGTTCCCATCACCTCATGTATTTTCACATGCTTGTTTCCCAGCCGGTGAATTGTTGGGATGGACTAGGAGGTGTGGTCCTGTTGGAGGAAGTGCGCCACCGGAAGTGGGCTTTGAGATTTCAAAAGCCCACACCCGGCCTAGTCTCTCTCTGCCTACTGCCTCTGGATCGGGGTGTAAGCTTTCAGCCCCACGAGTGCTTGCTGTCATGATGATCATGGTTTAACTGGAAGCAAGCCTCCAATCCAATGCTTTCTTTTATAAGAGTTGCCTTAGTCTGGTGTCTCCTTACAGCAGGAGACACTAACTCAGACACCTCCCCATGCAAATTTCCTCTACAGAAGGCAGCATCATAGTCTCCAGGGTCACTAACATCCATGCCAGCAGGGCACGGACCACTTGCTGTCTGCCATGTGTGAAGTTTCTCACTCAGCTATTTCTGTCCATTTTGAAATTCTGTTCCTTAACTTAGAGTTTTTTTATACTTCTACCCACACTTGGTCATTTCTTTAATGCATCTGTCATTCACTGAGTTCTTGCCCTAGTATTCCGACCTAGAACTCCACCCCATTAGAACTGTGATGAACAATTTATTGCGTCTCAGAAAAACAACAACAACAAAATGTTAGATATACGTAAGAAACTAAAATAAATGGAGGAGAACATTCTGGAAAATCAGTACAATAGTTTCCCCCAAATTCTTTAGTCGGGGTTCTTCAGAGGAACAGAACTAGTAAGATACACAGACATATATATATAAAGATTTATTATGCTGGGCAGTGGTGGTGCATGCCTTTAGTCCCAGCACTTGGGAGGCAGAGGCAGGCGGGTTTCTGAGTTTGAGGCCAGCCTGGTCTACAGAGTGAGTTCCAGGACAGCCAGGGCTATACAGAGAAACCGTGTCTCGAAAAACAAAAACAAAAACAAAAACAAAAAAACATTTATTATGAGGGACTGACTTGTGCCAGGCTCTCTACCTGTTGTTTGCAAGCCTCAAAAGGCACAGTTCCAGTTCCAGCCAAAAGTTCTTAAGAACCGAGGGGCACAGGGCTATAAGACCCCAGTTTCAGTTCAAAGGCCCAAGAACCAGGAGTGCCAGGGCCCAGCATGAGAGGAGAGAAATGTCCAACTCAAGCAGCACAAGTCTCTTCCTCTGCCCTTCATCCTACCTTGGCTCTTGTGGATTGGATTATGCCCACCAGCATTCACAAGGGTGTCTCCTTGCTCAGTCTACCGACTCAAATGCCAGCCTTCAGAAACAGCCTCGGAGACACATTCACAAAGAAGGCTCACTAGCTCTCCAGGATTAAACTCCCGGAGTTCCAGTTATCTAGTAACAAAGTCACCGTTGCATTGTGGCATCCCTTGGAGCTGGGAAGCCAGTCCAGCTACCTCTGTGGTACTATGGATGATGGGAGGGTCTGGGGCTAACTCCTGGACTTTCAGACGCAAAAAGCCTTTAAGAGGTAAGAGAGCCAGAAGCAGAGTGGTCGTGGTTTCTGTCCGATCTGTTCACGTTGAGATGCTTGAATGATGTTCTGATGTCACAGCAGTTACTTGTCCCATGGGCGTTAGATAGTCATTTGAACAACATTCCCTTTTGCACTTTTCTCTTTGGCTTGAATTGTTCATGATAAACATAGACATAGTTCAAATAAAACCAAAAAGTTTACTATATAAAAGGGAAGCTTGGGTTACCTTTGATGTGAGAACTGGAAAATGGAAATGCATCCTGAATACTCAGTGTTGTCCTTTGGATCCCGAGGGGCCGGGGAATGACTGATTCGCTAGGGAATGTGGAACACTTGCTGCGCAATCGTGGTCACCCGTGCTAGAAGTTGGGCAGTTCCCATGTGCTTGTATCCCCAACGGTAGGGAGACCCTGGCTTGCTAGCTTCCAGCCTAGCTGAAGAAACACAGTCCCTAGGTTCAAGGACAGATCCTACCTTAAAGGAATAAGAAAGGATGTCTGAGGGTACCTGCTCCTTCTTCTGGACTCCATGTGTGAACACAAGTACATGCAGCTGCACACACAAGCCCAGACCCCCAACACACATGCAGAAATAGTTTTTTGTAAATGCATTGGATAATTTGCACTCTTCTAAACCAACTGCTCAAAACTGCCTGTTATTACTTTTGTTTCTTTTTTTTTTTTTTTTTTTTTTTTTTTTTTTTGAGACAGGGTTTCTCTTTGTAGTCCTGGCTGTCCTGGAACTCACTCTGTAGACCAGGCTGGCCTCGAACTCAGAAATCCGCCTGCCTCTGCCTCCCAAGTGCTGGGATTACAGGCGTGCGCCACCACGCCCGGCTACTTTTGTTTCTTAAGATTTAATCCGCATGGTGGAAAGTGCCAGTCACGGAGCAGGAAATAGTATCTCATGGAAGCAGGATAGAAACTGGATTCAGAGTTGCTATGTGCAGTTTGCCCTATGAAGCTCATCTTTACTTACCCATAAACGTGCGACAAGAATGCAACTTCATCCATGTACAACATTACAAGCATACATGCACATAAACACACAGAGAGGCATACACATATATACACTAAGCGCGTGCGCGCGCGCGCGCACACACACACACACACACACACACACACATTTCTCTTCAGGGAAATATTTTGTAACTTTTCCTCCTTCTAACATGACCTTTACATTTGAAATCAGAGAAATATTTTGATAAAGGTAAAAATAGGAAGGTTTTGAAATGATTGAAAAATGGTTCTATCCTGAAGGCCAACAGAAAGGTCAGTGGAAAGATTTTGAATGTTCCTGTTCTTTTGGAAGAAAAATGAGGGATCAAGACTTGTCTGAACAGCTGGGTGGTGGTGGTGTACAATTTTAATCCCAGCACTTGGGAGGCAGAGGCAGGCGGATTTCTGAGTTCGAGGCCAGCCTGTTCTGCAGAGTGAGTTCCAGGACAGCCAGAGCTACACAGAGAAACCCTGTCTCGGGGAAAAAAAAAAAAAAAAAAAAGACTCGTCTGAGCACCTTCTCAAGAAGGTGTATCACCATCCCCGACACATCTGAACTCCACTCTGTCCACTTTGTACCAATTGCCCAGTTCATTAGGCAAAAAGTATGAACTCTGTAAGGCCCGATTTTCTGATCAGGACCCAGTTCTATCAATGCTACCAGTCATTGCTGTCCAAGAGTATTTGGGTTCTCAGGGCCCAACAGGGTCTCTCATGTCTTCCCTTTGGAACCAGGGGCAGCTCTATGACCTGCTCTGATAATGAACAAGTGACATGTTTCTCTCTACATGTCTATGTCCAACCATGCAGCTTGCTCTTCTTCTACCATGGAGAGATGCACATGCATTGAAATCGAAAAACAGAGCTGAAAACGAGCAACACGTGAATCAAACAGAGCCTTGGAGAATAAGATACAGGGACGTTTCTGAGAAAATATATTTGATATTCTTGAGCTACATAGCAAGTTAAAAAAATTAAAAAAAAAAATAACTTAGAAACCCATGCAGCTGGGAATTCGCCTCTTCCTCATGTTGTGAAAACTGTAGACATTCCCTGATAGGGAACACCGTCAGGAGCCTCTGCAGGCAGAGGATGCACATGAAGATGAAGGGGAAAAGACACACCAGGTCCTGAAGCTGCTGCCATTCTCCTGCTCTGCTTCAGGTACCCATGCCAATGAAGAGTTCTCTTCAGAGCATCCAACAAGAGAGTCCAACTAAACAGGCCTACAACATAAACCTACTAATTAGCCAGTCCCACCCACCATAGTTTCCAAATAGTGTTTGGTGTCCATTCTTGAATATAAACTGACCCAAGACATTAAAATCACTAGTTAATTGAAGATGGAAAGACATATTCAAGATAGCCACTACTTCTTGTTGGTTTAGGAACCTCTAAATGCACAGTGAATGGAGTAAGACATTTGAGCATGCATATGATAAGCCAGGCAGGATGTCACAACCTGTGCTGCCAGCACTAGAGCACAGAAACAGAAGATCTGGAGTCTGAAGCTAATCTGGGCAATGCAGTGTGACCCTGTCTCAAAAAAAAAGAGAGAAAGAAAGAAAGAAAGAAAGAAAGAAAGAAAGAAAGACAGAGAGAGAGAGAGAGAGAGAGAAAGAGAGAGAGAGAAAGAAAGAAAGAAAGAAAAGAAGAGAAAAAAGAAAAGAAAGAAAGAAAGAAAGAAAGAAAGAAAGAAATCAAAAACAAAGATAATGCTAGCATTCCTTGCAAAATAAGAAGAAATACTACATCTATAAAAGTAGGAACATCCAAAACACAAAAGAAAATCTCTTACAAATTAAAAATGAGGCTCCAGGTAGGTTAGTCAAGCCCGGTGGTCATGCCTCCACACATCCGTAGCAGAACCTGAAATGGACCCATCAGGTCATATTCACATACTCGTGTGTGTGTGTGTGTGTGTGTGTGTGTGTAGCAATAATAAAGAACAGCAGGTCATAAGGTTGAGAGGGAGGGGGAATATGGGAGGAGTTAGAAGGCAAGAGCATGAGGTGGAAATAATGTAAATAGAGTTCTCACGCATGACATTCTCAAAATGATAATAATAATAAAATAAATGTTTAGAAATTTAAGGGCTGAAGAGATGGCTCAGCGGTAAAGAGCACTGACAGCTGGCTCTTCCAGAGGTCCTGAGTTCAAATCCCAGCAACCAGAAGGTGGCTCACAACCATCCATGATGGGATCCGATGTCCTCTTCTGGTGGGGTGTCTGAAGACAGATAAGGTATACTCATATAAATACAAAATAAATAAATTTTAAAAATTTAGAACATGCCTATCAATGCACAATCCAATGCAAGGCCTAAAACCTAATAGGGGTCCTGTATCTACTACCATGAAAATCTGCCTCCCCAACGCCAGCCAGAAAGTCCCCAGAATTTGGCATAAACAAAGACAGGGCTTAGGAGAGGGAGAGCTTTTCGTCTCGCACTGTTGGATGTTATAAGGAGTAGAAGGGCTAAACCTGTTGACCAACATCAGAGTAATACTAACTAAGCATTACTTAGCATTTAGTGCACGGATGCGTGCTTGGGACTTTACATATTTCAATTTGCTTAATCTTCTTAGGCTTACAATGAAGCATTTAACTCAAGATGGTGGTAATGATGACTGTCCACCACTTTACAGACTTAGCATTATCAGCTACTGTAATAACCGCTCAATTGCTTCTCCTTATCTCCACTTATAACCCCGTGGGGTAGGAGCAATTTTAATCCTCCTCTTTTAAATGAGAAACTAAAAGTACCAATAGACTAAGTAAATTTCCAAGGTCACTAATCTAATAAGCGACCGGGAGAATTCAAACCTCCAGTTTCTACAGTGCCAGAGCTCGAACCGTAGTCCCTGAAAGGTCAAGTCAAATTCAAGCACGAACGTGTCGATCCTAAAACTGAAAGACACTGAGTTATTACATCCTTGTCCTTGTGTGAGTTCCAAGGTCTCTTGGATCCAAAAATTGGTTTTTCTCCTTGATAACTCCAGGGCAACATCCCCCTGTAAATCTATCACCTGCCCAGCTTCTGATGCAATGCTTTATTACTCTCCAGTCTGAATTTTCCTTTGTAACCAATTATCCCAAACAATGTCACTCCTGAGATATTTAAAAAATATATCTTTAGGGAAATTTTTGCAATGAGAGAACACTGAATACAGGATTCCTTAAGAGTAACCGGCCTGGACTGTACCAGGCTACTGTTAGTTCTCCATTTTTCTTGGGCTTTCTCCTAGTGTGCACTTTAGGATCCTAGGTATGGGCCAACTGTCTTATGGAGCCTGGTAAGGACAGATCTTTCATTGTTTACAGAATAAAAAGCTACCAGAGCACAAAGGACTGGTGTATTTCTGTCTTGTCCAGGTGTCCTATTGGCCATCTCTTCTCTACCTAGCATGGGGCAGGCCCCCTGCACTCTGTCTTCCCCCACCCACGCCCCCCCTGCCCCTCCCCCGACCTCACATCGGTTCTCACTTCAACTCCTTCCATTCCTGGTCATAGCCGGGTCAGGTCAGCGCAGATGCTTCAGGGCCTTCCGTGTCTACCGGAGCCTCCCCCTGTTCTAGGTCGTTTGTCCCTCAGTCCTTGTCACCTAGGATCCTTTCCTTGCCAAGGATCTATTGACTCTCCCACATGCCCACTCCATCAGACCGCTCTTGCTCTCCCTTCCCTTTGAACTCAGGAGTCTGAAGCCTGATACCCTCCTCACTGAACACACCTTTAGTTCCTCTGCCCTCTCCTGACTGCATCCCACCTGTTACCAAAAGAGAGAGAGAGAGAGAAACAGAGAGACAGAGAGAGAGAGCTGCCTAAACCCAGATCTTAGCCAACGGTCCTGTTCTTAAGCATCAGAACATGGTTGCCTCCTTACCATAACTTTCTGCAGTGTTCTAAGCCCTCTCCTCCTTCATCAGAGACACATTCTTTCAACCTTGTCTTCTCAACAAATGAGTCCTGGACTCTCTCTTGCTTCTCTGAGTACCCCCTTGGTGCCTTCACGGGGATAACAGCATTTTCCATTGTCTCCTGTCTTTAATAAAAGACGAACCTCCAAATCCATAACAGACAAAGCCCCGCTTCCCTGTTTTATCTCGGAACGGACTGTCTCACCAGCATTTCCACTTCTTTGCCTTCTGTGTATTCTCTAAATCACCGAGTAGGGATTTAATTCCAGCCACCCCACCAAATTGCTTTTATCACACTATTAGTGAGATCTCCGGGCCTGTGATGGTTAATCTTCTCTGTCAACTTAACTAGGTTGAATTATACCACTGGCTTTTCTGTTTCTCCAGTTTTCAGACAGCATGTTATTAGATCTCTTGGTCTCCACAGTGGCATTGCCAGTCCTCATAACACATCCCTTCTTAACTACTTAGGATGATTTTATGAGTAGTACTAGGACTTGGCTTAGCAGGACCAGGGTGTGTGTTTGAGCCTACATCGTCATCCATGATTGACAAGTTCTCTACCACTGAACTACAGCCCTTGCCCTTGTCCTCAAATAGGTACATATGTTCTATTGATTCTGTCTCTCTGAAGAGTCCCAACATAGTTCCCAAACCCAATGTTTACTTCTATTTTATGACTTTTCTTCCATCTCAAAGGAGGGTGAAACAATGAACTATTCCCTCATTCTTAAAACAAAACCCTTTTCTTCTGTGAAGACATTCTCCTGAGTTTCCTACCTTCTTATTCATTGTTTCTTTTCCTAAGTGCTTTATAACCACCCCCTCCCCTGCCCAGATGCTCCCAGGACCCTTCTCCCCCGACCTTCGTTCTCCCCAAGTGACTTCTTGGTTGTGACTGTTCCTACACGCCAATGACTCCCACTCGCAGGCAGACAATCCTGCAAAGATTTGTGTCCCCCGCTGCTTGGATCTCTTCTAAACTTGGATATCCAGCAGGCATTTTAAACTCAGCACGGGCTGAAGATCCCAGAGTCGACACTATTTATCCTCAGTCCACCTACCCTAAGTAAGCAGCGTGTCTTGGAGGTTTTATTGCTATACAAAAAGCACCATGACCGAAACAACCTACAAAGAAAACATTCAATTAGACTAAAAGAGTTATAGTCTGTGATGATGTCCTAGTATTTTATTGCTGTGAACAGACACCATAGCCAAGGCAACTCTTACAAGGACAACACTTAATTGGAGCTGGCTTATAGGTTCAGAGGTTCGGCCAATTATCATTAAGGGTGGGAACGTGGCAGCATCCAAGCAGGCATGGTACAGGCGGAGCTGAGAGTTCTACATCTTCATCTGAAAGCTGCTAGCAGAATATTGGCCTCCAGGCAGCTAGGACTAGGGTCTTAAAGCCCACACCCACAGTGACACACCTACTCCAGCAAGGCTACACCTACTCCAACAGGGCCACACCTTCTAATAGTGTCACTGGGCCAAGCATACACAAACCATCACATAGTCCAAAGGCTCCTTGACAAGAATACCTTAGAGCTCACATCTGAAAGAGCAAGTAGGAGACAGAGACCACTTCAAGAACAGCTCTCAAAACCTCAACGCCTGCCCCAAGCACTTCCTATGGCAAAGCCACGCCTCCTAATCCTCCACCACCAGGGGACCAAGTATTCAAATATCCAAGATTTTTGGGGAACATCTCATTAAAATCACCAAGTCCTGGGGTCAAAATCCCAGGTGCGGAACTATCTAGAACAGTCAAGTCTATGAAGAGTAAAAAGCTGACTAATAATTGCCTAGGCATAGTAGGCTGAATGGTGCCCTCTCATCACAAAAGACATGGCCACGGTTTAAGGTCTGGAGTCCATGAATATGATCTTTTGGGGGAAAGGGTACTTAGAGCTACAGTTAAGGATTTCAACGTGAGACCAGAGGATCCAGACGAGCCTTGAATTCAATCCTTACAAGGGGCAAAGTCAGTGGGGCAGGGTAAGAGCCTGTGGATGAGGGCAGACGCTGTGCCAGACGACTGCATGCCTGCATCTGAAAGAGGCAAGAGAGGCATCCCCCTGCGGACACAGATGCTTGGCTCTGGCTTCCGGAACTGTGAAACAGTTCATTTCTGTTGGTTTGAACCACAAGCACTGTGCTCATTTCTCTTAGGAAAGTAATAAGATAGACTGGGGAGTGGGGTGGAGAGTGACTGATAATAAGTAGGCTTTGCTCTTGGATGATGTAAAAGGCTAGATGGGTATTATGCAGATGGTCGCACAACTCTGTAGATATGCTTAGAAACACGGAATTAACACCAAACAAGTGAGTGTTAAAGTGTATAAGTTATGTCGGTACAAATGCTAACACATGACACTAGGGGTTAACTTTCTAAAAGATAAAATTTATTTGCTTGTTTTATGTAAGTGCATTGTCGCTGTTTTCACACACTAGAAGAGGGCATCAGAATCCACTACAGATGGTTGTGAGCCATGCTAACTCAGTGCTCTTAACTGCTGAGCTCTCTCTCCAGCCCCTAGGGGGTTAACTTTTGACATCTCATTATTACCTAAACCTGTTAGAATGTTACTGAACTCCACTCTGCTCCAGGTCCCAAGTCTGTCCCCTGTTCTAAATGTCTATTACCAGCACCTTCAACTACAGCCATTGGGGTAGCCTATACAGTGGTAATAGCTTAACCAGCCTCTTCCATGCCATCCAACCCCCTTCAAATCCATATTCCTTTAAGAAAACAAAAGACCTTATTGTGTTTTTTTGCAGGGTGGAGAATGTTTTAAGAGAGAGATGTCCTCTGTAGCACATATTGGATTGGAAATCACTACATAGCCAGGCTGGCCTGATGTGCTAGGATTACCATGCCTCCACATGATTATCTCAATAGAATCCTGAGTTCTACAGGTGCTTGTGACCTTCGGTGACCTCTGCTGGGCCGCCCAGGCAGCCAAGACTTTCCTGGGAAGGGTTCCTTACCATCTCTGTCCCTTCGGGGCACACAGGTCTCTGGCGCTTTCAGATTCTAATTAAAGTTCACCGGTTGCCTCTGGCAGCAGGGGCGTGACCTCTGGCAGCAGGGGCGTGGCCTCTGAGGCTTTCCAAAATGTCCCTTCTGTTTGAACACAGTCCTTAGCACAAACTGGAACCAATACGTTCGGTCTGCCAGGTCTCCTCTCCCAAATTCTGCACCTCTTCCTGAAGCTTTCCCCTCGAAGGCCCCACTCTACCACAATGGCTTTCAGACACCTGAGCATTAACCAGAACCATGCAACAATAGGCCTGGCATAAGAAACAAACACCAAAAGTTCAAATCCCAACCACGTGCTTACTCTTAGCTTGACTTCAGGCAGATTGCTAAATGCTGAACCGGATTCTCTAGGTTTCTCATTTGAAGTCTTCAAAGGAATATCTACCACAGTTTAGTTGCGTAAGAGAGGCAATGTCTTTTCTCTTAGACTTAAGTATTTGCAGTTAAATGGACAAAGGCATAATAACAAGAGGGGAAAAGCCACAACATTTGGATTATGTGGTATGTGTGGGAGAACGTGGAGAAAGTTGCTCTCTCAAGAACAAAACAGGGGTTTTCACCATGACCAGACTGGGGTGGGGGAATTCTGGGAATGAGTTTTTAAATAAGCAGTTGAGAGAAGGGAGTTCTATGATGAATTATGTATGCATAAGTAGTCTCCTCTGGGTATTTTTGTTGATGGTAGGGGTGGACTGAGTGTATGTGTGTGTGTGTGTGTGTGTGTGTGTGTGTGTGTTCATGATTGTATAAATCCCCTGAAGAGAGGATTTATAGCAACCACACTATTGGAATTTCTGTTTTCCTTGCACTTAAAATAAAATCTAGACTTTCTCTTTCATCTTTTCCTCTTATCTGATGAGGCCCTGCATGCAAGCTCTTCCTACTAATCTCTACCCCAGCATCCACTTTCACCCTGTGCCAGGGGTGGTGTTGTGGAAAAAAAAATGATCCCCATAAGTCCATTGGGAGTGGCAATATTAGGAGGTGTGGCCTTGGAGGAGGTGTGGCCTTGTTGGAGGAGGTGTGACCTTGTTGGGGGTGGGTGTGACCTTGTTGGAGTGAGTGTGGCCTTGTTGGAGGAGGTGTGGCCTTACTTGTTGCGGACCACACTCTCTCATGGTCGGGGCCAGGATTCTTTTTCTGAAGCAGGAGGGTACGGGTTCCAGGCGGCGTGGCAAACAGAACACCAGGACACAGGAAAGGTGTAGAATCTCCGTGTATTTGGTGTCTGAGTGCGCCCAGTTGCACTCAGCCAGCAGTTTTTAAACATGAGATCTTTACATATCAAAGGATGTATCCAGTACAGCAGGCACAAAAGACAATTAGCAATAACCGTTTGCCATGAGGAAATGTAAAATCAGCCAGGTAGGAAACATTTCTGTGTGACATCCGTAAACAGAGACTGCAAACTATAAACGGACTGCAAACCTGACTCTTTAGGTCTTAATGAGATTCAGTGAGTAACCTACAGTGTCCGCGGGGGTCCGTGATACTTACTGGAGTGGGTGTGGCCTTGTTGGAGTGGGTGTGACCTTGTTGGGGTGGGTGTGACCTTGTTGGAGTGAGTGTGGCCTTATTGGAGTGGGTGTGTCCTTGTTGGAGTGGGTGTGACCTTGTTGGGGTGGGTGTGTCCTTGTTGGAGTGGGTGTGGCCTTGGAAGCAGTGGTCACTGGGGAAAGGCTTTGAGGTCTCCTATGCTCCTGCCATGCCCAGTGTGCCAAGGCGATCTCTGCAGCCTGCAGATCCTGATGTAGAATTGTCACCTCCTTCTCCAGCACCGTGTCTATCTGCATGCCGCCATGCTTCCTGCCGCGAAGATAATGAACTAAACCTCTGCAATAGGAACAGCCCCAATTAAATGTTTTCCCTTGTGAGGGGCCATGGTCATGGCGCCTCTTCACAGCAATAGAACTCTAACCAAGAGACCAGGCACGTTGCTGCGGCATATTCTGCCCTGGTGATGTGTTTGTAAAAAAGATAAAGAGGTATAGAATATGGGGGTGTGGTGAGGTGTGGGGGAAGGGGTGCCTCGGTGGACCCAGGCTGAGGTATCCCTTCCCCCTGAGGGACCAGCCACATGACAGTGTAGTATAGAATAGTTTATTCAAAGCATGGGGAGGGGAGTTAAGAGGGTGGTAAAGGCAGAGAGAGGGAGAGAGAGAGAGAGAGAGAGAGAGAGAGACTAAACAAAGCTCTCTAAAATGAATGAGTTGTAACTTGCAATTACATCTCTCAAAAGACATCCTGTTCACCAGATATTCAAACAACCTTTTCCAATAAGCAGAATGAGCTCAGGTGGATGCACTGTTGTATTTATTTACATTCTGGCACACTGTTACTGCCATTCGCTATAACTGGTTTTCTGGGTAAGTCTCCATATTTCATTTTATGGATTTCATCTCTTCAACTTACTAACTGCATTTTCCAGAGAAAACTATTTTTTCCATCTACAAAACGGAGTTTAGAAATCTACACCACAGAAGTATCCTAAGAATTCTGAGACATTATCAACAAACACAGAAACCTCTTCTTTTTAAATATAACTTATTTTTATTTTATGTTTATTCGTGTTTTGCCTGCGTATGTATCTGTGTGAGGGTATCAAAAGCCCTGGAAGTGGAGTTATATACAGATGTGAACTGTCGTGTGGGTGCTGGGAATTGAACCCAGGTCCTCTGGAAGAACAGCCAGTGCTTCAGATAACCACTAAGCCATCTCTGCAGCACCCCAGAGTAACCTCTTCATAGTTGGCAATCAACAAAATATTCTGTCTGCCTCCCTAAGCCTTTATGATTATGGTGCCTTAACAAATGTCTACATAATACTAAGCATATGACATGACATTTTCCAGACCTGAGAAGAGCTGCTGAGCCTTAATTATAACTACTTCTAAAAATATCTGAGACTCTTGCTTAATCTGCCTTTGACCTTGACATCTTCCAACACTGACTCTTTGGACGCTTACTCGCATTCTTGTCTGACATGCACTGAAAAGCTTTGGGTAAGCTTATAGCACAGCTCTGTTCCCCTCGAGCAGCCTTCAGTACATGTGTTCAACTGTCATTTGTGATGGAACAGATCAACCTGAATTAATGAAGGTATCTCATGAGGAAAATCATGTACAATAACTCTTAATGATTAATAAACCCAAGATACTTAATTAACTATATCCTGCCAGAGTCTGGAATATCCCCTGATTAAGCAGAACCTTTGAAATCATTACCCTTTGGTTATCTCTTTGAGACCAGAAAATGTGACAGAATTGAGGAACTGGGATTGCCAGTCTCCGATGATCAGCAAATTATAAATCAGTAAGTCCTTAAAGTCCTACCTCACTATAAATTACTTGAGGGCAAGGACCATGTATTAACTTTGAGAGTCACAATTATCTGAACACACTGTTTTTTTTTTTTTAAAGTATGTGAATATGTGTATGCATGTCTATCTGTCTTCCATGTGGTAGACACATGTGGGTGCAGTACCTGTAGAGACCAGAAGGTGGCGTCACACCACACAGGAGTTAACGAGCAGTTGTGTGTCACCAGGCATGGTGGGAACTGAAATCAGTTCCTCTACAAGACCAGTATACTCTCTTAAGAACTGAGCCATTTCCCCCATCCTGTATCTGGATATATTAAATTAATGACTGTCTTCATGGATTTTATGTTAATCAGCTTTTTGTTACTGTGACAAATGGGTGAGGCAATCCTTTGTGACGAAAAGCTTCCGGTAACCCAGTCTGAGGCTCTGGTTATGATCGATTGGTCACATTACTCTGGGCAACGTAGCATATTATATAGTAGGAGGATGTGAGGGAGAAAAAAAAAAACTTATTTCATGGCCAAGAGCAAAACAGACAAGGGGAGCGGGGTTGGTGGCCCACGATCCTCTTCAAAGGCAAGTCCCGTTAACCTGAAGACCTCCCACTAGGCACACGCCTCTAAAAGGCTCTGCCTCTCAGAAACACCATCCTGGGAGACACACCTTTGACACAGGGGCCTTTAAGAAACATTTAAGAACCAAACTAAAGCGTTCACATTAAAAGCAAGATTCAGGAAAGCCAAAAACTACAAACAAGCTTTTCTTTGTCAAAGAGGTCCCATTTCTTTTTCAAATTTTTTGTTTGTTTTTTGAGACAGGGTTTCTCTGTGTAGCCCTGGCTGTCCTGGAACTCACTCTGTAGACCAGGCTGGCCTCGAACTCAGAAATCTGCCTGCCTCTGCCTCCCAAGTGCTGGGATTAAAGGCGTGCACCACCACTGCCTGGCTAAGATGTCCCATGTCTTAACATCTATGTCTATACAAAACATGTTAGTATTCATTCAGGAATAGTTACATAAATGAAATGATAATAGAAAGGTAATGCGTACTATAAAAACTTGTAAGACATATTAAATATGTTTGTCAACTGGTCTACAAACTCTAGTTGAGCCCCAATAAGTAAAGCAACCACCACTGAACACCATTACGACAGCTAAGAAAAGACTCCTCAGGTTTGCCCCAAAGCCCAACTTCCCGATGAAATGAGCCTCTAATTCAAAACCACGAGGGAAATCCTCAAGCAGGATGCAAGAGACTTGTTTGCACTCCTCTGACTCCCAGAAAGTAACAGTAGCAAGGGTTGCCGAAGGTAGTATCTGTGATTCCCAGTGCATTTTCATGACCCTCAGGCCCAGAGTCTGAGATTTGTGGCGTTTAGTGGAGCCAAGGAAAATGTTCCGGGTGACTCTGTAACTTCAATTTTTTCAAATGCTATTTTTTTGTTTTGTTTTGTTTTTTGAGACAGGGTTTCTCTGTGTAGCTCAGCTGTCCTGGAACTCACTCTGGAGACCAGGCTGGCCTCGAACTCAGAAATCCGCCTGCCTCTGCCTCCCAAGTGCTGGGATTAAAGGGGTGTGCCACCACCGCCCAGCTTCAAATCCTATTTTTAATGATGGTTCTTCAATGTTTTAACCTTCCTTGTAACCCACCACCCACCAGAGGGAGTGGAAAAGGAAGGATGGGGCTTGGGGTGTGTGTGGACCTGTTTAGGAAGGTGCTTTGGCCACTCCCACCTGCATTGTCTGGAAATCGGCAGTTGAGTTCACAGGTTGGCGGGTGGCAGCAGCTTGATTCACGGGCACACACCTCATGGATACACCTGCAGTCCGGTTTGGTCGAGTCTGGTTAGCAACAGCCTCAGCCTGAGTCCGCAGGAGGGGCCAACAGGAAGAAGTTCTCAGCTGCACCTCTCGAAGGGACTCGAAGATCAGCAAGGAAAGTGTTGCACAGCTGGCTGTACCAGCAAGCCAGGCTCTGGCTCTGTCACCCCACGGAGTCCTACTTATATCCCCCAAACATCACTGTCCTCCACTGACCTGGCCTCAGCATGTGCATCCAATCAGCCTGAGTCCCTGGAAGCAGGAACAAACTACAGCA
This sequence comes from Apodemus agrarius, assembly GCA_964023405.1. NCBI lineage: Eukaryota > Metazoa > Chordata > Mammalia > Rodentia > Muridae > Apodemus > Apodemus agrarius. The sequence goes on along the minus strand of OZ030022.1, from coordinate 44,880,870 downwards.
CACCAGCAAACGTGTTTTTTGGTGCGTTTCTTCTCTATGGCTTCCCAACAAATGCAGCTCAACTGTGTAGTGTAAGGTGGACCAACACAGACATGTCGTTAGCAACGAATCCTTCATCGCGTGTTCTTTCTGTGCTTGCTTTAGTAGAACATCCTCTCTCCTGGGTCTGCTTCAGCTAAATGTTCCTTCACGGGTCTGTCCTACCCTTTCACACCTGTGTCCACTTTAAAGACACATTCCTACCGGGCGTGGTGGCGCATGCCTGTAAACCCAGCACTTGGGAGGCAGAGGCAGGCGGATTTCTGAGTTCGAGGCCAGCCTGGTCTACAGAGTGAGTTCCAGGACAGCCGGAACTACACAGAGAAACCCTGTCTCAAAAAACCAAAAAAATAAATAAATAAATAAATAAATAATAATAATAATAATAAAATAAAGAGACATTCCTTCATGTGTTTGCTCCAGCAAAAACACCATCCAACCGACTTTCCGAGAACCCTTAAGTTTCCACTTCATGACCCCTTGGAAGTGTAATCAACGTATAAATCGCATGTGCATTTTCTATAGTGGACCATTCTGAAAGGGCGCCGTAGCCCACACAAGTGCTGAAGACATAGTATCATTTACCTCCCATCGCAATGGGAAGGGGAAGGGGACGGTGAGGGGACTCTAAGCTCTGGGGGTGCTGTATTGATCTTAGTCTCCTATTTAGCCTTTAATCCTGGTTCTGAACTCAGAAATCCTAATGCCTTGAAATGTTCTAGACAATAGCGGTGTCTTTTCTGCTAATGAGGTGACTCTTAGGGGGCACTGGATGGGAACACCATGAGAAAGCCTAGGCCAGCATCAGAGGCTGGGACGTTTAGCTCCGGCCTCAGGGAAGGGAGGAGGGCTGGGAGCTGAGCTAATAACTGATAATGCCTATAAGAGGAAGCCTTTGAGGAGCTCTGGAGAGCGGTAGCCCCAGGAGCCTGGCGAGTCTGCACCCTTCCCCATATGCCTTGCCCTCGGGGTCATACTCACTCGTGCGCCTTATATTAAAAGGCTAAACATAAGGACGTTTGTCTCCCTGAATTCTGTGGACTGTCCTAGAAAATGGTGGAAGCTGAGACGGGATCCGAGCGCCCCAGCTTGTAGTCACCTGGTGAGGACTGCCCCCTGAAGTACAGGACGGGTTTTGAGGAACCAAGCCTCATTTGCATAAGGTCTGGTGCTGACTGCAGAGAAAGAGTGTAACAACTGAATTGAGGTGAAAACCCTCTGGTTAGCATCCGCAGCAGAGTTGCAAGGGGTGGGGGAAGCACCCACACGTGTCTGGAAACTAGCGGTGTAGACGAAAGGAGATCAGTTTGGTTTTCCTCTCCAGAGGGGATAGATGGAACGCAAAATGCTGTCAGGTCTCCCCTTTCTATTTAAGGCACACAAGCACTGGGGTGTGGCACAGCCACTCTCTCGAGCCCAAGCCTTTGCTGGGACCGGGGTGTAGAAGTTGGATTAAATGCACGAAATGAAAGGTCATATTGTGTTCTGAGACTTCCCACCTCCCAAAGCCTTCCCCCACATGTCCATAGCAGAGGCTCAATAAACATTCTGTTTAGACACTGTGTTGATGTTAGATGTCACAAACATAGAGTTAATGACTGATAGGTGCTATTGTTCACCACACACCTTCACACACATGCGCCAAGCCAGATTCAGAAGGACAAGTCCTGGATGTGCACAAAGGTCAAAGAAAGACTATTGGGATATAGAAAAGGAAAGGTGGTGTGGGGGAGGGGAAAAGAGAAAGGTTATTAAAGGAAACCCCTTCCTCTGTACTATTAGTATATGTAATGCAAGAGGACCCTGATATAATAATGCCTTTTATTAACATTATTTGTGCACAGGTTATTGTACTAGCATATTTTGCATATTATAAGCACACATTAAAAGAGAACTTTAAATAAGATGCCTTCACCGATTTGTTAAAGATCTGGCTCTAAGCATAGCCATACAACTTTGTAAATGCCTGTTTTTTGAATTTAAGAACAAACTCCTCCTTTAAGGGGTCTTTCGTGAACCCTAAAGGACCGATCAGGAGCTGACGTGATGTAATCACGCAAGGGTCTTTATTCACACGCTCAAGCTTGGGGCTTAACTCACCACCAACCCACGGATGGTTTTGGTGGGAAAAAAGCCCCAAACATGCATCCTCATCAGGACAAGGTTTTATAGGCAATGGAAGAGAGCGGTGAGTGTCTCTAGCCCGGCAAACATCTAATCCAGGGGCTACCGTGGCCTTGAACATAATTGGCTGGTGCCGGGAGCCAAACCATAAACTTAACTTCTGCTTTCCTTCTGATTGGTGGTGGTTAGGAAGTGAAGTGCCAGGGACTGGCTTGTCACCTGGAGGTGCAGATTTGTCGGGGAATAACCTGGAAACTGGTGCTGGACTCAGGTCTTGTTGGTGTGTGTGGCTGGGGCAGGGAGGGGTAACCTGGAGACGTAGGTCTTATTGAGGGTAGCCTGGAAACTGGTGCTAGATACCAGCCTGATGATTAACTTGAGTTTAACCTTACGTCACGTCACGTTCTCTATGATTGAGTCTGAACCCAAAACAATTTGGTCTCTCATGACTGCATTACCTTGGTGGGTCTTCCTTTATGCCCTCCCGATACCACCAGTCATTACATAACTACCCCAGTAGGACCAGACACAGAAGAATAATTACTGGAGCTCAGCACAAAATAAAAACGGAGAGTCGCTTATTCGAAAAGTATGATCTCTTTCAAGACAGCAACAGCAGAGTGCTAAACACAGCACAGGATGCTTCCGAGTCCCGGGCCAGGTGCAGCTGCAGAGGTCACGCAGCCTTGCAGCCAGTGCTCACGCTGATGAATCAGCCGAGGCTACTGAGGACAGAAGGTGCCCCAGGCATCCTGTGTTCTCTAGATGCAGGTCAGTATCCCCCTGCGCCCAGAACACAGAAACACCAGGTAAGTGAATGGGTGAGCCGATGAATGATGGGAAACATCTTCCTTCAGACTGGGGGTCGTTTCCTAAGACGGCAGCCACAGTGTGTCACAAACTAAGCGCTTAAAAGGATCAGAGTCTACTTCCTGGTAATCTACAGGCTTAAAGTCTAAGGTTAAGATGTCCGCAGGACCGTGCTCTCTCGGACGGGGTCCAGAGGAAACCCCTCCCCAAGTTTCCCAGCTGCAGGTGGCTCTGACCCTTCGGCTTGTCTCGAAGTCACGTTCCCTTCTTCCTTTTTCAAGGATTTTTGTGGATCTTCATCTCTTCATAGAAGGTCACCAGATATCAGATTTAATAATCCATCTTAATCCAGTATAGCTTCACCCTGATCACATCTGCAATGGCCAAATAAAGTCATCCTAGGCAGATGCGAGGAGAGGGACTGCCGTTCAGTCCACTCTGTGGTCTGACACCCTTCGGATGCCTCTGGAGTTGTGTCTGCTAGTTTATGCTTAACACTTCCCATGAATTGTGATGTAGAGTTACTGCCAACTCAATGTACCTCAAAGGATACACAAAACCATACAAATCATAAAAAGGCATGTATAATGAATGGAGTATAATCTGGGGAACTGAACATTCGGGGATGTGGTTAGGTAACCGATATCAATCAGGGCATCTTAGGAACGTGGAGAGCAGCCACGGCCAAAGATGAGTGTGAAGATGGGTGAAGCTCAGAGACCAATGCTCTCCGCCTGGGCTGTGTGAGCGGCTGTGGGCTAGCTCGTTAGATGTTCCCATTGGAGCATCGGAACCAATGGCTCTCTCCTCCTCGGAGGTGGGTGTGGAGTCTAGGAGGCTAACATTTGCATAAGTTGTCCCTTAAGAACTCAAAACAGACTCACTTTCTACATGGTTAGTAGCTTAGAATCATGAAGCGTGTGTGTGTGTGTGTGTGTGTGTGTGTGTGTCTGTCTGTCTGTCTGTCTGTCTGTGCCTGTCTCTGTGTGTCTAAGTGCACACACGTGTACACAGTGCGGTAACTAAACACTTCGTCTAGTTCTTTGTTCATTTATTCCTTGTTTGAACTGTTGGGGAGGCAGGGGGCGGGGTTAGGGTTCTGTTAAAGTAATTTCCTGTCAGAAAGGAGGAAAAAGGAAGCCATGGGCAAGCATGAATTTCTATTTATCTCTCATTTGATAGTGAAATGAGAAGAGGCCTGTGAAACTTTCACACCCTGTAGGAGACCAAAGGAGTCTCTTAGCCACATCTTGCTGTCCTCTAGCCTGAGAAGCAGAGACTTGGCTTTGACTTCTGCTTGACTAGACGGGAGTCCCGCTGCGAGCAGCCACACCGCCCTGAGCCGGTCTTCCGCCTTGTTACCTTCTGCTGCTCTGCTCGAGCTGCCTGTGAGATTGGTCCTCTAAAGTGCCTGACTACGCCCCTCCAAGTGCAAGGACAGGCATTGCTTCCCTCAACCCCTAATAAAACAGTCTGTAGTGGGAGCACGTGGCCCTCTTCTCCCTCCAAGGCCTGTCTCTCCAAAGGCTGTGAAGCGGAACCTCCTCACCGTCCGCATCCTTCTTCGTTAGGCTGAAGACATAAACTCAGGTCCTTTTGCCTGTGTGGCAAGCATGGTACTCACGTCGCCGACTCCGGATCCATGACTGCATTCTTAGTTAGCAGACATTAATGTTCTAACCACCAGAAAGCTGTGTTCTTGACCATGATTTGGCCCATGTAGGTAATTTTCTGCTATTGACGATGACCCTGGACTAGTCCATTTGGCATAACAGCAGTGAGAATATTGGATATTATATTATAGATATTATAGTTTCATGAATAAAAGGCTTATTCACATTTTTGGAGGTTGAAAATCTAAAGAGCATGATCCTGTCGGTAATGAGGAACCGCCCCCCCCCTCAGTTGTATCACCTCAGAGTGGATAAAAATGACAAAGACTATAGAATCAAGAACCTAACTAGACAGGAAGCCAGGGGAAAGCCAAGGTCCCAAGGACAGGTCTTCGCTTGACCTACGAACACTTCTCACTAGGACCTATCTCTTAAAGGTCCCACCTCCACACTGAAGAGCATGTAAGTCTCCAGTGTATGAAACCTTGGGGGCACAAGCCACGTTGAGACCAGAGCACCCTTTCCGACCGTCAAACCAATCCATTCACCAACTCCAAATGCTGATGTCTGGTTTTAAATCTTTTTCTTTTAAAACAATCGTCTAAAACACCATGACCAAGGCAACTTATAAAAGAAAGTGTTTAATCTGAGTCTATGACCATCATGGCGGGGAGCGTGGCAGCAGGCAGACAGGCAGTGAGACCTGCGGCTGGAGCAGGGTCTGAGAGCTTATATGTGATCCACAGCTATGTAGCAGGGGGAGTGAAGCGGGAGACAGAGTGCTAACCTCAACTGGTCCTCTGAAACCCCAAAGCCTCTCTCCAAGGCCACACCTCCTCCAAGGCCACACCTCCTCCAAGGCCACACCTCCTCTAAGGCCACACCTCCTCCAAAGCCACACCTCCTCCAAAGCCACACCTCCTCCAAAGCGACCCTTGCTCATTCTTCCCAAGTCATTCACCAACCGGGGACCCAGCATTCAAATCTATGAGCCTATGAGGGCCATTCGCATTCAAACCCCCACACTTTCAGAGCGTGCATTAGCTTCTCCTCTCCCATTATTAAAGCCTTACCTTCCCTCGCATCCCTTGGTAACACAAAATACAATCTAGGACACTGAGACTGTGGTTTAATAAATACGGTAGACTGCTGGGTCCTATCTACAGAGATTTGGATGAAGTTTTGCTTAATCGTGGGTAATCCTAGGGATCTGCTTTCTAGATACGCTCTCTCAGAGCACGCTGATGGTGGAGGGTTGGGTAGGGAGGGCTTCCAGAGAAGCTGCTTTGGTGACTTGAATTTCAGACAGTTTGAAGCTACAGGTCCTCTGGACTAGGGAGAGTACTTGAAGGCATTCAGATCTGCACTGTTAATTTCCTCATGCAGAACCTGGGACCTGGGACTCTAGCACAACATCATTAATTTGCTGATATAGAAATTTATGCCCAGGTAATTAAGAGATGTGCTTGGAGCTATGAAGTTATTAGCTAGCAGGGCTAACACCTGTGCCTTTTTCTGAGACCAGACTTACCTTAGATCCCATAGTGACAAGTCCTATGACCCCATCCTGACTACATCATACACACCACAACAATGCGAGGATGGCCTTGGACAAGGTGCTGCTAAGTCTCTCTAGGCCTTGGTCTCACCAACGTTAAGGCCTAGGTAAAATGCTAAGGTCTGGATGGAATGTTAAGGACTAGGTGACCGTTACCTGGCTAGCTTGCCATTTTGTGCTGTTCTTAATATCATAAGAAATCAATATTATAAGAAAACTTTCTCATGTTGTTTCTGTTGTTACTGGGAAACTTTCTCATGCCCAAGTTGATTATATATTCTGTTATGTTCTGTGACCTTGGAAACCAGTCACAATAGAAATCAGTAGAACTGCTTTGTACAGTTACCCACATTAAGCTTCGATCTCAATATAAGAAAAACATCTGCACCAATATACGAAACTATTTGGAATAAGACTTCCATTTTGAGTATGGGGTCAAGTAGTTTAAGTACCCAAGACCTCCCTGGGAAGTGACATCCTCCCTGGCAGGAAGACATGAACATGGGTAACTGACATCCTGGTGTGTAAGTTAAGACATGAATGTTAGACAAGGCAAGTCCCCTGCCGCAGTTGAGTGACCCAACCAATGGGGGCAGGATAAGGGTACGGCAAAGACATGTTCCTAAGGAACTCCCCTGTCCCTAAATCCTGACTACAGAAATACCTTGGCACAGATTTTGTGGTTTTAAGGCTTAAAATCCCTGTGAGATCTTATTTTCACAGTTCAGCTCCCAAGTCTGAACTGTGGCCCTGGTCCATCAGTTCCAGGGCATCTGCTCAATAAACTATCCCTATCTGACTGAGATTGGTGTCCATGAGGTGACTCCTGGACCCCAGGAGTCAGTAGACCAAGAGCGAAGCTCAACTCAGGGCTGTCAAGCAGACTGTCTTAGGGTTTTATTGCTGTGAAGAAACACATGACCAGAACAGTATCATTACCATCATGACAGGAAGCATGATGGCGAGGAGGAAACTTGAAGAGAGAGGAGCCGAGAGTTCTACGTCTTAATCCATAGGCAGCAGAGAAGATGGATGCCATACTGGGTGGAGCTTGAGCATAGACGACCTCAAAGGTTCCCCCTACAGAGACACGCTTCTTCCACCAGACCACACCTACTCCAAAAGGGCCACGCCTCCTAACTACCACTCCCTATGGGCCAAGCATTCAAACACATGAATCTCTGGGGGTGGGGTGCCGAGGGGTACCTACCGATTCAAACCACCAGACCAAGTGACGTAGCACATTACATTTTCACGAGACCAGACTTGATACAATACTCAAAATAGACACACACTTCTGGCTCTGTTTTGAAGTACTAACTTGTTTCTCCCGTTTCCTCCTTTGTATCCATTCATGATCACAGTCTGCTCACTCTCCGTCACTCTAGGAGGGATGGGTCGGAAACACAGCAGAGTAACCGGCCTGGTTCCCTGAATGCTTTCCGCCCAAGCCTAAACCTTGGGATCAGGGAAGGATCCAGGAATAAATGAAAAGTCATAGTAAGAAGGAATGCTGGCATTGGGGACTCGGGATTTTGTTTTTTTGTTTGTTTGTTTGTTTTTGTTTTTGTTTTTTCGAGACAGGGTTTCTCTGTGTAGCCATGGCTGTCCTGGAACTCACTCTGTAGACCAGGCTGGCCTCGAACACAGAAATCTGCCTGTCTCTGCCTCCCAAGTGCTGGGATTAAAGACGTGCACCACCACTGCCCAGCGGGGACTCTGTATTTTGGATAGAAGAAATGGACAGAGGGGAAAAGTGTAGGTCCTGAGTGACAGGGAAGCAGGGCCCACACCTCCTAGTCCTTGGATGGGCCTGGAGAGAAGGGACTCCATTGCTGGGAACCCTCGGTGGTGAACCAGCTGCAGGCAGTAGTGACCACAGTTTACCAGGAACGCCCCCCTGTACTTGAGTGTCACGATACTCCCAAAATCAAAGGGATGAGAGAGTCTGTACAACCATGGCTCAAGAGTGAGCGGGGAAGCACCCCAGAAAGGAAGCTAATTTTCCGTCAGCTACGAGAAAGAGAACTGTGAGGCCAGGGTTTGAGTTGATGAAAGGAAAGAAGCCAGTGCTCATCGCAAATGAGCGCCCATTGTGGCTGAGTGCCCAAAGCCACCTACAGCCCAAAGGAAGGAGCTCTATGGCACAGGCGGGTATACCGCCAATGAGAACCCCTGAGCTAGCAGAAAAGAGGGCAGTGGAAGCTCAGATGGTCTCCCAGCATCCTCAGGGCACACATGCTTCGAACAGCTGGCAGCAGATTCAGATTCTGCTTCAAAATCTACATGTCGGGAAGTGAAGAGATGTCTCGGGGGTTACAAGGGCGCCTTCCGCTTGCAGAGGGTCGCAGTTCACTTCCTAACTCCATATCAAGTAACAGCCTGTAACCTGTAACTCTAGCTACAAAAGGTCTACCACCTTTTGGCTTTTCTGGCTGCCCCAAACATGCACATGTGGGTGCAGAGATGCATGCACGTGTGTGTACACGCACGCGCGCGCGCGCGCGCACACACACACACACACACACACACACACGAAAATAAATATTTTTCAAAACAATGTTTGAAGACTCAAAGAATTTTTTACACTCTAATTAGTGATCCCTGCATAGTCTTTGCCCTTCTGGTACTCAGCACCACACAACATATTTATAGAATCATAAGCCATTTGGCCTTGCACCTCCCAGCTAAGAGGTCAGGTGAGCTTTCAGCTGGCTTTGGAATATTACCGAAAGGTGGTCCCAAAGTGGAATAGCTGCCGACAGCCTTGTACGTGTGAGAATGACGGCAGGCCCTTGCGTGTACCAAACTGAGTCAGAACTCAATGTGCTCTGATTTTGACTTCTCCTACCAGGTTTTCCTCTCCAGGGCTACTGTGCCTCAGTGGGAGTGGATCAGAGGGGAGAATGAACCGCACAGCATGGTGATCCTTTCGGGTCTTGGTTAAAAAGAAAAAAAATCTTATTTTGCAAACTTCACAAAAAACATATGACCCGCCGGGCGTGGTGGCGCACGCCTGTAATCCCAGCACTTGGGAGGCAGAGGCAGGTGGATTTCTGAGTTCGAGGCCAGCCTGGTCTACAGAGTGAGTTCCAGGACAGCCAGGACTACACAGAGAAACCCTGCCTTGAAAAAAAAAACAAAAACAAAAAAACAACAACAAAAAATATAACCCATATATAAAGATATATGTATGCTCAGCACACACTTGGTCTCACACTCTCTCTCTCTCTCACACACACACACACACACACACTCACAATTGGGAGGGGCCCATGCAGGTGAATGTTTCTGAAACTTAAACGTTGAAAAACAAGAGTGAGGCTGTGGCAGTGCACACCTTTAGTTCCAGCACTTGAGGACAGTCAGGGATATACAGAGAAACTCTTTCTCAGGGGGAGGGGGAGGAGGAGGAAGAGAAGGAGGAAGGGGAAGAGGGGGAAGGGGAGGAGGGGGAAGGGGAGGAGGAGGAGGAGAGGAAGAAGAAGATGAAAAGGAAGAAGGAGGAAGAGGAGAAGGTGAAGGAAGAGGAGGAGGAGAAGGAGAAGGAGAAAGGAGAAGGAGAAGGAGAAAGGAGGAGGAGGAGGAGGAGGAGGAGGAGGAGGAGGAGGAGGAGGAGGAGGAGAAGAAGAAGAAGAAGAAGAAGAAGAAGAAGAAGAAGAAGAAGAAGAAGAAGAAGATGATCACCAGGAGATGAATCCCCAAAGGTTTCTCTAAAGCAAACCCCTGCATCTCGATTCATCCAGAGAAGATTGTCATCGATCCGGAAAGCGAAAGAGCCCGTTCTGAGAAGTCACTCATGGACAGTCACAGGCTCACCACTGTACGCACCCTCTCGGCCAGGCACTGGGCAGAGCTTCAGAGGAGGGAGAAGTGAGGGCCCTTGTTCCAGAAGAGGCCACCGTTTGGCAAGGATCCCTGACTCTGACCTGTGCCCCTGTGAGACAAGTACAGAAAACTTGATAACGTGATAAGGAAGAGCTATAACTTCCTATAGATTTAACGGTGGAAGGGGGTGGCGGCAGAGAAGAGTGACTGGGAAACAGAGGCTATACCTCAGGTAAGTTCAAAGATGACGGGAGGTTACATGCCCGTAAGAGATAGGAGTGCCCTTCAGCCTTCTCCTAGGACGCCAGAGATCATCGTCTTCAGTGATTTCCGAAAGTTTCCATAGGAGGATTGGCCAGATGTGTAAAAAGCATCTAGTGAGCAGAAGGAAGGTAGAGAGAATGTCCACGGAGCTCTATGGCCAGAGGTGAGGAAATTCTTTTTTTAAGCGTTTCTTTTGGGAATATCACCGGCTTAGTGGCCCATGCATGCCCCCTAGTGGAATTATGTGATACTACAACTATATATGCGTTTGGCGCACTACTCACCGGCCATAGGCTCTAAATAGCAACATTTATCACACACACACACACACAAAAAGCTATGTACATTTGTATTAATGCCTTCTTGGAAAGAGCTACGTCTACTCACCTGGGTAGTCCGTGACAGGAAAGGGGATCTAACAGTGTCGAGGAAGACCAGAGGAAGGTGTGACCCTTGAAGAGCCTTAGACTTGCAAACCCTCCAAGACATTAGTCAGTTTTGACTGCTCTGTGCTCGCTATTGCTGCCCTCTAGCGACAATATATTGAAATGAAAACACTCAAACTAAAAAATAATGTTCCTTCTGATATTTCTTCTATCCAGCCTTTCATTGATCAGTCGACTTACACGTTCTTTTTGTAAAGACGTTATGATCAACTATGTGTGGTCGTACTCTTGAAATAATAATGAAATGCAGTAAGGGAGGGAATCCAGCTCCATCCTCTAGGTCGCGGAAACAAATCAACCCACTTTGGAGAAAGACAGTCGGCATTAAAAAAAAAGATTTCGACGGTAAAATTCTACATGGCGATATGGAATACGGGCTTCTTTTTTTTGTGTGTGGTTTTTTTTGAGACAGGGTTTCTCTGTGTAGCCCTGGCTGTCCTGGAACTCATTTTGTAGACCAGGCTGGCCTCGAACTCAGAAATCCGCCTGCCTCTGCCTCCCAGAGTGCTGGGATTACAGGCGTGTGCCACCACGCCTTGCGGAATACGGGGCTTCTTACTGAAGAAGGACAAGATGTGAGGAAGTAGTCCTGTGGAGGCACCCGCTGTCTCAGGTCTGGCAGATATGGTGGACTAACAGGGCAGAAGTACAGTTTTCTGGGCAGTAAGACCATCAGAGAAGTGGGGTAGAAGGATGAGAGAGAGAGAGAGAGAGAGAGAGAGAGAGAGAGAGAGAGAAGATCTTATCTAATGCTTAGATCTGTATAAGGTACCTAAGCATGTCTGATTAGAGACTGTGGTCTGGGTAAGAAAGACTCTAGAATATTGCGTTTGGAGGGGCTTATAGGGATATATAGAGTCTGGAGCACACTAGACAAGACCTCTACCACACCAGAATTGTTTTACTTGAGCATGAGTTGAAAAGATGTCTGATAGCAGATAGAACATTCCACACAGCAAGATCGGGGCAGGTACTCCTGCCAAATGCACATAGAACGTTCTCCAGAACAGACCATATTTGAAACTGAGAAAGGCTCCAGTACGTCTAAAGGAGCCCAAGTCATACAAAATATGTTCTCTGACAATGGTAGAGTACATTTTTTTAAAATAAACTGAAATAAATAAAAACAGGAATTTGAAAAACTTTAAGTATATGGAAATGAAGCAGGGCAGTCTTAAATAACCAGTGAGCCGCAGAAGAAAAAGAAGATGCAGATTACCAGAGTCCTCACATATGAGGAGGGAACGCTGCTCTTAATGGGAAGTGTTAGAAATAAGTGCCAGGTTGAAAAGAAAGAGACGACTATGCCAACAGAATTGTCTGGACAAGGCAAACTTCACCTCTTGAGCAAGAGGATGATGTGCTTAGGAGAGTGAACACACAAACACAGGAACACACAAACACTTGGCATTTATTCTAACTCAGGTGGTAACTGAGTCTGTCCCCCAGTCTGGAATCCAACCTCATAGTCTTAATTTAACAAACTGTTGGACTAGAGAGGTGGCTTAGCAGTTAAGAACACTGGCTCTTCTTCCAGAGGTCCTGAGTTTAATTCCCAGCAACCACATGGTGGCTCACAACCATCTATAAAAGGACCCAATGTCCTCCTCTGCTGTGTCCCAGAAGAACCACAATGTACTCATGTACAAATAATAAATCTTTTAAAAAGAAAGAAAGAAAGAAAGAAAGAAAGAAAGAAAGAAAGAAAGGTCACACAGGAAATAATGAAAATTGAAAGTATTAGAAGAAGAAAGAAGTTGGGGCTGGAGAGATGGCTCAGTGGGTAAGAGCACTGACTGCTCTTCCAAAGGTCATGAGTTCAAATCCCAGCAACCACATGGTGACTCACAACCATCTGTAATGGGATCTGATGCCCTCTTCTGGAGTGTCTGAAGACAGTTACAGAAAAAAAAATTTTTTTAAAGAAGAAGAAGTCACTGCTACAAGATATCAAATTCCTGGAATACAGCAATGGACCTTTGTGTAAATAAAGGTATTACTAGGTAGTGGAGAATTAAAACATTTGCATAAAAATCTCACAATTAGGATGCAATAAAAAGATTTCAACTTTTGTCTTAAACAGAAGTCTTCTGTATTTGATAGAAAAATATCAGATTTGATATTTCTTACAGGAGAAGCCAAATAAATGTGCTATGTCTATAGCTCATGAATATTCATTTCACTTTTTATATTTACAGGATGATAAGTCAATATGTAAAAGGACAAGGATGGCTTGGCAAATGACTCCACAAGTAAAGGATCTTGCAACCAAGTCAGACAACCTGAGTTTCTTCCTTAGTACTCACATGGTGGAAAAAGAGGAGAGACACTGCAAGCTGTCACATCTGCACTACGGCATGAGTGCCCTCCCCCTGGAAAAGATAAATGTTTTTTTACAAAAGACAAGAGAGTCAGCAATTATGAGCTTTTGATGATTTTGCAAAAGACCTGGGTTTGGTTCTCTCCTTCCACCATGTGGGGTCTGAGAATCCTGGTCGTCAAGCTTGGTTGCAAATACCCCTTTACCCTCCGTGCCATCTCCCATAAGAACAGCAGTTCTCTCAAGGTGATTCGGGTAATCAACAGTTGCTACACAAAGATTCCCATCTTTGAGAGTTGGCAGGATTTACTCTACTCACATCCTCCTTTACTTATTTTTTTTTTCCGAGACAGGGTTTCTCTGTGTAGCCCTCGCTGTCCTGGAACTCACTCTGTAGACCAGGCTAGCCTCGAACTCAGAAATCCGCCTGCCTCTGCCTCCCAAGTGCTGGGATTACAGGCGTGTGCCACCACCGGCCGGCATCCTCCTTTATTTTAAAACGCGTTTTGCCAGACCGACCCCAGTAGAATCTGTGTGACAAGTTCCACAGACTGAGACGTTAGACTTCAAAAGAAGGAGGTCTCTTGGAACCAGTTGTGGAACTCTTGGCTGGAGCAAGCATATTGAGCCGTAGTTCTCACGACAACTTATGTTTTGTTTTCTTTTATTCCTTTTCTTATTTATGATATGTTTCTGGTAGCCTAGGCCAAGATCTTAAGCAAGAATAATGGGTAAAAAAAAACCATCCCTGGGGACAGGGTCACTAACATGACCTTACCTCTGGGGAAACCAATGTTTTACTTTATAAATCATTTACAAAATTATATAATAGTATTTCAATACATAAAAACTTTCCCAACAATAAAATTTCATATGGCTATACATGAGTCATTCATTGAAGGTGGGCTTTGGTATGTGGTAAAGAAAGCCTTAAATAGAAAGGATTAAAATAGTTTAAGTTTATGCATTAAAGATTTATAAAAAATCAGGCATTAGATGTTAAACAATATTTTCCCATAAAGATTTATTAACCTGCTCTTGGAAATATGCCACTAGCCTTGGATGACTGCCCCACTGAATACACCCTTTCAGAGTTGTTATATTTAGATAATTTATATTAATGATGTTACCTGCTCTGTTTGTGATTCACTGAATACATCTTTTCAGTGTTGTAATGCTTGGATGATTTTTGGGCTTTACTGTGCCAAATGGCAATGTTGGAATTTGTGATTGCTTCACTAAACACGTTTCTAAGAGTTGTAATTTTTTTGTTTTTTGTTTTTTGTTTTTTGAATGTATAAGAACCCTTGCTTGAGAGCTGCAAAATACACTCAGATTCAAACTGCCTCTGCGTTTGTTTGTCAGCGCCAAATCCTTACCCACTTAGACTTCAAGAACCCTCATCCCAGGGACCCCGTACCCGACTGGGGTGGTCCGTCGCAATGCTTCCCTCTTTGGATAATGAGGCAGCCGTGATGAAAATCTCTACAAGAAAAGGGAATAAGGAAGCGTTATAACATTTCACTTCCAACAATGAGATGGCTGGTGCTAATTTTTAAGCAACACTAGATTTTTGGAATCCTTTCTGTAAATTAAATCCATTTCAAATTCACTTTTTAAAAAAAAATTTACGAGCATCACTAAAGAGAGTGTATAACGTTTCCGGGGGATATCGACTCATTTTGTGAGTTTGGTTCATAGAATTAACTAATTTTCTTAAGTGGAAGTAAGTACAGACTGACCATAACCATAACAAACATGGCGGCCGCGGCTTCACAAGGCAATCCACTGTGGCAACCGAAATTCCATCGCAGCAATACTCCTAGGGCCGGGTTTTTATTGACGTCACTTCCGGTACGCCGTAGCGGAGCGGGCTTAGCTCTTCCGGTTGTGGCGGCGGACTTGCCCCACGGGAGAAGCTCCCGGATGGATGCCGGAGGGATGCGAATGCCGGCGGCATGGAGAGAGGATGTGAGAAGTCTGGAGTTGTCGCAGTTGTGACTGCGCCTCCGTTCGCCCAGAGGTACAGAGACTACCTGGAGAAGCAGAACGTCTTGGATAGACAGCACCGCGTGGAAAAGCTGCGGGATGGCACGGTGGCGCTGCCGGTGCGGGCGGAAGCCCTTTCTGAGCAGCATCTGCAGGAGCTGAGGAGCCGCGTGGCTCCGGGCAGCACCTGTGTGCTGACGCAGCTCCCGGATCCTCTCCCTTCTAAAAAGGCCCGGGTGTGTTCTCCTGCTCAAAGACTGTGTCTTGAGGTGAGGCGTTGGGTGGAGGGCCGCGGAGTGACGTGGACCCCTGAATTGGAGGCAGATTTGCCCCGGTCTTGGCAACGGCACGGTGACCTAATGCTGCTTAGTGGAGACTGCTTCCAAGCCACGCTGTGGAAAGGTCTGCAGCCGGAACTCTGGGAGACTGTCGCCTCAGCCCTTGGAGTTCAGCGTTTGGCAAAACGAGGGCGGGTGGTAGCCGATGGCACGCGAACTCCGTCAGTGACTCTGCTGCTGGGTGACCATGGCTGGGTAGAGCATATGGATAATGGCATCCGGTATACGTTTGATGTGACACAGTGCATGTTCTCCTTCGGCAACATCACTGAGAAACTTCGAGTGGCGTCGCTGGACTGTGCTGGAGAGGTGCTGGTGGATCTCTATGCAGGGATTGGGTATTTTACGTTGCCTTTCCTAGTCCATGCCGGCACAGCCTTCGTCCATGCCTGTGAATGGAATCCTCACGCGGTAGTTGCTCTAAGAAACAATTTGGAGATCAACGGAGTGGCAGACCGGTGCCAGATACATTTTGGGGATAACAGAAAACTGAAGCTCTCAAACATTGCAGATAGGGTGAACCTGGGGCTCATTCCCAGCTCTGAAGAGGGCTGGCCCATTGCCTGCCTAGTGCTGCGGAAGGATGTCGGGGGTATTCTGCATATCCACCAAAATGTGGAATCTTTCTCGGGAAAGAATCCACAGTCACCTGGAAGCGGTAACATGGGAAAAGAGCTTTGTCCTTGTCCCCAGAAAATTACCACTGATAAATGGGGAAATGGAACTACTGGGAAATTCAGGGGAGAATCGTCGTCAGCCAGCAAACCAGAGTGGCAAAGATGGGCAGAATCTGCAGAAACTCAGATCGCCTCTCTTCTTCAAAAAGTGCATGGGAAACCGTGGAGGACACAAATCCTGCATGTCCACCCAGTGAAATCTTATGCCCCCCATGTGGATCACATAGTCCTAGATCTGGAATGCCGCCCCTGTCCACTAGTTGGCTAGAAGGGGTAGATTTAATGTCAATAGAGCCAGAAGAGTGGCCCTTAGTGCTTCAGCTAGGGCTGCGTTCTCACCTGTCTGTTTTCTGGTGACCTTTTAAAGTGATTTGTGGTCTGAAAATGAACTCTCGATTGACCCAAAGAATTTTGTTTTCTGTTGATCACAAATTGAGAATGTATTAAAGTATCAGAGGAAAGTAATATGACTCATCAAAATAAGATTCATCTGTGCAGACATGAATTCTGCATTTTTACCTTAGCTTTCAGTGATAGGGTCTTAATATTCATTTGGTCTTGAATTTATTTGCATATAAAGTGTCCTTGAATTGGATCGTGTGGCTTTTTTCTAGTAAGTCATACAGACATTATTACAGTGAAATACAGTTGATCCCACAGATGACTAGCTACATCATGAGAAATCAACTGGAAAGCCAAGAACAAAACAGGGAGCGCAGGGTCCATTTCTACAGGTGCTTTGTAGTTGTACAGCTACAGAGTGACAGCAGTTCCCGCTAAGGTGGCAGCCATGGAGACTTGAAAATAGTAGGTTGGAAAAAAATCAGTGTGACCAAATTATGAAGTCCAAATTGAAGAATTAATGTGATGTTTTTTGTTGCTGAGACTAAATTACAGAGGAAGGGGATAAGTAGAGGTAACTCAGATCCTATAGCTTTCCTCAGTGGAGTGTCTGTGGATGTGGGAGGGTATTAAATATTAAATCTTTTGTTAAAGAGGGTTAAGAAATACTTCTCTGTCCCAATGCAGTAACTCATGCATTTGGAAGGCTGAGCAGGTAATTCAAGGACAACCTGTGTCATGGCACAGAGTGGGACCTTGCCTTAAAACCAAGAGTCACTTCTTTATATTGTAGCAAATCTGAAGTTCTAGCCTTGGACTGTACAATAGTTGTACAAAAATCTTAGGCCTTAACTTTTAGATTTATCTTTTCCTGGTCAAGAAGCTATAGGAAGAGCTTGCCTTTTGTCACATGCTGTGAACAGGCAGTTGGTGTCAGGTATAGCTGGTGGGAATCATGTATCTAAGAGTGGCTCAATCCCCGAGTCCACACAGCCCAGGTACATAACAAGACAGGAAGGGAGCCAGGCGGCGGTGGTGGCGCATGCCTTTAATCCCAGCACTTGGGAGGCAGAGGCAGGCATATTTCTGAGTTCGAGGCCAGCCTGGTCTACAGAGTGAGTTCCAGGACAACCAGAACTACACAGAGAAACCCTGTCTCGGAGAAGAAAAAAAAAAAAAAGACAGGAAAGGGAATAAAGACAGCTGGGAAGGCAAAGCACTGGTTTCCCATTGTCCGAGAACTAAATGACCAAAGGTGGGCCGGAAACCCCTGATTGGGATTAACGTTTTCTAAAGCAGTCAGGTGAGCCTGTGTTGGCACAGAGGCGTGGCAGGCATTCCAAGGAGGCTGTAAAATTTTGGGATTTCAGGACTTTTATTAAGGGAATCCTTGATCAGCAACATTAGCCCTGAAGTCTTTCTAATCTTTGTCATTTGAAAAATATCTCCATGCCGGGCATGGTGGCGCGTGTCTGTAATCCCTGCACTTGGGAGGCAGAGGCAGGCGGATTTCTAAGTTCGAGGCCAGCCTGGTCAGCAGGGTGAGTTCCAGGACAGCCAAGACTACACAGAGAAACCCTGTCTCGAAAAAAAAATATCTCCCAACTCCTAACCCAATCTGTTTATGCCACAGTTGAGATTTTTTCTTATAGACAGAAAATGTTACTTGTATTCTGAATAGTGGATGTATTTGACAGACAGTAGTATACAATATAGAAAACATGAATAAGCAACCACACAGCAGTGTGGCAAGTAATAAGGGCAGATGATAAATCTATAAACAACAGCAGCATGGCAACGCTCACCCTAACATTGAGACCTTTGAAACCAAGTTTTTTCATTTGCTGTTAATGCTGTCACCTAATGGAGAAGCCACAGAAATAAAAAGTCCATTGTAACCTGTGTCCAGTTTACTGGAAGACCATTCATTCATAAATAACACTAAGAACCAGCAATGTCCTGGACACTGCAATAAAACAGTGGACAGAGCCAAACCAAACCCAGACTCCATGAACCTTATAGTGGAAGACCAAATAGTCACACAACACCTACACAGAATCTTTCGTGTCATCCATGTTCTAGCAAGTCCTGGAAGGAAAGGTTCTTGGTGCAACAGGAACCTATGATTAAAAGCACATGCCTTGAGCAGGGCGTGGCGGCGCACGCCTGTAATCCCAGCACTTGGGAGGTAGAGGCAGGTGGATTTCTGAGTTTGAGGCCAGCCTGGTCTACAGAGTGAGTTCCAGGACAGCCAGAACTACACAGAGAAACCCTGTCTCAAAAAAAAAAAAAAAAAAAAAAAAAAAAGCACATGCCTTTAATTCCAGCACTTGGGAGTTGGAGGCAGGTGGATCTCTCTGAGTTTGAAGAAAGCCCGGTCTACATAGTTCCAGGACAGCCAGGACTATGTAGAGAAACCCTGTCTCAAAAAAACAAAAAAACAAAAAAAAAACCCAACAACGAAGCCAAACTCCTTGGAATACGTTATGAAGGGGTCCAAGCAGCACAGGCCTTATTGTTCCAGAATTGAGGATAAAGTGCACAGGTGCGTTCTGGAGGAGTCCGCGGGGCTAAAACAAGTTTGGGTGCGTGGAGGGGGAAGAGGAAGGGCGGAGGCAGGATAGGAATGTGGCGCAGTGGATGTGGAGGCATGTGCCTGTAATCTGCATTCGGAAGCTGGAGGCGGGTTGAGCAGTTGGAGACAAGCCTTGATTGCATGCACAGTGCTTAATGAATCCCTGTCTCAAGAACATTTAAATAGAGTCAAACATTATTGGGGAATTTTAAAATGAAAATGTAACATGGTTAATACAAGTTTTATACATTAAAATCCTAGTAATGTTTTTTTTCCCTTCTTTTTTTTCCCCCCTAAAGTCTCTAATCTAGAGTGGTCTCAATATGATCCTCTTAGACTTCTGAGTCCTGGAACTATAGGTGTGCACTTATAGTCCTGGCTTCCTAGTGTTTTGGTTTTTTTTTTTTTTTTTTTTTTGGTTTGGTTTGGTTTGGTTTGGTTTTTTGTTTGTTTGTTTTGTTTTTTTGTTTTTTGTTTTTCGAGACAGGGTTTCTCTGTGTAGCCCTGGCTGTCCTGGAACTCACTCTGTAGACCAGGCAGGCCTGGAACTCAGAAATCTGCCTGCCTCTGCCTCCCAAGTGCTGGGATTACAGGCGTGCACCACCACCGCCCAGCTTCCTAGTGTTTTAAAATGTGCTCTCAGGCCAGATGCTTCAGTGGTTAAAGCATTCGCCATGCAATTGTGAGTTCAGATCTCTAGAGTCCACATGAAGTCAGGCACAGCACACACCTGTAACCCCAATGCTCCTGGGTGACATGGGACGTGGAAACAGGAATCCCAGGAAGATCACAGACCAGCTAGCCTGGGCTATTGGGGACGCTGAAAACCTGGAAGCAAGGGTGACATCCCTTCACACTTATGAAGTGGCACATGCATGCCTACACACAGCACACAGACACATTCATTCTCTCTCTCTCTCTCTCTCTCTCTCACACACACACACACACACACACACACACTCCACTCCCCCATGATCATGATCCTTTCTCCACCTGGCCACATTTCCCACAGTTGGTAAGAAAGTACTGTTAAAGGAACTAGCCTGTACTAGCATATGATGAATGTTTGTGTTGTTATGCAAATGCTGTTGACCTCTTACACGACTAGGCCAACAGTTGGGTTATATTCCTCCTTCCATTGTCTAGAAAAGTTTGAGTACACTTGCTTTTCTCCACACTCTCTAACAGTCCACCCTGCGCTCTACAGTTGCCTTGGGACCCCAGCCTGGTCAGCCTGGACTCCAGGCCACAGCTGGGCGTTTTTTCCAGACAGGAGTAAATAGTAGTTTTGACTCACCTGGGTGGCTTTCCGTGTCTCATGGATTCCCATCCTTCACTGTCTACGACCAATGAATTAACCATATGTCTAGTTTTTAAAATACTATTTAGATTATAATAACTTTTGTACATAAAATGTCTAGCTTTAATAATTACTTAGGAAATTCATTCCAATACACGGGTACATATACTTCTGTTGAGACAAAACCTGGACATAGAGAATGTGAGAATTCTGTGCTCTAATAATTGAGAATGCTTATAAAGTACTTAGTGCAATTTAACAATGCAATGGCATTTCTTTCTGTTTAGATATAACCTTCAAGTTTTCTTGATCATTGATCACATACAATTTCAATGACAAAACGGATCTCTGGGTTTTTAAATGCCTTCCAGTCAAAGGTGGATAACCGTGAATGAACACGAGGCCAACACTGAAGTCTGCATCCCCTCTACCATTAGGTAGCCAAATGGAAACAGATTGGTAGAAGGTTGCCCTCGTTTCTGTCTTTTAATGATGTTTACTTTTAAAAGATCTGGGCTCATATAATTTAAAAACTGAAGTCCAGGTAACAAAGACAGTTCTGAAGAAGATACCATGTACTCTGAGGAAGCAGCTCTCAGCCTCACTCTGCTGCTTCTCAACAGTTCCAAATGAGCCTATATGCCAAAGGAGACGGAAAGACCAAGCCTGTGTAACACCAGCAGAAGCCAGGAGGGTGTGTGTGTGGGGCTAAAGCCTCAGGCTGCTGGACCAGAAGATTGATTTTACGCTGGAGACATCAGTGTGCATGTCTAGCCTTGCCATAGAGTTAAATTAACTCTCCCACCCTCTGGCCAATAAAGCCTGATGAGATCTGGATCGTTGTTGTGTGACACAGGTGGGATTGTGTTGACCGGGCCAGACAAACAATAAATGGCATATTGTGTGTCAGAAAAGGAGATAATCCTGAATAAGACCAGCAGCCTGTAACATCAGTGAAAGATTTTTTTTTGACCTCAGAAGTTTGATTAAATGATACAATATCTTTCTCATAGCAAAACCGAACTATTGCACATTCTCCAATCATTTTGCCAGAATTGTTCTACCACCAAAGAAGTACGCTGAGCAATGTAGGTCTCTGTTCTAAGTTGTGACGACTTGGAAATCTTGGTTTTAATTTATAAACTGGCTGACAAGGAGACTGACATTCCCAGTGGGATCCAGGGAATGTGAGGCTCTCTGGCTTGTCCAGGCTGCAGTGTGATTTAGCCCTGTTGTCTGGGACATTCGACCCAGGAGATTCTGTGGTGAAGAGTATTTGTGACGAGAATCAGAGGAAATTCACAGCAAACTCTAATGAGAGAATTGCAAGTGAATCACTGACCTACAGCAAGGTCATCTCTGCTGGGGACAGCCGTACAGACAAGGAAAACAAAGTTGTATGCATGCCTGTGGGGACTGTGCATCTTGTGGACTATTCGTGACTACACAGCCAGCTTCCCATGGCGAATGGGCTTTGTCAGGTTTAAGTGAACCCATCGCATCCAGAATTGATGACAGTGATCATCCAAGATAATTTCCATGGTCGGAGGAAACAAGAGGCACAGGAAGATGTTCAAATTCCCATGTCCTTTATGTAAATCTTCTCAGTGCCCATCCCTCAGCTCAAGTTATAGCCATCTGGGAGGGCTGTATCCACTCTAAACACCACCATATGGAACTGGGTTCCATGTACATAGACTGCTGTGCTTTGGGGGATGGCGAGTAGATATAGAATTCCCACAATGAGAGATTGAATAACGGCTTGGAATGAGTTCAGATCCTAATATCTGGAACTTATAATGTTATGATAAAGTAATGATGTCAAGATAGGGAAATTATCCTCGATGACCATGACTCTTATTCTCTCTCTCTCTCTCTCTCTCTCTCTCTCTCTCTCTCTTTTCAAGACAGGGTTTCTCTGTATAGCCCTGGCTGTCCTGAAACTCACTCTGCAGACCAGGCTGGCCTCGAACTCAGAAATCCGCCTGCCTCTGCCTCCCAAGTGCTGGGATTAAAGGTGTGCGCCACCACGCCCGGCTCACAACTCTTATTAAGAGGAGCACTGTAGTTATTTAGGTGAGAACGGCTCCCATCTGGGAAGGATTAGGAGCCGCAGCCTGTGGAGGAAGGTGTGTAACTGGAGATGGGCTTTAAAGTTGTGAAGGCTCTAGAGCCATTCCCAGTCATCTCCCTCTGCCTCACGCCCGGAGCTAGAGCTCTCAGCTACTGCCCCCGCACCGCGCCAGCCATGATGGTCATTATCTGGAAATGTTCAGTCCCAACAAACATTTTCTTTTATAAGATGCCTTGGTCGTGTTGTCTCTGTACAGTAGGAGAAAGGTGACTAAGATACCCAGCCTCCAGGGTAGGAGACAGCAGCAACAGGACATGCACACATCCATCCCATCTCTCCTAGTAAGCCGTGAGGGGAGCCTGTGGTTCTCATTCCAACATTGTGGGTCTGGAGGTCATGATTCCTAACATAGGAACTAGGTCATCAAAAGACGTATAATTAATAATAATAATAATAATAATAATAATTCCTAACATAGGAACTAGTGCATCAAAAGCCATATAATAAAATAATAACAACAATAATAATAACACTCTATAAACTTGCCAGGGTTTCTTGGGGGCACTTTGGGTCCCTTGTGGCAAGAGAGAGCAACAGGCAAGGAGAAGCCACACCCTAGCTGAGGTAACTAATTTAATCATGAAGATGTGCTGTCACACTTCAAGGGTAGGTTGTACACCTACCACATATTAGCAGTATACTGAGACTTTGCTATCCCACGCCAGGAGTCAAAAACAGTCAGCGTCCAGAATGACAGAAATATCTTTTCCATAAGAGCACACGAAAATGCTCTCCGAAGCTGTCAAAGTGAGTTTCTTATGAACTCTGAAAATTCCTCAAGTCTTATGATAATCGAGCAAAGCATTTCTTTTAAAAAGTTAGATTATAATAAACAGAGAAGCATTTTAAATTTCTGTGCTCCCCTCACCTCTAATACAATATTAAAAGGTAGTGGGAGAGCCTGGATCCCAGAGCAAGGCTTCTTAAACTTTCCCCTTGCAGCCCCATTTTGCTCAAGAATTTTTTATGCAAAGTCAGTTATATAGCAATATAATAGAGATCTGAATGCCAAACATTTTCTATATTAAATAAGAAATTTAATTTTTAAGTTTCACATTTATTTTAATCCTGTTTTCTTTATAACTTCACGCACCTAAAAGTTTATTTCCAAAGACCTTAAGAAATGAGCAGAAGTTATAGAACAATATTCCCCACCCCACCCCGACACACACACAATAAAAAAATTGCATATATTGGTGTGTCCTAGAAGTTAAAAAAAATTCTTAAGTATCAATGGGGGTGACCTTAGCTGCAACTCACTACACTGGGGCTATAGAACCCGAAGAGGCCACCTCCTGTAGCCAGACAGGAAACCCGTGGAGTGGTAGAGGCACAAAACTTTTAACCCAGAATGTATCCTGTCTAACAGAAAGGCAGGCACAGGGAGTGGAGCAGAGACTGAGGGAACGGCCAACCAACAACCAGCCCGACATGAGACCTGTCCCGTGGGGAGCACCAGTCCCTGACACTATCAATGATAGTCTGTGATGCTCTCGAGGAGGAGCAAGTGGTTCTCTGAGAGGCTCCACCCTCTGAGAGGCTCCGCCCAGCGGCTGACTCAGATACAGACTCCCACAGCCGAACTGTGGATGGGGCTTGGGGACGCTTCTGGAAGGACTGAGGGCCCCAAAGGGGTTAGGAACTCCACGGGAAGACCAACAGAGTCAACTAACCTGGACTCTTGGGGCTCTCAGAGTATGAACCAGCGACCAAAGAACATACCTAAGGCCTCCCCACACGTATGGAACAGAGGTGCAGCTTGGTCTTCATGTAGGTCCTAACCAAGTGGAGCAGGGGCTATCCCAAAAGCTGCTGTCTGTCTGTGGGATGTGTTCTTCTAACTGGGCTGCCTTGTCTGGCCTCAATAAGAGAGGAAGCACCTAGCCTTGCAGAAAATTGAAGTGCGGGGATGGTGGGGGGCGGGGGAGAGGAGGTTCCCAGGGAGGGAGCTCACCTGCTCAGAGAAGAAGGGGAGGCAGGATAGGGGAAGGACTGTAGGAGGGGAGTGACCAGGAGGGGGGGGCAGTAAGCAGGATGTAAACTGTAAACTCAATAAGTTAAAAAATGTTTTTAAAAAAATTCTTAAGTAACATAACTTTCCTATCTATATCTATCTATCTATCTATCTATCTATCTATTTATTTTTCAAGACAGGGTTTCTCTGTGTAGTTCTGACTGTCCTGGAACTCACTCTGTAGACCAGGCTGGCCTCGAACTCAGAAATCCGCCTGCCTCTGCCTCCCAAGTGCTGGGATTACAGGCGTGCACCACCAACGCCCAGCCAACTTTCCCATTTATTAAAGACAAAAGCAAGTTTGTATACTAGTGAGACGTGTTTATGTTTACATAAAGAATTAAATCTTGGTGGGAATGTGAGATGGATCAGCGGGTAAGGCACTTGGCACTGAGAGGGCTGAGCAAGACAGTGCCAGGCTGACTCCAAGACAGGCTACAAACAGGCAGTTTTGGGGGACTAGGCCTAAGCTTCTGTTTCCTAGAAATAGGAATCTGGATCCAGGAACCTGGGATCCGCCAACCACAGCTGCAGGCAGCCAATGCCAGGACACCTTGTCATTTGGCTTGAAGTAAGGAGCTAGAATGAACAATCGAGCCCCAGGGAGGTCTCCAGTACCTGACCAATTGTAGACTCAGTCAGATCCCTAGAGACAGAGCTAACCAATCAAGGTAAAAGGGCCCAGACCCCTCCCTGGAAATCCCCTAACGGACACTAAAAGCTTGGCCTTAGAGTCCACCGGAGGTCTCCATTCCCAAGTGGGGAGACCCCTGCATGCAGGAAATTCAGCGGAATCAATGCTCATTGCTTTTAGATACTATTTAAGTCTCAGGTATCAGTCTTCAGCGATTCTTACACCCTGACACCACCACGCCTGACGGTACTACAGGTCACAAGCTATCTTCAACATCTTTCTTAGACTGATTTTATAATTGTCGATCCTGAGAATTCAGCTTCGTGCAAATAAAGCATAAGATGGCAGAAATATGTTTTGGAAGCATTTGAAAAATTGTTGGAATTCTGTCCAAATATCAAACCAAGATTTACTTAGCGGCTTTCTTAGGAAACACAAGCTAGCCACTTACCGATTTTGAAAACCAATCACTCCAGCACAGCATGCTGTAAAGGCACATCACGTGCTTGATTTGGTAATGCCTGCTGAGGAGCAGCCGTGGGAAAGTTAGTCTGTGGGTGCTTTTGCTGTTGTTGGTTTGGTTTGGTTTTGGTTTTAGTTGTTTTTTTGTTTTTTGTAAGTAAACTATTGCATTTAAGATTTTATTGGACCTTTGTGTGTCCAATAAAAAGGATGTCATTCATATTCTCGAATTTGTCTCACATGTGAGCCCAGGTGTTTTGGGCAGTGTTTGATGTCACTGTGTGGCATGCGCCACGCAAAAGACACGTGTGTGCAGAACCAAGGTTGCAGTGACGTCCTGTGACACACCTGTCTGGCCCATTACACATTTGACTTTGAATTAGTGTTTGGCCATTCCATGTTCAGAAATTTTTCGCTGTCGCCAAATATTTTCACAATCTTCTACCTCAGTTATGTAATTCTACGTGGGGTGGTGACCCAAGTTCAACAAGGTGGACTCTGGGGTGTTTCACCATTAGACGGCATGCTGTATGTAATTCTTTAGGCAAGGCCTGCTGTCCTGTTAGTCACTAGGGGTTTTTAAAAATCCTTTCCCCAATGTATTGTAATGTCACTTTCATCATGAGTTCGATAACTATATGTTAGGCTTTCTCTACATCTTCTTGTCTGTATTTTGAGTTAGGGTTTGTCTGTATAGTCTTGGCTGTTCTAAAACTTGGTCTGTAGACCAGGCTGGCCTGAAACTCCAAGAACTGCCTGCCTCTGCCTCTCAAGTGCTGGGATCAAAGGCGTGCGCCACCACTGCCTGGCTTCCTACATTTTCTATTCGGTTCCATAGGTTTAGTTACCCTGAGCCATACTCCACACCATGTGTCTTCATCATTATAGCTTTGGACTAGGCCTCGACAGCTTATGGAAAAAAGAGGGGTGAGAGGTGCATGCCTTTAATCTCAGAACTTAAGAGGTAGAGACAGGAGGATCTATTTGAGTTTGAGGCCAGCCTGGTCTACAGAGTAAGTTCCAGGGAAGCTAAGCTACACAAGGAAACCCAGTCTCAACAAACAAACAAACAAACAAACAAAACCCAGAACAAAACAAACAAAAACGTTCTTTCAACTTTATTCTTTAAGGTGGCATTAGCTATTATTGACATTTTCCATTTTCTTATGAATTTTAAAGTCAGTTTGTCCACTTTAAAAAAAAAAGACCCTATTCAGATTTATTTTTCCAAATTGAGGATATTTTGGATCTAAAAAGTTGAAATTTTACAACACTCAAATCTCTACCTCAAAACTTTTATTCCGCTCAAGGCAGTTGTAAATGAGAATTGAGTATCAGAAGTTGACCTTCCAAGATCCTAACTATGGTGAAGGGTCACTCATACACATCTATCTGCCCGTGGGTACCAGAAATATGTCCTGCCATATAACAATGGACAGCATACTCTAAGAGAATGCCACCTAGCAGAAGTTTGTTCTGTGCGTGCACAACCATGAAATGCTCTAACATTGCTGAGCCTTATGGGCTGCATGACCATTTATTCTTCTTCTGTGATCTTTCCTCCTTGATGTGATCTGTAAGTATTCTCTGCATTCTCCTTCCCAGAAGTATCTCAGCCCTCCGACTATGGTTGACTGTGACCCTAGACTAACACATTGTAATAATTTCTATTCTAAAACACATTGAGTTCCACTTGATGGTTACCATCTGTAACAAATTGAGTATCTATACCATACTCCTAAACTATACACAAAATATTGAAAAAGGTGTTGGAATAGCATGGTAGCTCCAGTGGGATCGCTCTGCCTCCTTAAGTGCTGGGATCAACAGTGTGAGCCACTGCACTCAGCTTGTTTAAATTTTTTTTAAAAGTAAAACATAAAGCCGGGCGGTGGTGGCACACGCCTTTAATCCCAGCACTCCAGAGGCAAGAGGCAGGCGAATCATTGAGTTTGAAGCCAGCCTGGTCTACAGAGTGAGTTCCAGGACAGCCCGGCTACACAGAGAAACCCTGTCTGGGATTTGTCCCTCCGCCCCTAAAATACCATCAAGTTACTTTTAGGAGACTAACCTTATGCTCTGGAAAGAGAAAACGACACACTGCAAACTTGATTCCGCCACTATCACCTAGTTCTGTGTCCTTCAACAAGTCAGCGTAGGGTTGATCTGGATGGTGTGTTAACAGTTTCATTTCTCATCTTCATGCTCTTCTGTCTTTCCAGATGAGTGTGTTGAGAGTGAGATGGACAAACTACTCAGAGACAGAAGTCGGCCGGCAAGCTGCGAAATGCATACAGAGTGCTCCGCCATGCCTGCTGGAGGAATGACCATGTCAGGACGTGGGGACTCAGCATTTACTCCAGACACCACCGCGACCCCCGTTGTTTCCTTTGTTAACTACAAAAAGTCTGTCTGGGCTTACAAAACCAGAAAATGTCAACACTTCCATTTCAATGGGCATATCTGAATTTTACTTTAAAGAAGAGAAAAAAAAATCTATTCAGAAACTATCATTTTAAGTCAGTTCCCAAGGATGTAGAAGTTATAGTACATATTGTGCTTTCACTCTTCTTCTGAAATCGGCATCGTCCTTTGGAAGGAAATGCATAAGACCTTGTTGGAAGGGGTAGGGGGTGGGGGCTCAAGGACTTGTTCCTGATCGCTCCCCTCTGCCTAAGGACTACATTTCCTTTTTACAGCCTAGAGTCTATAGTTTTTTATTTGCTTGACAAGGCTTGCCTGAAGGATATCCAGAGAAAAGCTAATGTAAATTTTATACCTACTTTAAAAATACCTTTCATTCCAGAACTTGGGAGGCAGACACAGGTGGGTGTATAGAAAGCGTTTGAGGCCACCCTGGTCTGCATAGCCAGTTTCAAGCTAGCTTGAGCTACATAATGAGACCCTGATTTTTAAAAAGGAAAGAAAGCCGGCCGGTGGTGGCGCACGCCTGTAATCCCAGTACTCTGGGAGGCAGAGGCAGGCGGATTTCTGAGTTCAAGGCCAGCCTGGTCTACAGAGTGAATTCCAGGACAGCCAGGGCTACACAGAGAAACCCTCTCGAAAAACAAAAACAAAAACAAAAACAAAAACAAAAAAAAGAAAAAGAAAAGAAAAAAGCGCTACTGAGTGACGTTTGAATAATTGATGACAGACAAAAAGGCTTTTGAATCATTAATGGCAGTATCATCTTTGAAGGCAGGTATTCTGTGTATATTGTTTATGTGTCTGTGTGAATATAGGCACCACTAGTCATAACCGACAAGATAGATGTATATTAGTTTGTACTTCCAGATCATATTTTATTCTCTATTTTTGTATGATAATACAATTCTCCCTCTCTTTCCTATTACATTTTTACTTTAGTGTTTCTGGACCCTTTTCTCCATAATAGCTTCACACTTTTGACTTTAATTACACTTAGGGCATAATAAGAGGAGGCTGAGTAGCTAATTTAATCCCCAGGTTCCCTATGTAAGATTGTATCATTATCTCACTAGGGCTGCTTTCCTTTGGGAATGCTGTCATAACCACAAGGTTAGTCTCCAGCTATGCGGTTTAGGAGTTACTGAAGAGGAGAAAGGCATCCATCTGATGGCATTACGATAAACCAGAGAAAGGACAAGGCGCTCTTGAGTTAGGATGGTGACAGCGGCTATAGGAAGGTTATGACTCCGTTACAGAATTGGCTGTGGGCGAAAAGCATCAGCAAAGGAAAACAAAGTTATAAGCTTTAAGGTAGCATTGGGTTCAAACTCTGGTTTTGATTCTTGCTAGTCTGGGACATAAACAGCCCAACCTCTTAGTACCTTTGTGATCTTGCAATTCATTTTATCTAAACCTCAGTTTCAACCTTGATAAAACAGGTAGACCAATACCCATTGTAATCGTTGATAGAGAGGCTTTGGTAAGAGAAAACCACGGCCCACAACGCCTCTATACAGATGGAAAAGAAGTTGATCAAACAAGACCCAAACCACAAAACTGCAAAAAGGACACAGGGTGGAGGTCGATCTTTCTCCTACAAAAACCTTCCACCAAAAAGGGTTCTGTTAAAGTCTGATAATTTTATTTACAGACCTCCTCCCTGTGCGGGGGAGTGGGGCGGGGTGGGGTGGGGTGGGGAGGGAGGTCCAATTTCTAGAGCCCTGCTGTAAACTGGCTAATGCGCTTTGAGCTAGAAGCCCAAGTCAACCAGGCTTCCTGGTTTTGCTATTTTGTCTTCCTTAAACCAAAACAGCCAAGTCTACAGTTCAGCCTCTGACCTTCCCCTCTCCATTTGCTGGAGAAGGAAGAGAGGAACGACAGCCAGACCAAACCAATTCCACTGATAGGCTAGAAAGTGCGGCGAAAGAATGGTCCCATCAACCCTGATTAAGGATTCTCCAGGACAAGGATAAATCAAAGAACTCAGAGAGGTCTGGGTTTTTACTCTTAAGTCGGGCTCTTAAGCCATTAATAAAATGTGCTCATGACTGTCCACGGGGACAGGAAGGGAGATGTGTAAACAGATGCGAGTGTGCTTTTCTTGGCAACGCCTAGCAACTCAAGGCCAGTGCCAAGTCTGGCTGTGATCGCCCTGTGCTGCCTCGCAGGTTATTTGCCCTGCCATTCCTCAGACCCGGGCTCTGGGTGGGGAGAGGCGGGTAGGCAGGGCGGCGTCCTCCGGGCTTTCAGCTCTCAAGCAGTGTGAGGCAAGTTCACGGGACACTCACTGCGCTCTACTAGACATCTAACTCTATCGGCGCGCAGGAGCCCGGCATCCCACGCTCAACGCGGAGGCGCTCGGGCGCTGGGGCGCGGCGGCCGGGCGACGGTAGCGCCACCCCGCGGCGAGGCGCGCCGAAGCGGGCGGGGACCATGGCAACGCACTAGGCTCGCGGGGCCGCGCGTACTGACGCTACGCGGCGCGCCCGATTGTGACGCAGGCCGCGGCGCGGGCACCGCGTTCTCGAGTGACCGCGGGCGCAGCCTCGGGGCCTCGCAACGGCAGCAACGGCCGAGGCAGGCGGGGTCAAGATGGTGGCTCCGCTGGCGGGGGAGGCGCTGGAGGGAGGAGGAGCCAGACCCTAGCCGGCCGGAAACACCGACGCCCCGAGGCCTCCCGGGAGCCGCTGCCGCCGCCCCCTGCTCCACCGAGGGACGCGAGCGGGCGGCGGGGCGGGCCGGGACACAGGACAGGAGGCGGGCGGGGGCGGAGCCACTCTCCTCCGCGCCCGCCCCGGCCGCGGCCCCGGGCCTCCCCCGCGCCGCCCTGCCCGGCCCGCCCAGCCCCGGTGTGGCAGCGGCTCATGGCGGCGGTGGGGCCCCCGCAGCAGCAGGTGCGGATGGCCCAGCAGCAGGTCTGGGCGGCGCTCGAAGTGGCGCTCCGGGTGCCCTGCCTCTACATCATCGACGCCATCTTCAACTCCTACTACGATTCCAGCCAAAGCCGGTTCTGCATCGGGCTTCAGATCTTTCTCCGACTCCTCGGTAAGGACGGCGTAGGCTAGCCTGCGGGCCAAGGCGTGCCCTGCTCCGGGACGGACGGGAACGCCAGGGCGCTGGTGGCACGCGGCTTGCGGGAAGCCACGGTCTGGTTTCCCAAAGGGGCCTTTTTTGGTGGGGTGCGGGGACCCGTGGCGCTCGTGCCAGCGTTGACAGCGGAGTGGTGCTGGCGGGTCTGTGCCCCGTTCAGTTGGCACCTGGATGGGCGAGGAGAACGCACGGCTGTGCGAGCACGCGGCTGTCTGCCTGCTGTTTCTCTCGGGGAATGACTGCTGGCTTACCGCGTCCTATGCGACAGCCCCGGAAAAACAACTGTCCCGGTCTCGCCGTGTGTGTGTGACCTTGGACTTGAGCCAAAGCTTGAGCCCCAGCTTGAGCCCCCGTCTTCCCCTTTTCACAATGCACAGTGTGTTGTCACTTCTGTGTCTTGGAGTCCACCGGATCGTGAAGTATTTGAGGTAAATGGGCACACAAGCCGTGAGACAGTTCTGAATGTCAGTCCTTGAAACCATTTCCAAAAGTCACCGCGAGGAAGGTTATGCTCACAACGAACCTTAAACTCCTTCTATGAGTAAATAATAAGGTGTTGAATGTGACTATGAAAACTTGCCCCTAGGTTAATGAGACCTAGGAAGATCAGTCTTCATTTCATATGGATTGAGTAAAAAGTAGTTTATATTTCACTTTCTATTTCTCGCTGTACTACATCACCAAAGTGAGACACATATAAAGAGATCTTTTTCTGATCTCTTTACAGCTTGGCAGGTTTTGTTGATGAGATCAAGATGAAGTTTTAGGTGGGTTCTTGCTATTGAAATGAAATTTTGGGGCTTGGGGGGGGAGCTGGTAGTGAGGGTCCTGACCAAGACCCTCAGAAGTACAAAGCATCTGTTGCCTTAGTCCCACAGAAAAGGAGTGTTAATAAAGATGTAGTTTTGTTCTTAGCACTGACTGCTCGACATTTGTCTGCTATAAAGCATTTTCACAGGTTTTTCCTAATCTGTCAGTCATTCCTTAAAGGTGGATAGTGTTATTTATATTTTACAGGTCAAGAAATGAGGTTGTAGAAGTTAGGTGTTTGGTTTTTGGTGCACAGCTGGTGTTTGCCCGAGTGTTAACACCCCTCCTGATTTCAAGGATGGTTTACTTTCTTTCTTCCTCAGGGTGTTGAAATGAGCTAGGGAGGGCTGAGTGCCGTCTTAGCCAGCAGTGCTCGCCTCACAGTTAACAAGAAAAAAGTGGCAGTGTAGTGTGATCCTCTGCGAGCACGGGACTTAGAGTAACCTACTGGGGACACAAGTTAGCCCTTCTGCTTTTCCTTATTAAAGCCACGTCCACCATTCTCTGCCCTAAAATTAGGGCCGTGTGTGAGAGGAGTCTGTGTAGTCATCTCAGAGAGAGTACAGCCACTGCCTTGACTGTCTTCACTGTATGATAACTGCAGATTCTGGCCACTTTTGGGGGACCTGGGTAATGCATTTCCTGTTGGAGTACTCAACACTAGATAGATCCAAAGAAAGGAGTTTTCTTTAGTTAAGTCGTTTATAGTAAAAACATTTAAGAAAGTTATTTGTCCCCCCCCCTCTTTACACTTTATTTCTTCCCAGAAGTTTTTTTTTCTTTTTTCTTTTGTTTTGTTTTGTTTTGTTTTCGAGACAGTGTTTCTCTGTGTAGTCCTGGCTGTCCTGGAACTCACTCTGTAGACCAGGCTGGCTTCGAACTCAGAAATCCACCTGCCTCTGCCTCCCAAGTGCTGGGATTACAGGCGTGGGCCACCACGCCCGGCAATTTTTTTTCTTTTTTCTTTTTTCTTTTCTTTCTTTCTTTTTCTTTTCTTTTCTTTCTTTTTTTTTTTTTTTTTTTTTTTTTTTTTTTTTTTTTTTTGAGACAGGGTTTCTCTGTGTAGCCCTGGCCATCCTGGAACTCACTCTGTACACCAGGCTGGCCTCGAACTCAGAAATCCGCCTGCCTCTGCCTCTGGAGTGCTGGGATTAAAGGCATGCACCACCACCACCTGGCTTTTTTTTTTTTTTTTTTTTTTAAGATTCATTTATTTTTTATTTATGAGTACACTGTCGCTGACTTTAGACACACCTGGAGAGGACATTTGATCCCATTACAGATGGTTGTGAGCCACCATGTGGTTGCTGGGAATTGAACTCCGGGCCTCTGGAAGAGCAGTCAGTGCTCTTACCTGCTGAGCCGCGTCTGCAGCCTCTTCACAGAAGTTCTGAATTTGAGAATTTCAGTGAGAGCTGCTGGTGCACATTGAGCGTGTCTGTGATTTTGTTTTCTCTACCTTTGTAAAGACTGACAATGATGGTATTGTCAACATAAAAACACAACTGTCTCAAATGGGATAAGAGATAGCTTATTCTGAAACCAAGTCTGAGTGACTGTGGCCCACGAACACCGA